>VYXB01003580.1:99231-239419 GCA_013397135.1 Pachyramphus minor | reverse complement strand
TACTAGCCAGCTCCAGGGTCTACTGCTTTGAGGACTCTTGCTTTCATTCAGGGGCCTCGCATGGAGACCTTGTATCCAAAGGATCTGGCTGTTAGAGTACCTGCTTTGAATACATGGATTTCNGGCCCCTAGCCGGGGTCTGGAGGAGTCCCCGGGGCGGCGATAAAGGTCAGGGAGAGGATTCATCCTGTCGCTGCTTCAAGGCTGCCGCCGGGAAGGGGGGCGGCCCTCCCGGCCCATCCCCTCCGCCCCGCCACGGNCCAAGTGCCCTCATTTATTGCTCTAATTGTCTGCCCAGCGCCTGGAAGGCGTATTCTGGGGTGAAAAATGGGAGGAAACGAAAAGGAAGGAAACAGGTTTTTGGTGAATACTGAAAATCACAACGGTGTTCAGAAATTCACTTGCCTCAAAAATGTGTGAGCATTGGTATTTTTCTTTTCCCTTTCTGTTTTAGTGGCTGGACCAGAACTGTCTCTAGATTGACTCCCTTAGCTGTAATAGGTGTTTGGAACCATGGCAGCAGGAGTAGCAGCTTGGTTACCGTTTGCCAGGGCAGCGGCCATAGGATGGATGCCAGTGGCCAGTGGTCCCATGCCAGCTGCTCCACGGCAGGAGAGAAAGCGAAGCCAGGACTCTCTAATTGTGCTGAATGTGAGTGGCATCCAGTTCCAGACGTGGCTGGACACCTTGGAGCGCTACCCTGACACTCTGTTGGGCAGTTCAGAGCGGGACTTCTTCTACCACCCTGAGACACAGCAATACTTTTTTGATCGGGACCCTGACATTTTCCGCCACATTCTCAACTTCTACCGTACCGGAAAGCTTCATTATCCCCGCCAGGAGTGCATCTCAGCTTACGATGAGGAGCTGGCCTTCTTTGGTATCATCCCTGAGATCATTGGTGACTGCTGTTATGAGGAATACAAGGATCGCCGACGTGAGAATGCTGAGCGCCTGCAGGATGATGCCGATCAGGATCATGTAGCTGAGAGCTCCCTACCCTCAATGACAGCTCGTCAGAGGATGTGGCGGGCCTTTGAGAATCCCCACACTAGTACACTGGCTCTGGTCTTCTACTATGTCACTGGTTTCTTCATTGCCGTCTCTGTTATTGCCAATGTGGTGGAGACAGTGCCCTGTGGGGTAAGCCCAGGTCGCATCAAAGAGCTGCCCTGTGGAGAGCGATATGCAGTGGCTTTCTTCTGTCTGGATACTGCCTGTGTCATGATCTTCACAGTTGAATATCTTCTACGTCTGCTGGCAGCCCCTAGTCGCTATAAATTTGTGCGCAGTGTCATGAGTATCATTGATGTGGTGGCCATCATGCCATATTACATTGGCCTGGTTATGACAGATAACGAGGATGTCAGTGGGGCTTTTGTGACATTAAGAGTCTTTCGTGTCTTCAGGATCTTTAAGTTTTCCCGCCACTCACAGGGTCTGCGCATCCTGGGGTATACCCTGAAAAGTTGTGCCTCGGAGTTAGGCTTCCTCCTCTTCTCACTCACTATGGCCATCATCATCTTTGCCACAGTCATGTACTATGCAGAGAAAGGTTCATCAGCCAGCAAGTTCACCAGCATTCCTGCAGCCTTCTGGTACACCATCGTCACCATGACAACACTGGGGTAAGTGCAGCTGGTGTTTGGTTACAGCCAACATTTCAACAAGTGTATTGGCACGAACGGAAAATACTCAATTTAAAAAGATGTTGATAGAAAAAAATATAAGGGAAAGTTTTTGTTACAGAACTTTATGAATGCAACTTGTCACTTCTTTCTGTTTTACACATGTAAAGGAGTTAATGACATTGCTGAAATTAAAATAACCGAAGCCCCAAAACTGCAGATAAACTGAAAAAGCAAACAACAGAACAAAGCTAAAAAAAATCTTGAAACTCTTTGGTCTTGGAAAGTGAAATTGGAATACTTTATGAATATCTCTGAGTTATTAGTGGATTTTAATGTATTAATATAATTGCTGGTAGGACTTGATACAGTATTGCTAAAGTAATAATAATTTATAAGAAGAACCCAAGTGCAAGCATTTAATTTGGTCAGTATGTGGATCTGCCATTTTGTTTGAAGTGATGTATTGATGTAGACTTGGATATTGAGTTCGGTATCACAAAGTGATTTGTTTTCATGAGAATTATAACTTATCTTCCCATTCCTCATTGTATGTAAGACACTGAACACATTTCCTTTGATTTTCATGGACCTGCAACTTTTAAGTGACAAGTATGCTACACTGACTGGTGACAGACTCTGGAAAATGATCTGAGGAAGTGTGAGGCATATGACAGATCAAGCATGTGTCTTTAAACATAATTCTAATGGCAGTATAAATTCTTTCAGAGAGTTAGGAGTTAAAAAGGGTCATTGTTGACATTAGAATCCAATGCAGTTTTATGGGAAGAGGAGGGAGAGTATCATGTTATGAAGTCTCTGATACCAGAGTCTGATTGTATCAGCTGATTCTGTGCATCAAGTTATAAAATGCATTTGTCTGTAATTAAAACAGTCATTTAGAAAGTTGACTAATTTGAGATGACAATTTTTTCCCTGTTCTTAATTTTAAGCTGTAAAGTATTATCTATGAAACTGAAATTTCTTGCTTCCTTGGAAACTGTCTAGTTATTTAATCATTGCAGATAGTAAATGACGAACTTTTCACTTTCATGCAGGCAAAGCCCATCATTTTGTTAGCATTTTGCCACATTTTGTTGGGACTGTAGAGATTTATGAAACATGTATAACTCTTAAATTTAACAAAATGAAAGTGCATTATTAAACTATTAGGAAAAAGTTGATTTAATATGTGCAATTGTAATTTGGTTGGGAAATGCACATACAAAATATTGAAAAAGATAAAGGGACTGTCTTATGCCACCATTTTTTATGCAAGGCTTTTATCTGTAGCGTGATATAACAAATGAAGATAAATATAGTGCATTGTAAATATTTCATACCTCTTGTAAGGGCAAGTTATGCTAAAAAGGAGTGACAAGAGCTTTGGGGATTTTAATCTGCGTTTTAGGTTCCTGGCGGGTTTTTTTTTGGTTTTCATTTCCTTCTGATAGTGGCAAATGGGAAGTTACACATGCTAACTAGTTCTACAGTCCTGTATCTTCTGATGCTGATACATTTTGCCATATATTTTTAATTAGAGCTGTGATGATTTCACAAAAGTAGATCTTAAAAATTTACTGATATTGGAATGTATAATCTTATAAAAGAACAGAAGCTGGTCTGTAGTTTTTTGTAATGAAAGGTATTTTCTGAGTAGGTTGTTTCCACTCTTATGGACAATGTGAAAAGTACTTGTCCATGGTACTGAACAAAATCTTTTCTTGGTTTGGACCCAATTTGCAACAGATCATGACATAAGTAGGATATTTATTTGCCATTAATATAATTTGTTTGTTTTTTTGACACACACACATATGAGTATTATTCTGTTGGTTTGGGTTTTGAGGTATTACTATAAGTAAAATCTTCAGAAGTACTGGTGAGATTTGAGCATGGTTTAAAAATCTCTTTGATTAGAGCCTAAGAACCTATTTTTCAAGTACCCAACCACACAATATTTTGGTTCTAAGGGTTATAAAAAGTGTTAAAAAGAATCCTCTCATGCCTAAATCCTTTTTCAAGGTAGTTTGCACAGAGGAAGTTGTAAGTAGGTTGTACAGAGATCCAAAGTCTCACCCTCAGAAGTTCAGATTTGAGAGACATCATGAATTGCTATGAAATCTTTAATCAGTGGATTAGCTAGATGATGTCCTTTAATTAACATCATAATAACCATATAAAGTTTATGTATAAATGGTAAATATATATGAATAATTTAAATAAAATTAGCATAATAAAAGCTCTGAAGGCTTTTTAGTTGATGGAATCATTACACAAAAGGAGAGGGAAATTACAAGGAAAAGCATCAAGGGTCAGTGAAAACTGACTGTAATTAATACTGCTGCCTTTGCTGTGTGCTAGAGCTTATTGCCTCCACTAACACAGAATTGTTTTTTAACTTTAGTTTTAGATGAATCAGGGGTATATAAATGGACTCAATAGGAACAACTTTTGTCTTTTAGGAAGAAAACTTGTTTCAAATGACAGTAGCACAGAGGTTATGTGAAATCTTACAAAAATATATGAAAGCTAATAACAAATAATAGATTAACATAAAGTTGAGGTTTTGAATCTTGGTGTCATTCTCATATTTTGCTAGATAGCAAGGGAATTGAGTAAGCGAACTTTGCAATTTGGGGAGTTATTACCTTGGAAGCAGAGTTATACTTCTCAGTTCTGCATGATTGCTGAGCAATTAAAGTGTCTTTAAAAAACATGAATTACATTTTCCTCTTCAGAGTGCTAGTGACTTCAAATATTACTACATTTTTGCCTCCAAGGATATCCCAGTTATTAACTGCTCTTGACTGCTTGGCTTAAGTAATACATGTACATAGAGATGTTATGTGAAATAAATGAAAAAGGAATGAATGAAAGGGAAGAAAGAAGGAAAGGAAGAGAGAAGGAGAAAGTGAGAAAAAAAACAGAGAGAGAGAAGAGAGAGAAAGATGACTCTAGAATGACAGCATGCACTCTGCCAGAAACTGAAATGTCTCATTTTAGTATTCAAACTAGTGTTTTATCAGGATTAATTATAGCAAAAACAAAAGTAAAGTACAAACAAGAGGGGAAAAGAGAATAACAGTGAAAGAGGTCACAAAGCATTTTATGGACATTCAAGATAACAATGAAAAGCGTAGAGGTTAGGGGAAGAATCAAGGTAGTGTAAAACTTCGCAGAGAAAAAAGATCAGGTCTGTTGAATTGGGACTGGCAGACTTCCATGGGGGCTTCTGAACATCTATACCCATAATAACAGTTATGTCACTTTCTGCTGTCACCTTATTACATGATAATCTAATAACTTTCCTTCTGCCCTGTCAGTAGCCAGCAAATGAGCTGGAATAGTTGGTAAGGTTTTGGTGGTATAAGGGTAATGTTTATTCCCAAGTCAATCAGAGCTGTAGTGTGTATTTTATAAAGATATTATATTTTAAATAAGGAACATAACGCTCTTCTGTGACTAGATCTAAAGCAATCTCACTGCTATATTAAAATTCTGTATTTATAGGCTTTACACTGGGTAGCTTTGTCAAGTCACACAATGCTCTGTAGATGAGGACAATACTTTATGAAGGGAAGCCTAAACACAAGACTACTCATTTATGTGCTTTGATTGTATAAACTAGAGATGTGTCTTCCAGCAAAGATAAAGCATCTAGTTGTTTTCCTTTTTTGTTAATATAGCCCATAATGTATGAGGGATCCCACCTAAGATGTATCAAATTCCCTGAAGACTTATAATCAAACAGATGACTAGATATGACAACAGAAAGTCTCAAACAGTGAACAGGGGAATAGGGTGATTTCCTTTTCCTGCACATTCTGTTCTTTCCCATCTTCGCTCCTTTTCCATTCTTTTTGCATCACTACAGGTGTGTTCTATGTATTTCTTTTCTCCATTTTTTTTTTCAAACTACCTTGAATTACATTTTCCTCTTCAGAGTGCTAGTGACTTCAAATATTACTACATTTTTGCCTCCAAGGATTTCCTGTTTGGGGTTTGTCTACTGATTTGGCACCTTTCCTCCCGTCTTCAAGACAAGGGTAACATTCCTAATACTGACTCCTCTGGCTTAATTTTTTCTGCTTCTGCTTCTGCTCCTTTGTTCCAGATTCCTCATTCATCCTTTACCACTAGATCAAATATTTCATTCATCATCATTTTCATTCACTTGACCTGAACTTTTCTCAGAACATGTTTTTTGTCCTGACCTTTGTTTGATAGATTTTTTCCTTATGAGCATCAAAAAATTTCCACATCGTCACTGTTTTCTCAAATACCACACATTATGTTATTTTCCTTTTCTCACCATTGTGCCATTGTGAGTACCTTTAGTTCCTTATGGTCTCTGCTTTCTAGTTTGAAATCATCCATCTCTTCAGAATTTATATTAAAAAAATGAGTTCAATAACATCTGACAAGAGAGCACAAAATTAAAAATCTTTGTTTTGTGAACAATTTCATTAAAAGCTCAAATATTCTTTTATGGTGAATATTACAAAGGTAAAGATTAGCAAAGTTGGAATATTATTTCTATATCTTGTATTGGCTCATTAATTCATTTTTATTTGATATTTTTAACTCTGTTTCAAATAGAATTTTTCTATTTTTGTCTTCTTATACAAAACCTAGTGAATTTTGTATTTTACAAATGTGTTTGATGTCTCAATCTATTTTCTCTTCGCAGCAGAGACATTTCGCCTGAATAGTTAGAATACTATATTACAGATGAGGGGCAAAGTGTAGTGTGATTACCTTCAAAGCACATTGCTAGATATTCAAAAAGGGCTCCAGGGGGAATCTGTAATACTAAAGGTCATTTTGATGGCAGTAAAAAAAAATTATTAGATTACTCAAACTGCATTGGGTTGTTGTTGGCTTGGCAGAGAACAGAGTCATTGTATTCTTATTTAGTTCCACTGGGGACCAGCTTTTGTGTTCAAAAAAAACCTGAAGGTCTCTTACAGGAAAAGGAGTTAGCTTATTTCACTCATTTTTCTTGAGCAGAAATTTCCTTAGTTTAGTTATGAAGAGCAGATCTTTCTGCTCAGAATCTAATATATTTGTTTCTTGGGTAGAAACAGACGGAATTTTGTTTTCTTGTTGTTACTGTGAGACAAGAATAAGAATAATTAGGTTAGTGTGGGCCAGGATATAGCAAAGAAATAGCCTTAATATACAGCAGAAAAAAATCATGACTTGTGCTTGACCTATTAATTGGGGCCTATCATTCAAGTAATCATGAGTGAATACTGTGATTTTAGTAAAATCTTTAATTGATCAAGCCTAAGAAGTTCAAACTGAGTGATGACAATCTGTACGTGACTCACATCATTGTGCCTCTGTCTAAGAAGAGAAATTTGCAATATAAAAGCCATAGAAATCTATGAATACCATATTAGAATACTGTATTATTTTACTACTGTGCAAAAAAAAATCTGGAAATGGAAACTGTATTTCTGAACATGGGAACATACAAATACTGCAGAAATAAAATGATTATTCAAAATAAATTGAGAACATCTTGCAACTTCAGGACCACAACTACCTTTTCATTCAGACACTTGAAGAAGAGTCTAATGAACTACTCCTTTTACTTGATTTTTATGCTATTATAGTCCATTGGCAGAAGTTCATCATTTGCATCATGGTAAGCTAATGAGAGAATAATCTGGTTCAGCAGGGGTTAAATAGGTAGATTGTTCCAAAGAAGGAGTATAAATTAGAAATACAGAAAAGGAGTTTAGATTCAGCCTTAACAGGTTTCATCAGTTACCTGACAACAGAGCTGACAGAGTGATGGAAAAGTTTCTGTGTATTTCTGTACTTATCATTTATCGGGCAATAGATAGCAGCACAGATTTTTGTGGATGACATAATCTTTAAATTTTTTCTTTTTTTCCTGATTTGTTTATGCAGTGGAGGAAGGGTTTTTAAATTTATAGACATTGCTTTGAAATGATAGCCCTATGCTACTTTTTCTGGAACAATAATAGTTACTATGCTTAGGCTTCGAACCCTATCACAATTAGTTGCCTAATTTCTACTGCTATTTCTTACTTATTTTTTTCTGAAGTATATGATTTTGATCTTTCTTTGCCTTTGGTAATATTTATAATCCCATCATTACGTAGAAATGGTGTGGGGTTTGTTTTGATGAAAAAAATCCATTTTCACCAAAGTACACAAGAAATTTGCATTATTTCCACAGCATGGACTTAAATACCTGTGAATTGAGATGAAATAAAAAATAGTGCTTTTTACTAGAGCACCTGATGTACAACAGGTATAAGTGTTCTGTAGAGAAATACTGGATACAAATATTTGCTCAGGTATCTGCTGTATGAAGGTTCAGATTTGAACGTGAAAACATATGAATATCATGTTATCCATACATTAAAAAAAAAATAATCCAACAGCATTCAGGTCTATTATAATTCAAATGAGATTGTACTCCTTTTCTCACAGCAGCATAGTCACAGCTTATGCATTATTAGAAGATCTATCTTAATGTACCCAGTTATCAGTAGTGTTCCTACTATCATCAGTTCAGATTCTAGCATCAAGTGCATTGAAAAAGCTAACAAAAAAATTAAAGACTGCTATCTATCTAAATATTAAAGATACAAAGATATTATTCATATAAGCAATTGTATTTTTTATGTATTTAGAAAAGCAGTTTTCTTTCTTATATTCCACTGTGCAGTATTGTTCCCTACTTATCTGCATGTTTCCATTCTGAAGGTGCAAGCATTTCAAGCTACTGTGTAAATGTACTTTACTGTGTAAATTACAGTTTGATCCTGCACAGTTACAGAAAATGTGAGGTTGCCAAAAAAATGTTGCTAATATGAACAGAGTAAAATTTTTCATATTTAAAATATTTGGGAAAAGTATTTTGCATTTCATCCCTGTTATTTCAGTTTCATCTGTTGTTACTGGTTTCTTTGATCTGGTTGGCTTAAAGGTGAAGTCAAGTCTTACAGACACAGAGATCTCTTGTGTTTATTTGTTTATAGGAGCCAAACATTGCAAGGAAGATTTTTTTTAAAGGCATTTAGGGATCTAGAGATGCAGATAGGCACTCAACTTGAATTCTCAAAAGAGGCTTAGGTGCTTAGAAACACAAAGCAGAACAGTTCAAAGAAAGTAAGCTGTGAAACTAGGTATCTAGTCACTGTAGAAAACATAGACTTATGTGCCCAAGAATAACTACCAGGAAAAGTACAGAACACTGTACACATACTTTGGGTATGTCCAAGAGTCAGACTCAAATGTTCCTATCAGACTCAAATGGATCCTACTAGTGTTCATGTCTTGTTAAAATACGATGTTCCCTCTTTTCACATAGTGTAGAAAGGAGATAAAAGTGTTGTGTATATGGTATTCTTAGAAAAGAGGAATGAGTAATTCAAGAAAAAAAAAAGAAGGGTAACTGAAAGAGTAATGTAAAGCATCCAAGGGATATATTTTTTTTATCCTAATTTTCTTTCTCTGTGGTTTTCAAACCAGGAGTTCAACATGAAAACAAATGTAAGAAATGGAAGCTATGACACGCAGATATTGTTAAATTAATTAAAAAGTTTTTAGAAACAGGGTGCAAAATTATGAAACCATGTCAGGTAGGTGATTCCATTTTTGAAAGAAACATACAATCTGAGGATTTATTGGTTTCAGAAGGTCTCATATATAGCTTATACAGAGTAAATAAGATGCCAATGTGCAATAAGAAAAAGTAGACCGTAATTCTCAGTTTTGACCACTGCAAATTCATCCCCTTCTCAGGTGTGCTGGCAAATGTTTTTATTTTGTTTCTATTTGATTTATTAATGTATATTGTTTGTAGACTTATGTAGGAGGTTTGAGAATATTTGCCTGCATTTGGATTTTCTTTTTGTGCAGTAATATGAGCTTCATAACCAGTCTGTTGCTCTGCTAGTTGAGTTTTACCTGATCTGTGTTCCTAAATGAAGGATATTTAAAGCACATTTCCCTGTTTTTTCCTGATTCTTTGTAAAAACAATTATTTCTTGAGGTAAGCATCTTGTATCACAGTTCTTTCTTTCTGATGAGGCATTGTGATTTGCGAGTTGCTTCTTAACCAGATGGTGTCTAGCTCAGCTTTGTAGTTAATACTACTTGCACTAAATCTTTATATCAAAAAATAACATAGGAAGCAGGACTCCCAAAACTAAGAACACTTTTATGTTTTTAAATATGATCTAATAAAATATGAATATTTAAAAATGTTATAAAATATGTATCTATATACATAAATTTAGCTCTGATCATTGAAGTCTCAGTGTCCTTAGCTAAAACTTCTTATGGTATAACAGGCAGTGTAAACTTCTAGGAATTTATTTAATTACCCTGATTGCTTTGGTAAATTAAAATAAAGTAAGTATATTTCACTAAAGTTATAAATCACTTGGGATTAGGAATTAACTGTAAACGTCCCTAACAGTACCTATAATTATCTAATTTTTTGATAATACATTAACATGCTTTGATTAATTATTATTTTGGAAAAAATATTTTGAGGCCAAACCTCAACTTTTTTCAAGTGTGTGTCCAGAGACATAGTTTTTTTATGAATTGTACTGGCAGATTCTCAAAGTATTTTGGCTGATACACAGGGAACAGTCTTTCAAGTTATCACTTGCAAGTTGGCCATCCAGGCATTCCTGTAAATGGCTGAGAGTCAGACTGTAAGGTTGTGAAGGAAGTAATTTAAGACTGTGTAATAGCTTACGGTTTGAAAACATCTGTTGCATCCTAGCTCATTACTTCTTTCAGTAAGATGAACCAAAAGAGTTTTCTATATGACAGCACATGTAATGTGAGTGGGATCCTTAACTTTTCATTGTTGTTACTGTTTATATCCCCATTTCTTTTATCACCCAAAAGAGGAGTTTTATTACTATTTTAATGGCTTTACTTTCAGTTTATTCAACTTTAATCTCTTTCACTTGCAGCCAGTTAACAGTTCCCTGAGCATCCTTATCAGCTATGGACAGTGACTACTTCACTGTGTAGAGTTGCTTAGGAACAAAATTGATGCTCTTTGGCATGGTGCATTACAGCTGCAACATGCTGGTCCCCAATTCTCTGGCTTCCCACAGAGGAATGAAAAGCAAGGAGGTTGAAGATGCTTTTGAAATCTGATTGTGAAGAGACAATATACTTGTTTGGTTTAGGGTTTCTAATCACTTCATTGTTGGTAAATAGTGGGTTAAGAATTGTGGTCTTTCTATTGAAGACACAGCAGTATCAAAAAATCTTTAGTAACAACTCTTTTTAACAGCAACTTTGTAATTTAAATACCACAGTATCTTGTATCACTTACAGAAATTAACCGTTTTAGATTTTCTAAGCTTTTTGGTTGGCTTTTTTGTTGATGCATTTGTTTGCAATCAAATCCAAGTCGAGACATGGATATCAAGGACTAGAGACAGCAGAACTGGACAAACAGAGTAAGCACACCTATTCTCACATATTCTCACATATTCTTACATATTCTCACATATTATAGGTGCAGCTGTTTCTTGTGTTTATTTGATATGTATTTATATAAAAAGAAACTTTGAATATTGCAAACTCTACAGGGTTTGAGAATTTGTGTTGCATTTACCATTTTAGCACCTGGATGGAAAGCTTGAAAGAGTGCAAATTGAAGCCTTCTTACAGACAGATAATGTCAGACTGGCTTAATGACTTGACATGCTCAGTATTAGTTATTTTCCATGTAAAAGGGAAGCTTAAATTTTATCTGATTTACTTGAGAACACAGTAATCAGCCAGTTGTATGTTAATATGTGTTGAAAGGTGCTGAGTTTTAGAAGTAAATATTGTACAGGAAGCTCTTTCCAAAAAATCCCCAGGTAATACGTGATATGTATGCTGTCCTTCTTAGAGCATGTTTTACTTCTGTTACCTCTCTCCCTTTCATCCAATCTCAGTCAGTACCTTGCGGAAGTAGTAGCTGCTGAAAGACTGCAATTATTATTATTCCTTTAGCCTACAGTTTCTTTACTTTGAAGGCCCAAACTTTAGAAATTTAATGCATTAAATCATCCATGGGAAAAGCAACGTTGCAGGTCAAACTTGTGAGCCCTTCAGCATGGTTCAGCCTCTTGCCATCTGAGAACTATGACAGCCTCTCCTCTGGGGACAGGCACAGCTGCAGACCACAGATGATGCCGACTAGTTGTGTCTGGTACATGCAACCATAGGTTTTAAAATACGGACACCTTTGTGCAGCAGTGCACACATGTAAAATAAAAACCTAGTTGTGGGAAAGGGAGATTGGAATCTGTTTTGTTTTGGATTTCTAGAAAAGAGGGCCTTGAGTGAACTGCCCAAATACCTTTGGATGTAACTGCTTTCCAGTAAGTGTCTGCCCTCAGCCCACGCGTATAGCATGATGTCTGTCAGGCAGTGATCCATGGAGTGGATTTACAGTGGGTTTGGCCATGCAGTAGGAAAGAAGTTTGGGGTCTTAGAATGCTTTTCCAGAACGTATGTGAGCTTTCTCTATTACTCTGTGTAGTCACCACATTGAGTGTGCACTGCTTGCTACGTCTTTGCAAAGAAATGAGGTAAATACAGAGCAAAGTCCCAGATGATGTGGAATATTGGACAGAAAAATGGTTTGAAATGTGGATTTGGGTCCACATAAGTGGATTTGAAAGATACTCATATCAAAAGGCTGAAAACAGATTGGTTCATCTCTTTAGTCTCAGTGCTGTATCTTCTGCTTTTAATATACTTTCTGATACCTGTTTTCCAGCTCACTAGCTATACTCAGACGTTCCTTTGTTTTCAAAGCAAACAAAACCAAATGCAGCAGAAAATTTTCCTTAAATAAGCCTTTTGTGTTGTCTGTATACGGTTCTTTTCCCAGTCCCTATGTTTGTGTGGAAGGATATAGCTAAAAAATTTAGAGATTGTATCTTAGGAGTGTGGTTTTTAAAAAAGACAATTAGGACATACAACTATTTTAAAGACAAGTAGGACATACTGTACAATAGAATTATTATAGAAGAATCTGGAGGTGGAATTCCAACTTATTTCTCTGCCAGTTGCTTACTATCTCTGGGAGGTATTTATAAGCCTTAACTTACTCCTCCAAAAGTTAAATCCTTCTGAACTAGTCATCCTTGTCTCACTTAGGAGGTAATAAAGAGGAACAGGCATCTGGATGTGCTCCTTCCTCTGCACTGAGTTTAAATGAAATTCATTATAGTTAGTGAAGACTTTAAATACCAAGTCAAAACGGACGATATAAATCCCAGCCTCCATGGGTAGCTGGTTTGGACTAGTCTCCTTGTTCCCAGTGACATAACTGTGAAAGGCCTGTAACATATTCCTTTCAAAGATCATTTGATGACAATTCCCACTTTATCAATATTCTTGTTTTGTGTAACTCTCAAGGCCATGTCAGTGCTTTTGACAATTTTTTGGCCTTTTCCAAAGAACACAACAAAAAATTTAAATTTAGAAAGAAAAGGAGTTTTAATGTTCCTACTGGCTTAGAAGAAGCCTCTAGAAAATTGGAAGAAAATTTGAGTAAGAATCTACTGTAATTTTCTTCAGGAAAGAAGTCATTCTTCAAATATCAATGCTCTTCAATTAAGATATGGAGAGCTTGAATACCTTGACTTCAAAGGGTTGTAAACTATCCCCGTTCTTCTGAATAGGAAACCTAAACACCATGTCACATGGTGGTCTTGTTACTGTTTCACTGCTGTCCATTATTAAAGAGTCCCAATGAAAATGTATTAGACATGTTTCCCCATGCCATTGTTCTAATGTCTTCCAGGAGGTGTCAGAGCTCTAGACTGCAGTTAGGCATTGCCAATGTGTAGCTGTGAAATAGAGTGAAAATTTTAGAGACACACTAAAACAAATTAGAGCAGGCACACTCTACTCACTGCAGTACTCATTTTCATATTTAATTCAATTTAAAAAATTCCATTTTCTTTAAAACTGCTTCCAGACTGTAGCACTACAGAAGCCTGATGGCCATGACAGGGGATTATGTACAAAACTGCTTCCGAGTTTATGTCTTTCTCATTTTCCTTCTCAGCTTCGTTCACTTCTCTGTAAATCATTCAATCTCTCTGTTGAGGCAATTCTGTAATTTGGTGTGAAATCCTGTTATCAACAATAATTTGGTTTAACTTATTTTAGTTTGTCTTCATGATCAGCTTTTCCAGAGTAGCAAATCTCAAATTGCCAGCTAGTGCGGGTCTATACAAGTGTGAAATAACAGCATTTCCTTCAGTATGTTTCCCTTTTGTGTAAGACTTCATGAAATTATGTTCATTTATGCCTTAAGTGTCATATTACGTGACATATTTTGAGAAAAGAGATGAACAAATTGCAGAAGAAATAATATTCCTCTTTATTTTCCTCTCAACTGGCCAGCTTTATCATAAACTCCCAAACAAGTTCTAAAGCAAAAGTGTTGCCTGCAGACTCCTCTGTTACAATGATCTGGTCATGTTTATCCTGCAGATGAGATATTTGTGCAACACAGCACAGTCTGAAGTTTGGAATGGACATGCAACACAGATCTGTTATGCTTGCTTAATTTTGCTGTTATTTGTATCACTAACTCTCCAGCATACTGTGGTCTTCTAGTCAGGTTCTCTACAACAGGTTTATGGTGTATGAGGTGGAAGAAAAATATACCTGTTCACAAGCTTTCAGTACCATAGTATAACAATTGGTGACTTATTTTCTGATTCTGGTTACTGAATTTGATCAGAAAATTATAAAAAGAGCCAAGAAGTTTTGCAGTCAGACTAAGGGAAACATCACTCCTAATTTTAAAAAGAGCAGAAAGGAAGATCCAGTGCACCACATACTGGTGAGCTTCACCTCTGTGGCTGGGAAGATCATAGAGCAGATCCTTATGGAAGCAATGTTAAGGCATATACAAGGTGGTCATTTGAGAAAGCCATCATGACTTTAGTAGGGGCAGATTGTGTTTAACCAGTCTGGTGGCCTTCCATGATGGGGTGACTGCAACGCTTCACAACGGAAGACTGACCAATGTCATCTACCTAGACTTCTGTAAGGCTTTCAACATGGTCCCACATGACATCCTTATCTCCACATTGGCCAGACATGGATTTGAAGGGGGAATTGGGTGTTCTCATGGATGAAAAGCTGGACATGAGCCAACAGTGTCTGCTCACAGCCCAGAAAGCCAACCATGTCCTGGGATGCATCAAAAGGAGTGTGGCCCATTCCCCAGAGAAATTTGTTACTATGAGGCACTGGAGCAGGTTGTGCAGAGAAGCTGTGGATGCCCCATCGTTGGAAGTTTTCAAGGCCAGGGTGGATGTGGCTTTGAGCAACCTGGTCTAGTGGAATGTGTCCCTGCCCAAGATGGTCTTAAATGTCCCTTCTAACCAAAAACATTCTATCATTCTAAGAATGAACATGTTCAATTAAATATCTAGATTTTTTTCCCAAAGAAATCTCCTATTCTAAAAGTTTCACAATAAAACATTGAGAGCTCTTGCAATGTGAGGTAATAGAAAATTTCTTCAAGAATCTTTGAACTTTTGAACTTTTTTCTTATGTGAGACATTGATAAAAGCAAAATGTATTTGGAAAATATAATTTATGATTTTCCTGTTTCCAAAATGCTATTAATGAGAGCCACTTACTTTTTTTCATTTTCTTTTAGAAATGTAGAAAAAAATTCAAAATGACACATTTGGTTTGTTTGATTTGAATTGCTTTTGGGATTTCAGTTCAAAGCAATTTTGACTTTTCATACGTATGCGGAATGGAGAATATTTTAAAGGAACAATGCCATAAGAGCACAATTTCATCTAATGGTGAAAGGCCGTAATCTAGACATTACTGATATGTTCTTTTTTGACTTAAAAAACAATTAGAAAAATTAATGACAAAATATTCACCAGTGCTTATCAAATGGGAAGTCCTTAAGTGGCCGATTGCTGAAGGTAAAACAGATGAAGTATCACTGTATTCTTGCCTTTGCTTATGTCCTACCCATGTCATTTGCTCCTGGACAGTGATAGGGTATTAGTTTTATACTAATTCATTTCATTCATCTCACCCACTCATGTTCTCAGTTAATGGAAATGATGTAACTGTGGATTGGATCAGGCTTAGATTAGGGAAATAAACTTTTATACTTTTTTTCCTAGATACTTTTAATGAGCTGTGGACGATGGATACAATAGAGCTATTCTCAAGTACCAAAGGTTCAGAGGCTCCAAGAATATACTGTGCAAATAGGAAAACAGATGCTTTAAACTCACAGGTAGTTCTTTTGGCTCTTATTTTGTTCAGCTATTTATATAATCAAAGGTTGCAATCTACAGGGTGATGAGAACTTTTATCAGCTTCAAAATACTTAACAGGTATTTCAATAGAAGGTGAATAAATGCTGCAGCACCTGGAAGCACCTGAATGCGTTGCAGGTTTTAGTGGTATTCACTTGATCCAAAGCCCATGGAAATGAATTAGAGACTTGGACTTCACCTGAGACCACTTTACATCAAGCTTTTGTATAAAAAACTCTAGCAAGATATTGACCAGGTGAAAACTTACTTTCTTGAACTATCTCAAACTCTTAAGGATTTAATCCAAAATCCTTGGGAGTGTTAACAGGGATTCCTTCAACACATGTATTGGTCTCAGTACCTTATACAGAGATAGGGTGGAAAAAACAAAAATTAGAGTTTAATTATATTTATTGCAGCATGATTTCATTGTCAGGAAAACAGTGAGATAATACATTCCAACTTCTGATGTAACAGGTTTATCTGTCTGCAGTTTATCAAGAGGAAGCTCTTAATGGGGAGCAAATGATACAGCAATCTCCTCTGCTAACATGGATGTTGAGTCAGTCATACATGGGATCCCTCCCCAAGAATTTCACAGAAATTGTTCATAAGCAACACTGGAGTAGGGAATTCGCTCAGAGCTTCCTACAGCTAAAAGGGGAACAAGTTGGCATTTTTTTCCTTAGCTTATCAAAGTCTTGTTAACTCACAGAAGCTTTCAGGCAACCTTGAAAGTATATCACGCACTAATATCATCAGAGAACATGACAGCCAGAGCCTGATGTATCTAATTTTGGACTGGTATAACAGTGCTATTTAGAGCAATAAAGGTTTTATCTGTTGGTTGATCTGTTTACTGAAATAGTCAGTGAAAAATATGCCATATATTTCGTTGTTATTCTGTTGGCATAAAGGACATTTGAAGACACAGTTCTGCCTATACTTTGGGATTGTCCTGCTGACTATATTTTGATAAGGTCATATATTGTACCTGGCACTAGTGAGGCTGCACTGTGTCCAGTTCTGGGCCCCTCACTGCAACAAAGACATTAAGGTGCTGGAGTGTGTCCAGAAGGGCAACAAAGACGGTGAAGGGTCTGGAGAGTAAGTCATATGAGGAGCCGCTGAAGGAGCTGGAGTTGTTTAGCTTGAAGAAAAGGAGACTTGGGGAGATATTATTGCTCTCTACAATTACTTGAAAGGAGGTTGTAGAGAAGTGGAGGCTGGCTACTTGTCCCAGGTAACAAATGATAGGATGAGGGGAAACAGCTGTGCTAGGGGCAGTTTTGATGGGATGTTAGAAAAAATTACATACTGGAAGGGCTTTTAAGCATTGCAATAGACTGCCCAGAGAAGTGGTTGTGTCACCAACCCTAGCGTTAGTTAAAGACTTGTAGATGTGGCACTTGGGGACGTGGTTTAGTGGTGAACATGGCAGTGCTGGGTTGGACTCAATGGTCTTTTCCAACCTTTGATTCTATGTATGAAATGAGCATAAAGAGAAAATATTCAGTTCACTAACAAGAATCTGTGAAACCATGAGTTAAAATGAACGGCTAGCTAGGACCCATACTTGTCAGCAGCACAATGCTAATTAAAAGGACTTTTATGCTTGTTTGCCTTTCCACATTAAAATCCACCACTCCTAGTGATCATCACACTTCCTTAGGTTCCTCTAATACATGATGACCTTTAGCTAAATAATTTGTTTAATGAAAATCAAATAAACTTGCAGTTAATTTTTTTCTGGTGTAAGATATGAATGCCTATACTCTGAAAATCCTGTAAGAAGGATTGAGAGAGACTATATTATATTCTTGGGTTTTATTCCGTTTAAGAGAACGTTGCAGCTTTGTTGGCATGAATGCACTGCATGAGTGACTTTATGCATATTCACAACTGTTTATTGGAAGGAATTGGCTTATTAAACAGTAATCATGTAGCATGTGTAAATGAGTTCTATGAATAATGGGTCTCTTTATCCTTATTACCTGATATGTGTTGTTGACTAAAAAAGTTTGTTTGATGACATTTACTCTTCCAGGAATGTTACCAATCATCTGATGTCTGGTTTCCTTTTCTGCCTGAGAAATTTGGTTTATCCTATCTAATATATAAATAATGCTGATTTTTCTCTGTTCCTCTTGAATCACTTCAAGAAAAAGACAACTGAATTTAGGAGCGTCTAAATATTAATGTAGGTGAGATACTCAGCTCAAATATATCTGTCTGCTTTCAGGTGAGCTAAATCTCTCTCTAGACTCAGTTACTGCATTGGGAGCTTCAACACTATCTCACATGCAAAAACCTACATGCATACACCAAAAGTGTCTTCACTTTATACTTGAATCCCATTCCAGGACAACAAAATGAACTTGTCATGATGTCAGAGCTATGAATTACTTTTCTTTATTCTTTTTCCCCCCTCTTCAGATTTGGAGGTCCTCCTCTGTGTGAAGATCTAATGCAGTTTAACTGTTCCTTATTCTGTTTTCAACCTCCTTTCCCCAAGGTGCTTTTACCTAATGACATTGTCCACTCAAACAGAATGACAACAATCAGAATGACAATGAGCCCTCAGGAGAAAGGGCTCAGAATACATTGAACAGGTCACCTCTGAAAAATCTGTGTACCCATATTCTCTTGAGGCCATTATGGTTATATTACAGTAGCCTCTGTACATGTCTTTAAAGAGTGTCAGGTAAATACTTTTCTGCTAATTGAAAAAAAGAGGGAAAATATAGAAAACTCACATAATTTAAATCTTCTGTCCTTGATAGTACATTTAATAATACAGCTGACATTTTATTCCAATATAAGAAAAGAGATGTGCAGGAATATTTTGAAACTGTACTGCAATGAAATGAAAGGAGAGAAGCTACAGTGAATAAAACTAAAGAAATATGCATTGTCAACACTATGTCTTGTGATAAAAAAGGCCGGGAGAAACTACAGGGAACATTGTACTTGCTGTATTTAAAAAATATTCTGTCTTTTTAAATGTAGAAGTTATTTAGTGCTGGTTTCTTTTCATTTCTGACAGTCTTATTGATCCAGTAAAAAAGAGAAGCATTTTCCACCTCTGTATTATTTATTAAGCAACAATATAGGTAAATGGATGGAAAAGTTGATTTCTACCAGTATTTGGGTTTGGAGGCAAAGCATTTTCTTCAACAGGCTTTTAGTTATGTCTTACAGTATATGATGTAACATGTTCCAATGGGTGCTGGAGTGTCAGATTTTTCCCACCTAAACGAAATTCAAGGTAAAGGGTTTTTTTACCTGCTTTTCTTATCAGAAAGGAAGGCAACACTCTTATGATGACTGGTGGAAAAGTTGATGAAAAATGAAAACACTTGTAGAATTTCTGATTTTCTAAAATGTTAAATGTGTCATGGGAAGGTTTACTTACTTTATGTAATCCACTCCAAAATGTGTGTCTTAGCTGTCAGGTTCGAACATATCAATGTGTAAAAGATGCAATTGCTCTTCAGGCATGAGGCAAACTCTAACAGTTAGATGCTGTGCAAGCTTCTGAGACTAGGCACTGTGACGATTTTGTAGGCATCTCATTAACGAACTGTAGTGTTGCAGCATGCTCTGCTTTACTTATTTATTGAAGAGATAATGGGAAATAACTGGTTTCTTTGTGAAGTCATAAATAATATGACAGAAGGATATTAAATGCACTGAGATGTGACAGAGAAGCTAAAAACTTGTGGGGTTTAGTATTTTATGGTGCCAATTCTCCTTTACCAGTACATGTGTAACCAAGAGATACATTTTAGGTTTTGTGAACAATTAGCAATTTAGTGTGCTAGCTACTGAAAGGTAGCTGTCTTAAATCATACAAAGTATCTGAGTTTTGCTATTTTGTAGTATCATTCAGAAGTTACTAAAAAATATATCTTCTTCCTCCTCTTTTTTCTTTCATTTTTTTTCCTTTAAGTATTTTTCCTTTTTTTTTTTTTTTCTTTTTTTCCTAACACAGATAGTTTTTCTCTATTTTTAGATTCCCAGTGTGAAATACTGGTTCCACAAAGCATGAACATTTCTGACATTCATTCTGTGCATCTTTTGTTCTCAGTGGGAGTCTTGTCCTGAAACTGCATGCAAATATACACACAAGGTCCACTGTGGCTTCTCATTACAACAACAGGTAGCTTTTGTTTCCCTCTGTATGTATGTATGTGTCTGTCTGAACTTAAGAGAAAAAAATGTGCTTTATTCTGAAGTTCAGACATAGCATTCACATCCAGATTGAGGTAGCACTGTCCTCTTCTGTGTTCATATCTGTTATTGTCACTAAGAGAAGTGGAAGAAAAGAAGTGGAAGAGAAGTATCAGTCTCATTGGTTAGTCTTGGGAACATTTCTGAGTATTATGACCCTACAGTTCTTTACCTTGGGTTTACCTCTACAGTTAGCAGGAAGCTGGTAATAGAAGACAGAGCTCCACAGCAAGGCAGCCAGTTCTAGTTAGGTTTCTATATCCTTCATGGTACCCAAGCACCTACATTGTAAACATGCTTCTACAAGATGAACAACTTATTTTTCCTGGAGCTAATAGGATTTTCTTCTGGATTTAGACATATTGCAACAGGTAAGTGTTGAGGTCACAAATGTGTGGATCTCAGCCGCTATAACAGCGTGAGTTTTGTCTATGCAAAGCATTTTATGGTTTTATAGCATCCATTACCACTTCATCCAAAGACTAAGCTCCTCTTCTGAAACATGACCTTTTTATTGCAGGAATTCCAAGCATTTCCATATGGGGTTCCGAGGCTTCTTGTTGTTGCTTGCTTACATCAGTTTTATAGTAGTGTAAATCTATTGTTTCAGAAGCCACTCCTAGTTTGCAGTAATGTGAAAATAGAGGGAGACCTGATCTTCCATGCTTACCCTTTGCACTGCCAGCAAATTGCATTTTTAATTCGTTTGAAGTAGGAAGTAGTACGAAGTAGGAAGCAGGAGAAGCAATTCTATTGTGACTAAAATGATGTGTATATAAAAATTTAAAGTTAAAACCAATTTTCATCAACTATTCCAACTGCTCTATGATTTTTACTATTGTAACTTATGAAGTGTTCATTTTTTATTGAACAATGGAGTGATGACTTGGAAAAAGTAGAGTTTCGCCTGCAATTGTTCAAGTAACTGAGAAACCACAGGATGAATATCACTTAGTCCTGGAAAAACAAATTAGGGCCAGTCTTTCTTATCAGTTTTAGGAAAATACAGAATGCTTGATCTTGAAGTAAAGCAGATGAGACACATGTTGTGATCATATCTGTCCATGTCTACTATCTGTTTCATAAGGATTATTCTTATAACTAACACATTGTTAGTTATCCACTTGTTTGCACGTTTTCGATCACCCTTCAGGGGAAAAAGAAAATCCCCAAATTAATAGTTCTTTTGAAATGTCTGTTCTGCAAATGAACAAGTTATGGACTTCTTGCATGAAATATTCTACTTTTTGAAAAATTGCCAAGAGCTTTCATCTCAAATCTATTATGTATATAGTAAATTGAAAGCTCCAGGATGCAACTTGGGGGTCTAATTCCAATACTATATATCATTTTAACTATCTTTTTTGAATCATTTGGGAGGTTTCTGAGGCACAGAGCCTTTAAACCGTTTATTTCTATCACAAATCCATTCATCTAAGCAGCCTCATGCAGACAATCAAGAATAATAAAGGGGACACCCTTCCTCAGAGTTTCAAGCAAAAGAAGTAGTAGATTAGATCACTGTCATATTTTGGCACAAGTGGCTTGGTAGAATTATTTTGTGTTCACTACTTTCCATGTTTAATAGTATTACAATCTATTTTGACAAAATTTCCAAATTTTGTATTTCAGAAAGAATGCATATAACATAGTTTGGTAAATTCTAGGTTAATTTTTATTAATACTTATTTTTATTAATAATAATTATTAATTATATGTTAAAATACCTTAAAACAGCAATGTTCATCAAAAGTAGTAGATGTTTATTAATCAGATCAAGTATTAGGTGTATTTTTAATATATCTTTTGCCTCTTCCTTCTTCAGACATAGTAGTTATAGGCTCAGTTAGCCCATATTCACATTTATGTAGCTTAGTCTAATTTCCTCTGAGCAGTTATAAGTTTAGAATAAGTGAACTTAAAAAAGAGAATAAAACATTATTTTGTATGGCAGATTTTACTGTTGCATAAAAGACATCAAGTACAAAACATGTCTCAAGCATTTTCTTGTTCAAGTACCTTGGAGGACTTTTTCTCTTTTTTTTGGTATATATTATGTATTAAAAATGCAATAAACACTTTTCATTCATGAACCACTTTCTCAGGAGCATTGTAAATTACAAGTGTTAATTTTGAAAGTCAATAAAAAAAACTATTACCTTAATATTTTCTGAGTTAGATATAAAACACAACTTGAGCAAAAAAAGTCTAGGACTGTTATTAGGCTGTTCAGCTATCTGATGGGACCATTCTGTTCTATATGCAGTCTCAGAAAAAAATCTGATTATCAGGCAATGTATCCTTGTGAATCCCTCTTTTTTGCCTACTGCAACTTCTTCCCATTGCATAAATATTTAATTGAAAAGGGCCCTAATTACAAAGTCTTCCTCCTTCCTTTTCTAGTGCAGAACTGTTCTGTTGGAGGAGCTTGACACCCTCTGCTCTGATGGGAGGAGAACACAGATCACAGGGATTCATAGGATCTTAATCTAAAGGGTGTTCTCAGTTTATATTCCCAAATGGTGACATATTTTCCTACCCATAAGAGATATTCATTCTTTGGAAAACAACTAACACTCTTGCCATTTTTTTCCTGAAAAGCTTGTTGTTCCCAATGCAACTATTTTCAGAAGGCTACCTGGCTCTTTCTGAAAAATAAAAAAAAAAAACAAAAACCAAATCCAAACAACTTATGCTCTGAAATGTCTCATGTCTCAAAATTAATTTAGTGCCTATTTGAATTTTTCTTCTCTACGCACTCTACATGAGTTTTAGCAGTACACCTTAAATATTACTTCAGTTGTGAATTTGAAGGATATTCTGATCTTGAAAAGTACTGCCATTAATTTTCGTCTATCTGCATCTTATTTTTGTCTGCTACAGAAACATAGTTTTTTGAGTGCTTTATTTTTCCCCACCTTGTTTCAGTAAGACTTCTTTCATATGTAAGGACTCAAAATGTAAGGGTCTCTGTTCCCATATTCTGACTGAGACAGTAGCTAAACAGTAGCAGCTTTACCTTGAATATCACTTTTTCTTTTGAAATTGGCAGGGAGCCCAGAAGTTTTCTTGATCAAAGGCATATTCAAAATTTTTTAACCTACTTTCATGCTAATTTGTTCTTGTAATCACAAAATAAATCAAAATCTTTTCCATTGTTTAAAACTAAAAGATAACATTTTTACAAAATCATTTTTAAACATTTTTAATATAAATTAGCTATTAATGACAGAAAAATAACTACAGTTAAAATTGTGTCCTTTAGGCAAATGGTAAGTAAATTAGTGGCTGATGCAAAACTAATTAAGTATCCTGTTGACTTTACAGAGTTATGGATTATGTCTCAATGAAGAATTTTTACAAGAGAAAGACCTTAGGAGAGAGGAAAAAATAGGTATCCTTAGAAGTATAAATTGCATCACAGCCCAGTCTTCAGCCACAGTAATTATCAAAATTTGTGGAAAAAATACATCTTGAAAATGCTTGATAAAATTGTATCTCATGATCTACATTTCTCCTTAAAATTCTGAATTTTGTAATCTAAAACATGCATTTCCACAAATGCTTTTTTTCACAAGTTTGTGTATATGCCTTCCTGCTTTTGTGTCCAGGTTATTGCTTTCTGGAATTCTGTGTAAAATCAAAAGGAATTTGTTAATGGAAAATCAGTTCTGGAAAAGTGAAGAGGGAAAACCCTTACCAGATGGTATAATGTTCCCAAATATGGAGGAAAAAGAACTGAGTAATTTCAGAACAAGAATCTTAGACCCAAAAGCGTAGTTGAAAGTTGAGGAAGAAGCATTTGTTATTAGAACATAGAATATCCACAGGGATTTTGAATATTGCTGATTCTCTTCTCATGCTAGTGTGAACTGAGGAGGAGATCATGCTCAGTGCAGAGAAGTGGGGCAAGGCCGCAAAAGGGGCAGGTCTCAGCAGGTGGGTACCTTTGTCCGCTGTGGGTCAAGTTCCGGTTGCTTTGTGTGTGAGCCTGTGTTTAGTCTTGGGAGGACATGAAGAGCTGTTTTAGTTTGGTATGCATGAAGAAAATTTCCCTTTTCGATGGATTTCTAGTCAGTGAACAATCCCAAGAAGAATTTCTTTTCCAGAAGCCACTCATCAGGGTTGAGCTTCAGGGCGGAAAAAGGAAAAAAGATTATTTCCAGAGTATATCATTACGTTTATTTTTAGTCCAGTTAAATGAGGGGAAAATAGTAAAAAGTAACACTGGTTTGGATAGAAAGAACAATAGGAGCCTAAGGTATCTGTTTGTTTTTAGCAGATTAATGCCATTAAATATTTGCGAGGGTTGTTTCAATGCTCAGATTTTCAAACCACTGTAATTAAGCTATGAAAAAAATAACAATGCCTTCCTTACAGAATGTTCTGCAATAAGCCTGGAGAATTATTCTATGAAATTTTGTAGTTCTTAACTTACTCATCAATCATACGACTTCAACAGTATTCATCAGACTAGGAAGACCTTAGAAATGCATTACAGGGAATAAATATGAAGAATCTGTTTACTAAAATTGTGCTAATACAGAAGAGCATAAACATATGTAATATGATTATATATCAAATTACATGTCAGCTGAATGGTAGGTTAAGCTACAATGTCTATGTCAAAAATTAAAGGTTTGTTTTTTAAACAATTTTATTTGAACGTAGTGACTTTAAGCATTTTGTATGGTTCTAAAATTTTCAGCTCAGCTAGTATAAAAATCTATGGAAAAGACTTGCATCAAAAAAAACTTCTTATAGTTTTAGATTTTTTGATTATGAATGCTTTAGTGCTTCATTAACTCTTACTTTCATTCTCTTTTAAGAGAGTTTGTAGTTCCTAGGAATCTTTTTCTTAAGATTCTTGGCAAACCAGAAACTCACTGAATTCTGCAGAATGTCGCATAATAGATGTCTAAAAAACTTGATTTTAGTCAAGGGGATAGCTAGGCAAATTCACTTATGTTTGTAAGTACATAGAAAAGTGATCTACTTCATAAAATCCATGAACTGAAAATAGATGGAAGATGAAACACTATTAGGGGAAAGCATCAAATATGTTTGTTCTGGTTTTACTCTTTTTTTATGCAGTCAGTAATGGCCATGAGATCCTGGCCTATGTATCTTTAATCTGACACAATGTATGAATTCCTAAGTCTTTATGTCACATCAAAAGCAATGGAGCATGAGATTGCTATGTTTTGTGTAGATGCATCAAGCTTGTGTGCTATAGGAATGGAGATTCCAAAATTAAAAGAATGTCCCTGGCTTTACTTCTTATGAGTCACCAGAAGTCCTAAGACTTTCTAACAAAGTATTTTGCATTCAAGACATAGTTATCACATTGTCTCATCATAAATATATCAAAAGAGAAATTTTGCCAAGAAGTTTCCAGTTAGCAATGTATATGTTGAACAGAAAAATGGGTTAGGTGGATGTTACAATGAAAAATCTTTCTAAGTTCTTAACCATTTTTTCCAATGATTTCTTTGAAAACCTTAATACTGAATAAAATTGCAGAAACTCTTTAAAATTGCATAGCTTCTCCAGGATGCAGGCACTGTGCATGTAACTTTTTCATCAACAAGGCTATAAGTGCTCTAGGACAACACTGCTTGAACAGTGAGGTTGGATCAGATGACCCACTGTGGTCCCTTCCAACCTTACCCATTCTCTGATTCTGTGATAAAATGAAAGTTAACATTTTCAGCCATAAGCCCAGCAATTTTAAATATCTGTTCAAATGACTTCTAAAAATTTGAAGACAATAACTGCTTAGAAAGCTTACCTCTAACATTTTAGTACTTGTTAAACTAGGTAGTGAATAAAGTAACATTAATTGCAGGAGCTTATTTATATTATCATAATTTTCTAGTTAGAGCAATACATCACATGGATACAGGAGAAAAGTTTGTTTTAAAGGCCCTCATGAATTAACAGACCTATAAGTGAGTTTTCTGATTCTTTTGAAGTCCCCTGACTGTCTCTTTAATCAATCACAAATTGGGGAAAATCTATTTTATCATTAATCCCACAAGCCATATTACAATGTAGGGGTTATAGCCTTACAGCACAACTTCTTATTTTTGAAAAGCAGAATTGCAGGACTGATTTGAGGTTAAAAGGTACCTCTGGAGATGGTCTTGTCCAACCCCTCCTGCTCTGAGTAGGGTCACTAAAAGCAGGCTGCTCAGGGTCATGCCCAGCCAGCTACTGAATATCTCCAAGGGTAGCGATTGCACAATGTCTCTGGGAAACCGGCTCTGCTGTTTGACTACTCTCACAATGATTTTTTTTTTCCTTACATTTAAATGAAGTTTCCTCTATTTCAATAATGTCTCTTTCCCATTTGACCCAGAGTCTGAGTCCCTATTCTTAACTCTTGCATTAATCGGGTGTTTGTTATATGCATGAATAAGATGCTTCTGCACATCTTTGCCAGGCCGGGCAATGCAAGCTGTCTCAGCCTGTCCATGAAGTCACATGCTCCAAGCACTTAATCACCTTCATGACATTGAGTTCAACTCACTTGCATATTTTCATTGCCCTTGTGTACCAGGGAGCCCAGGGCTCCAGCTGTGGCCTCTCCAGTGCTCAGGAGCAGGGAAGGATCACATAGTCAACCTGCAGGTGATGTGATCCTGTTTATGATTCAACCAAGGAAAAGCTGTTGTCTTTCCTTGCTTCAGGCACTTCCTGGCTCTTCTACCAGGATTCCAAGCCAGTCAGCCCCCAGCCTGTACTGATGCATGTAGTTATTGCTTCCTGGTGCAGGATTTAGCATTTCCCTTTCCTGAAATTCTTGAGATTATTACTGTTTGCCCATTTCTTTGGCCTAGTAAGGTCCTTCCAGCAGCATAAGCATCTGCTATATCAACTAACGTTCCCAAGTTTGCATAATTTGCAAATTTGCTGAGGGTGCATTGTCCCATCATCCAGGTAATTACTGAAGATGGTAAACTGTACTGGCTCCAGTACTGACCCCTGGGAAACACCACCACTGACTCTTCTCCAGCTGGACTTCATGCTTCTGACCACAACCCTTTGAGCCCAACAGCTCAGTCAGCTTTTCAGCTCATCTCAGTTTCTGTGGATATAACCTGTCCTTCATCAGTTTATTGAGGAGAATATAGAGTCATGTAATCACTAAGGTTGGAAAAGAGTCTGAGATCATCAAGTCCAAACTTTGGCTGAATACCACCATGCCCAATTAACTATATCATGACGTGCCACATGTACCCTTTTTTTGAGCACTTCCAGGGACAGTGGTATACAGGAGATATTGCTGATGGCCTTGCTAAATCCAAGATAAATTATATTTCCTCATCCACTGAGTACTGTAGTCATTTCACCATGTAATGTTTTCAGATTCTTATGACATGATTTTATATTCATAAATCTATGTGACTGCTCCCACCTTGTCCATCATATGTTTGGAAAGGGTTTTCATGGCGAGTTTCTCCACTACCTTCCCAGTGATCAGGGTTAGGCTGACTGGCTTGTAGTTACCAGGATTCTTCTTCTTTCTGTTCTTGAATTAAATTCTTTTATTCTGAAGATAAATACTAGGAGGTTCACTTTAACATATAAATAATAATCATATGCAAATACAATATAAAATCAATATATTTATGCTACTTTAAGACTTTTTTCAAATGAGCAAAACAGTTTAGAACACTCGTACTGTGAGTGGGTGTTGGGTTCAATAACTTTGCTTTGCTTCAGAGACTTAAGAATCTTTGGGATATGATAATACTCAAATGTCACAAAAATGCCATTTAAATTTTAAAAGACATGTTTTGAGAGGTTTCTGTGAAGACAGCTCCTTTATTATGAAAATTTCAAGTTTGCTGAGCCATTTTTGGGACTAATTGTGGTGTTCTTTTCAGCTCTGTTGTCATTTTTCATGTACTGAGGAAGTCCAGCAAAATATCTTTGACTGCCAATTGTAGAAAGCTGTTCCTTTGGCCCTGACCCTGTGCAATAATAGAGTATGTGTGAACAAGAGGGCTTTGAGCTGCTGTGTGTCTTCAGTAGGATGTTTCTTGCTGAAGTGCAACAGATGAGGCAGATGCCAATACACTAGATTTAAAAGTAAAAAAACTTGTGTAATTTATGAATTCACACTAGCAAAAAAATTACTTACATCCAGTATAGAAGGAACAATACTATAATTACTAACCCTTTGTTGGTAATTTAATATCTATTGAGAGCATCCCATAGGAAAAGGACTTTGCAATTGATTACAGGGGGGTGGTGGAGTGATTCTCCCTGGAGGTGTTTAAGGAAAGACTGGATGTGACACTTAGTGCCATGGTCTAGTTGACATGGTGGTGCTAGGTCATAAGTTGGACTCAATGATCTCAGGGCTATTTTCCAATCTAATTGATTCTTTGATTCTGTGATTTTGTGACTTGGGGATGTTTGTTGACAAGAAGCTTAACATGAGACAGCAATGTGCACTTAGAGCCCAGAAAGCGAACTGCACCTTGGGCTACATTTCAAAAGAAACGTGGGCAGCAGGTCTAGGAAAATGGTTGTGCCCCTCTACTGAGCCCTCGTGAGACCCCACCTGGGTTGCTGCAGCAGCTCTGAGACCCCTAAGATAAGAAGGACATGGACCTGCTGGAACAAGTCCAGAAGAGGACCATGAAAATGACCTGAGGGCTAGAGCAGCTCCCTTATGAAGGCAGGCTAAAAGAGTTGGAGTTGTTTAGCCAGGGGGAGAGAAGGCTCCAGGGAGACCTTAGAGCAGCCTTCCAGTGCATAAAGGGGGCCTACAAAAAGGCTGGAGAGGGACATTTTTACAAAAGCATGTAGTGATAAGGCAAGGTGGAATGGCTTTGAATGGCTCTGAAAAAGAGTAGGTTTAGATTCAATATTAGGAAGAAAGTTTTTCACTGTGGTGAGGGGCTGGAATGGGTTGCCCAGAGAAACTATGGATGCCTCATCTCTGAGAGTCTTGAAGACCAGGTTGGATGGGGCTTTGAGCAACCTGGTCTAGTGAAAGGTGTTGCTGCCTATGGCAGGGGGGATTGTAACCAGATGGTCTTTGTGCTCTCTTCCAAACCAAAGCATTCTATTATTCTATGATGCTGGACCCAAGTGTTCTCAGCTAATTCTTTATCTCTATTAGTAATTTTTCTATTTGCCATGAAAATAACTTCTAAAAATGTAGTATGTTTGCCCTTGTTAAGTGCAAGTTCTACAGTATCACTCAGTGAGTTGCAATAGCTATACTGTATTTGCTGTGTTTTGGAATAACTGTAACAGAACAAGTAATGCCTTAATTCTTTATCAGAAATAGCTCTAGAACAAAGGCAATTCTACTTCAAAAGAATGTCTGATCTTGTTTACACATTGAAAAAAGTCCTAGAACCTTCAAAATATTTTCTAAGTAAAGTAATTTCAGAGAATGACACAAGGTAGTGACATCATCTACCTATTTTTAAAAAGGAGGCTAAAAAAGACTATTCACCTTCCTTGTTTTTTTTTATTTGTTTTTTATCATCTTGAGAAAGAGGTAAAGACATATTTTTTTAAAAAAATCTCTATCCTTAAAAATCCAGTACTGTACAGGAGTCATTGAAGTGCCTTCAAACCAAGGAAGGGAATTGAATTGGGCATAAAATGGTAAAAATTTTCCTTTTATCCTGTCCTAGTCACATTGAACTAAATGTCATAACTTCCACTGAACCTTGATTTTATTCAGTGCATGAAGATAAGGACATGCAAAAGTCATTGCAAGGCTAAGCATATAAAAAAGTTTAGGAACTAATAATCTGATTTTAGAAGAAATTGAATACATAATTTTAGTGAAATAAAAGACAGAATATGAAACCAATACATTTCAGTATTGGTTTCAGTAAAATATCAGGAATGGAAAAAGTCCCCTTTTCTTATGGCATATATGTAATTTAGTGACAGTTGTGAACATACTTTACATTGTTGTGACTGATAAAAATTAAGGTGTTCAGAGTTAAATAATTGCAACAGAATACAGTACAGGAAGATTAAATCTATTTTACATTCAGTTACTGATTTTTTCAGTCACACCTCAAACCGGAAAGATGAAATTAAGAGAAACACAGTTCTTCATGCAATGTGGTGATTGGATAGTCTTACTAAAATTTGATAAAAAATTGATAAAAATTTTGCATATGTGGAGAGAATTTAGAATAAGTTTTAAACTTAATCATAAATATATATTTCAGAATAGATAGACTAGGAAAGACTAGGCAAAACAATGTTGCTACTCCTTGTGAACTCAAACATTTGGAAATCCCAAAGCCTTGGTTTGTGAAAACAAAAAAACATGAAACTAATATGTTGGTTTTGGTAATATCCTGAACTGAGTTTGAGCAAGCATAAGTCAATACAGTGACATTTGTAATCACCTGGACGCCTCCCAGGATATAGCTTATTATGCAGCTAAATTATAGAGTCTTAATTATGGTAATATTGGGAGTAAAAGTATTTTTTTCCCCAATTTTTGCTTTGTTCTTGAAAACAAACAAATATACAAAATGGGGGGGGGGGAGGGGGAGTATGTTCAAAGTTCTGTATAAGCTTTTACTGAAGGTTATAAAAATTAACAGGTAGAGAGAAGTTTCATTCTTATTTATGGAGCATTACCTGGATGAAACAGTACACCTCACTGGGTCCTGTAGTAATTGCTGACCATGATACTATGAAGCTGTTTTATACTAAACAGTGTTTGGTCTGCCTCTGACTCTTCAGGCTCTCCCAAATTGTTTGATTTCTCTGTCTTCATGCTCAGAGTCAAAGCTCATCATATACAAATGTAAAATGAGCCAACAATATTGAAAGATGGTGAAAACACTGAACACCTCCTTAAAGATGGTGAAAACACTGAACACCTCCCACCTGTCTTCAAAACTTAGGAAAAGGGCAGAAAATTACTAGTACTTAATCATAATGGCAGATTCCTGACACAGAAACAAGAGAATGAGAAGTAAGCAAAGAAATTTTTTTCCTATAAAACTTATTCCATTTTAAATTGGCTTTGAAACTATTTTATTTGGTTCTCATTTCTCATAGGAATTTTAACTTTTTCTATAAGGGGAAAATAGGTTATGGAAAGATCTTTCTCATTGGCCGTATATAGGTTACATAGTAATATATGCCCAGAGCTAAACATGTCCCGCATGGTTGTAAGCAAAAGCTTATATTAATACTTTGAAGTTGAGAATGTGAGTATCTAAAGCACCTCTGGACCTGCTTCATGCTTCTGAGTTTAAGTAAAATACTCCCACATAACTGCCAGAAAAAAAGAAGGAAAAAAAAAAAAGGTAAGTTTAACCTTCAATTTATCATGTAAAATTTAAATGGTAGATGTAAGGCATAAAATTTTGCATCTACGGTATGGTTAAGAGTTTATAATACATCTTCTAAACTGCAAAAAAAAAAATAAAAGCTCAATAAAAAACTGAGAAAAAAGTGATTTGAGAATGCTGAAGATTCGAACCAGAGCCAAAAATATATTCAACTAATAAACGAATTAAGGACTTTGATGTTAAATATGTGATGCATTGTGTCGCATTTATAATTTAGTGTGGTTACAAGCCTGTAAACTTATTCATATTTTAATTTTTAGACAGGTGAGAGCATTTTTATGTTCTGTGTTAGAACTCATTTGGCATGAGCACAGCTTGCACTGAGGTCTTGTATATAGTGAATTATTTCAGCATGGAGTAGCAAAATAGGCATAAATAAAGGGTGTGAAACAGAAGAAGACATTGAGAAATTAGTTTTTGAATTAAGGGTAGTATGAAAAGCAGGCAACAAAGTTCTCAGTTTTGATTACATCTGATTATTATTTTATCTCCTACAATTTCATTTCTAAGACAGAAGTGAATACTTTGTTTTGCATTAATGAAGAAATAGTACTGTCCAACCCACGAGGAAAATCATTGTTATCAGGCTAATGTGTCTGTGAAATGTAGTTACAACAATTCTATAAAAATATCAAGGCCATAGTATTGAAGATTTGGTGACAAAAAGTTGGTTTTGTATGTCTCCTATCTTTTTATTTTGAAAAAAGTACATTCATGTAGTCTTTGTAAGGGAATTAATTAATAATTAATTTTATTTCAGCTAGAGCTCAAAATTGGATTTGAAGAGCCAAAGCAGAGTCTAGGTTTGGTTATACACATCATGACACTTGTTTCACAGCTCAATTTAAAATAGCAAAGTTAAGCTAGTAAGAAATATTTCTGCAAATCCCTTTTTGGATTAAATTCACTGTAATATTTTTTTATGATTAGATAAGATCATCGTGATCACTACATCCGACCTCATGTCGACACAAGGCAAAGGACTATTCTGAATTAGTTCTTGTTTAAATCTGGGAGCGAAGAGCCATCAGTGAAGAGTCCATCACACATCAGAGAGTCCATCTGATGGACAGGTGTGGGACATTTCTAGTATGAATGGAGTTTTTCTCACCAAAGTTTAATTAAGATGTCTATCTGCAACTGAGCAAGTTTTCGAGCAGAGCGTGATAGGCTCTTTAGAGCACAGCTCATTTATCTAAGCTGAAAAAAATTGTATGATAGAAATGTTCACAGCTGCTCATAGACTGTAGAGAGAGTCAAGGCAAGTATTCATACTATAGATGTCTGCATCTGAAAAGAAGAAACCTGAATCCCATGCAACTTTTCTGTAATCAATTTTGAACATTTGGAAGTTGTCTTATTTCCACTGTGGAAATAAGTGGAACAGTTTATCATCTGTATGTGTTATCTGGGTAGACACTGAAGTCCTCACTATGATCTAATCAGTCATCAGTTATTAGAGTCTCTTTGAGAAGTTAAATGGGTGATGTGCTCCTGGAGTTTTTCGCTATGAAGTATGTGTTTTGAATCTCAGTCACTCTTGTGGCTACTCCAAGAATTCACCTTCATTTTCAGCATTAATCTTGAGTTATGTGCAGCAAAACTGTATGCAGTATTCTCTTTTTCCAGAGACAAAATTGCAAGTAATGTAACTCATGTAATTGTGATTCCTGGGTATGCATTCAAGAATCACACTTTTTGTCCACAGCAAGAAGCTGTGAGGTATTCAGCTGATTGTTCTCTACTATAAGTTTTGTTTCATTTCAAGCAATTAAGACAAGAATTAAGTGAAACCAGAATAAGCATATTCATACAGCTGAACTGACCCTGTGAAAACTGAGGTTTCATGAGACTTAAAGAACTGTGGAAACATGCTGTCAGTAGCATTGAATATTTGCATTGTGCCTTAAAAATATCTGCTCTAGGTTTAGTTGAGCTTTACAGAAGTTTCAAGTAGACAATCGAAAAACATCTATGTCACAAAGCTGTCAAATTTGAGATGATGAAATAAAGGATTATCATGTGCACTGAGAAACATCATCCTTGCTCATCAAAAAAATTGTGTGCATTGCATATTGCGTGCAAGACTGAGCAAACCAGATAGTCTTTATTTAAGTCTTTGTGTTAATCTGATACACCCTGGAGTAAGGACCTTGACAGGCTTGAGAGGTAGGCCTGTGTGAACCTTATGAAGTTCAACAAGGCCAAGTGCAGATCCTGCACCTGAGTCAGGGCAATCCAAAACAGGCTCGACGGACAATGGATCGAGACCTGGGGAGAAGAATTTGGGGGTGTTTTTGGATGAAAATATCAACGTGACCTGGGAATGTGTGCTTACAGCCCAGAAAGCCAACTGCATCCTGGGCTGCATCAAAAGAGGCATGGCCAGCAGGTCGGGGCAGATGATTCTTCCCTTCTGCTCTTAGGAGATTCCACCTGGAGTACTGCATCCAGCGCTGGGGTCACCAGAACAAGATATTGACCTGTTGGAGCGAGTTCAGAGGACAGCCACCAAGATCGTGGGATGGAGCACCTCTCCTGTGATGAAAGGCTGAGAAAGCTGATGCTGTTCCACCTGGAGGAGACTTCAGAGAGGCCTTAGAGCAGCCTTTCTAAAGGGGACCTACGAGAAGGCTGGAGAGGGACTTTTCACAAGGGCATGTAGTGACAGGAAAAGGTGGGATGGCCTTAAGGTGAAGAAGGATAGGTTTAGATTAGACACAAGGAAGAAGTTCTTTACAATAAGATGGTGAAGCACTGGAACAGGTTTCCCAGAAAAATTGTGAATGCCTCATCCCTGGAGGTATTCAAGACCAGGCTGGATGGGTCTGTGAGTAATCTGGTCTAGTAGAAGGTGTACATGCCCATGGCAGGGATATTAGAACTAGGTGATCTTTACAGTCCCTTCCCATACTGACCATTCTATGATTCCATGACTGTGAGGTTTTTCACAGTGGTAATTTTCTTGAGTAGAAAATGCAGAATGTAGTTAACTACCTCAGAGGTAAATGTATACTTGCTTCTATTTCTTTTAAGAGGGTAGATATCCCCGTTAAAGAATGCTTTAATGAGTTGATACAGCATTTCATTTCTTACTTCTAAACACAGTGATCACAGTAAGATTATACCTGTTATTAAAGGAAAAGAATGAGTCAGAGAATCACAGAATATGGCAAATTGGAAGGGATCCAGAAGGATCATTGAGTCCAACTCCTGGCCCTGCCATCCCCGAGAGTCACACCATGTGCCTGAGAGTATCATCCAAATGCTCCTTGAACTCTGGCAGGTTTGGTGCTGTGACCACTTCTCTGAGGATCCTGTTCTAGTGCCCAACCACCCTCTGCGTGAAGAACCTTTTTCTAATACCCAACCTAAACCTAAACTTCCCTGACACAGCTTCAGACCATTCCCTTGTGTTCTGGCACAGGTCACCACAGGAAAGAGATCAGTGCCTTCCCCTCCTCTTCACCTCATGAGGAAGCTGTAATTGCAATGAGGTCTCCCCGCAGTCTCCTCTTCTCCAGGCTGAACAGACCAAGTGACCTCAGCCGCTCCTCATCCAGCTTCCCCTCAAGGCCCTTCACCATCTTTGTTCCCCTCCTTTGGACACTCTCCAATAGCTTAATATCTTTCTTATATTGCAGTGACGAAAACTGCCACAATATTCGAGGTGAGGCTGCACCAGTCCAGAGCACAGTGGGACAATCATCTCTCTCAGTTGGCTGGCTGTGCTTTGCCTGATGCACCCTGATGCATCAGAAGAATAATACTAATTTATGAATAGAAAAAAATTGATTAACAGATATATTTGGGAACTGCATGGATAGAGGTATGTGTTGGGGTATTTAGTAATCTGTATATAGGATTCAAACAGGGAAGGAAAGGGTTGTTACATTAAAGATGCTGAAATCTATTTGGATTTATACAAATACACACAAAAATTGCTTTTTCCTGTGCCTATTGAAATTGATGTCAAATATCCTTAGAGTTTACTGGGAGGAGATTATGGCCAATATCTGATCTAATGGAAAGATGTTAATGAGAAAGAGGCTTAGGTCAACTTAAACATTGCAATATTGCAATGTGGAAATGTGTATTAGTGAAAACAGGGGTAATTATTTTTATATATGAATATATGTATATATACACATATATATTAATCCAAAGTCCTGTTTTTAAGGAAAAATGTTTGCATATTTAAAGATTTGTACAAATAATGGATAATTTAAAGAGCACACATATATCAGAATCACAAGGGAACCCTCAGGCTATTAATGGTTAATACATTTTTTGGCACTCCAAGATGATAACAAATGGAGTTTTGCCACATTCTGTTCTTGTACCAGTGAATTCAGCTTCCCCTGACATACTCTCAACTTTCTTTTAGGCAACATGGGAGCCCCTGATAGGAGTTTGGCATTAGGTATGTGTTTCCCCTGTCTTCTCATTTTCTTTACTTCCTGCCTTTCTAAGCAATTCTATGCAGCTTTCATTTGAGCTTTTGTTTACAGTGCTCATTGACTCTTCTAAGCTTTTCAAAGCTTTTCTAAGTTACATAGATAGTCCAGTGCATTTGCTGTTTTCCTAGTTATGTAATTTCAGGTTTTGAGGTGGATTTCATTCTTTGGAAGTTATTTTTTGTTTATTTAAGTGCTTGTTATCATGGGCTGGTATTCATAACTCTGTCACCTGTTGAGACCCCTCCAAAATCACCTCAGCTGGAGCTCCTAAACACAGGTGAGTTGCTAGCAGATATTTTTGTTCTGGATGAGCTGTGTTTCTTGTTTCTGAAGTAAATTGTTAAGAAAAATCTGTCTTTGAGGAATAAATGCCACATGAAAATTCATCCCTCCTAGTGTGATAATTTTAAAAATAATAATAATAAGAGGTATGTATGTATACATATGGCTGCTTCTGTAGAACTGTATGAGAGGATGGCCATCTTGGGTGACCCTATTGATCGTGTACTGAGAAATGTAAGGACTAACAGCTGCACACCACAGAAAATTGAAAGGCATGCTTTAGATTTCACTCAGAGATGAGAGATGAAAGCTCATCCTTACATCCCTTCCTCTTCTAGAAATCTGGATTAGACTTGTCATTGAGCTATGGAGCTCACCTCATCCCCCTATTGTCCTACATTTTAATGGGATTTAAATGGTTGCATATCTACACAGTTCCACTGTCAGTTCTGAGACTCAGCTCCTATTTGAAAGACTGTCCATAAGCTGCTTGTAATGCAAGATCCATGACTGAATACCAGATAATAGCATTATTGTGGGATGCCAATACTGGATGGTTGTTTCTTACCTTTCAGGTAGCATGTCATAGTCAAACATTTTGCTGAATCAGCAGCCATATTCTGCCTAAATAAACTGAAAGGGTGTTGTATACAGCCCTGCTTGAAAGACTGAGCATCAGTCCTGAAGGTACCATTTGCCTTTAACCCGAGTCTGTTATTGTTAACTAGGTAAAGTTTAGTATGTAAGCATGAGATAATGGTACAGATGCTCATCTAGATCAGCTCTACTCTTTTGATTATTGCACCTACAGGCAAGCTGTTTCCTGTCCTTGACAAAGAATTGTTTTCAAGTACCAAAGTAGGGAAATTACAAAGTTATGATATATCCAGCACTAACAATCTAGTTTCACTTGCTATTTTTTCCTCAGGCAGACTCTATTGAAAGGAAACAATTCAGTAACAACTGTTTTCTGAAGCAGTAGTGGTAATCAGCTCAAGGCCATCCAGAGCATATTGTCAGATATATTATCCATTGTACATAATGTGCGACTCCATTCTGGATGTCAGGGTACAAGAAGATCTTTAACAGAAATGACATTGACACAATGCAGCGCTTTGCCCCTAGTCATGTGGCATCGCTTCACTCCACTTCATAGTGGAAAGTAGCTGTTCATATACAGCTGTCATGCAACAACACAGCAAAGACTGTTACTCTTTGGTGAATTTAGGCAGTTCATACTTTGCAATGGCATAAAGTTTAAGGTCTGAGGAGACAGCATTTTGGGCCTGTTTTATGGTGCATGTAATTAAAGATTTCACTGGATAAATGGCTTTCCCAAACAACAGTGCATTTTTCCAGCTTTTTTAATAAATGAAAGTGAGACATTTTTTGGCATGAGGAACACCTGCTCATAGATGTCAATTACTCTTTTTCTGCCTTTAAAAATCAATTATTCTAAATTGAATAGCCATTTCAATGTAGTATTAATTAATTTTTCATTGCTTTCCACTGGAGAACAGATCAGGAAAAGGGTTTTTTTTTTGTTCATTGACATCTGGTTAAACAAAGCTGAGTGGAACCTTCTGACATTATCAATAGAAAGATCTGAAAGGAAGGCTGTTCTGTACAATAGCCTCCTTCATGTATTTCTGCAACTGTTCTGTTCTGGCTTGTTACAAAATAATACAGCTTGTGCTGGTTATTTTTTATCTTTAAAAACAAGCTGTAGTTAGAGTACATGAGCTATTTTTCATTGGTTTTAGAGCCAGCTATAATCCATTTTCTTATGTTTACATGATTTCTGAAGCCTTTGTGGACTAAGCTAGTCTTGCCTCATTGAAGTGCTAGTTTGCCCACTGAGTAGATCAGTCTTATACTTCTTTATGAACTCAGCCACAGTGAGTCATCGTTTATTTCCATGAAGATCCAGTTACCACCACCACAAATGTGTCTGTGCCTTCCAGATGAACAGCAGTTCTTAATTTTATTCTGTAGATTGTTTTCCTCATGAAAAAAACTACACAATAGGTATGCAATACAAACCTTCTGATCACTGCATAGCATAGAACGAGCCCGAGGATGTGTTTTCCCTCAACTAGTGTATTCCTAGTAGGAGTTCCTGCTTTCCTTTACACCCTAGTTTATGCCTAATCATTCAGGTACTGCAACCTTCTTTGATGGCAGGCACATCCAAGAAGCCAGCCAAGGTCAAGGGCCCAAGCTTAGCTAAAGTTGAAGCTCCTGATCATGATACTATCTTCTTCTCACACACAGAGACACGTGCACGCTTTCCTTATGCGAAACACCATTGTATTATGAAATCTATAAAAAAATGAACATACTTTAAGCAGTTAAATATCTAATACCAGTATTAATCCAACTAATTAGAATAAACCCAATATAAAATATAAAAATTTATTTTTAATGAAATGTTTCTTGTCGAGTTTGTGTCATTATATGTGATAGAGAAGGAATAAAACTAAAACAGAAAAAAATGATAACAAATAGAAAACTTGTCAATAAATCCCTTTATCATGATGAATAAAAATTTGACTAATTTAGTTATTGAATTATGTGTTGAAGATAATAAAAAACAATTTCTGTTCAGGAAAAGTTTTGTTCTGCCCCCTAAAGTTGACAAATGTCATGGAATCTGATAAGTTTCACTGAAGTTTTATATTCTCATCTAAGTGAAATATATATGTAACATAAAACAAGACAGTAGGTTTTGGTCTTGTAAAACACAGGGGAGAATAACCCCCCCTCCCTGTTTTTGGCCATGCAGCGCTTATACAGCTGGAATACTGCACTTCCCTGAATTAATTTTCAGTGGTTTTACAAATTTGAATGTTTCTTGAAATATTTTTAGAACTGTTTTAATTGGTATGTTTAAGCATGAAAATTCAAATTTCTTTTGCTACATGTTATTTTCATCACAGAGCTTATAAATTTATATTACAAAAATTACTACAGGAACTTAAATATTTGAGTAAATTTAATTTAATCAAAGATTTAGTTTATCTGTTAATATGTCCACAAATTGATAAACATTGAGCTGTTGTAGCATAATGAAAAAACAAAATCAAATATTAAAAAAACAGCATGACAATAAAATTACATTTGATAAGTCCTTTTATAAACTGGTCCCTAAAAGATTAAAATCCCTGGATACTGTTAATGTCTGTAATGACAAAAATGCAAATAGTGTTGATATATTTTTTTTAATAATGTAAATTCCCCGTTTAAGCTACGTTGTCAACTCAAATTTTTCTGCCTTCAGCAGGTGAAATAATTCAGATTTTCTACTTACCTTGCACCAAGGAACAGAACTGAGTAAAATAACTGCAGTCCTTTATTTTCCATGTTAACAGTGAATGTTATATGCAGTATCTGCTTTACATTCAGAACTTGTAAAGAACCAGTAACCTGACTTGCTGGAAGAGGGAAGCTGTGGCATTCATACATTGTCATGTTGCTCATGATCAGGATTTGCACTGCTGTCACTTCTTTGCTTTGGTCGTACACCACATAAACTCAGAACTGTACCTTTATCCCTTTCCTGTTTTATATCAAATAAGATAGAAAAAAGCACCCCATTTGTATGCACTGACCAAAGTTTTCTGTCATAATAAATCAGTCCAAAACATCTACTTCAAGAAACATGAAGAGGTGTTTCTTGATGCAACACAGAAAAAAGCCCTCTTCTACTCTGGACATCTCAACTCTTCAGACATCTTTACATTGACCTCCATTTCTTTGATACTCAGACCCAGTCATTTTCCATGGTTAGAAACATCTCAGACTAGAAAGTCCCAAATTTACTCTGATAAAATGCAAGCCTCAATTAAGTTTCCAGAAGGATTTAGCAACAGCAGATAGACTCAGAAAACAGCAAATTGCATGAAATGGCCGTACCTTCATTCGTAAATATGGGCAGCAGCATCAGTGTCCATTTGCAAAACATTTAGGGGTACAATGCACATGGATCATTCTAAGAGAAGGTCCTACTAAACAGACTGTTCCAGAGTTGCAATACTACTGGAGAGAAGTATTTAGAAGACAAGCAAGAGTAGTTTCCACACTTCAGGTGAAGTTGCTCCCAAGGCAAGTTTTCCACTTTACTAAATAGGTGCTCATAACGGCTAGAGTACTATGCAGAACATGAACAGCACTCTCAGCAGCAGTCCTTTTTAAAGTATTAAGCTCTGAAAGCTAGTTCAACTTCATTATCAATTCACTAGATCCAAGGTGAATACCTGTTTTCTTTACTACTTCTTGACCATAGATATTGCCTTAGTCAGCATCCAGGTACACTGAGTTATTCTGCAGACTTGACCAACTTTTTCATTGAATCAATGGAACGAAATACCTCCAGAGATCTGGATGACCTTTGATAGGCAAACTATCTCTGCCCTGGTCAGACACTCACTTTTTAGGCACTGTGAGGCTGACTTTTGTGTAGAGATTTTGCTATCAGGGAGGGTATTGGAAATTAAATTCTTATGGTTATTGACAGGTATCCACAGAGCTGGGTATTCAGTTGACTTGGGATTCCATTGCTTGAACATAGACCTGTAGTGCCATTTTATACAACCTATGACATCTCTCCTGGTAGCCATCTGCTCCTCCTGCAGGATGCATCATAGCCATCTGCTTGTCCTACAGGAAGCATGTCTCTTTTGGGATTATGCTGTAGCTTTCATCTACATATAGAAGCTTTGCAAGGCTCTTTCAGATGTTACTAGATATCTGAACCATGTCTACCTTAGGTGAATAGCATCTCTCAGCAGGCATCACTGGCCTCACTAATCGACTACAGTGGGATTTTAAACACCAATTCACAAGTGCATGTGCATATATGAAGTTAGGTATTAGTTTTAAATCAGATTCAAATCTAATGGATTAGTCCTAAGGCAGCTCAAGGCAGGACATGGGAGAGGACAGAGAGTTCATTTTAATTTTCTGAAGGCAGGTGTGTGCTGACTCTGTGTGTGATACCTTAGGGTTTCCAAGGCTTCCACACAGTGCTAACAGACAGATGTCTATGACCTACAGGGGGCCCATTCATTTTTTTTGGAAGAGCAGATAGACAGGTCAGATGCCCTAGGCTATCTTACACATGCCTATATTTAGACAACTGAATCACATTTGGAGAGTCTACAGAAAACTACAGTACCAGTTGAACTTGGGAATAAGAATAACCAGAGCACAAAATACAGAATGTATAAAATTCACAGTAAGGCTAATGTGAAGAAAAGTGTATTAAGTGTGTACTGAAAATGTGGGGTTTGAACTGGAAATGCAATTTCCATCTAAACCAGTTACAAAGACTGCTTTTTTAACTTAACATGCTCATTTTACTTATTTCTAAGTCTTCCATTTCAAGGTCAAGTGCACAAGCCTATTCCATAATATATGGTATAAAGTGCTCACTATCGAGTTACTTAAGAGCAGTTAAGTTTAACTTAAACTACTTTCAACATTGACAGTGTGTTAACATAGTAAAGTAAAACTTTGTGCCTCATTACCTGTAAATTTTGAAAACTACCAGTTATGAAAAGTGGAGATTTATTGTATCTTCTTTTGTAGAACTTTTTGAAAGTTGCCAACCTCAATTTGATTGGAAAAGGCCTATGCATGAATATTCTTTTATAGCCTTTGGGAATCCTTTGTTGAAAACATTGCTCTTGAAATTCCACTGGGATTATTGGAAGATGAAGGTCCTGGAATATGGAAAGAAACATATTATTTCTCCTGTAGATATGATATTTAACCTATAATTTTACATGCATAATATTTTGTTCGCTTTTGAGTAACACTTTTGGAAAAAACAATGGTTTTACACTGCTACAGTGTAAATTGGTGAATCAGCTACTTTGTAATGAAACAGTGTTAATCCATGAAGGTTTATCTGAGAATAGGTATTTAGATATTTTTCCAAAAGTAATAACAAAAAAGCTAGTCACATTAATAGGTGTCCTGGAGAAAATTAAATGAGTCTTCATTATTCATTACAAATAAAAACCCCACCATATGAAATCAATATAGTAAGCAGAACACAGGAGAACAAAATGATGCAATAAAGAATTTTAAAAAATTAAATTCCTGTTAGTGATTGACAGTGGCTGAAAGTATGTACAAGCTATCTGGATGTAGGTTGTTGGTATAATTCCCTTAGTAACATTACAGTTCTGTAATGTTTCTTCCCTTATAGAAGCTTTGTTTGAAAAAATGAATCTTGCCACATGCTGAACTCGCTAAATTTATCTAGCTGTCATCATGACTTCCCATAAATCTACCTGTTCTGAAGTTTCCTTACAGTTTACGGCTGTGTAAGCACTATGTTTGGGACTTCCTAAATGAAAATTCTGACAAGGAACAGTGTCATTTGCAATGCCCTGTAAGGGTCTAATCTGCAACACAACAGAAATAGTCCCACTGATATGATCAGGCATTGTTTGGGGCCTGAAAGAAACTCTGCTAGGAGTATCTGTTAACAACAGACAGAGAATTAAGTCTGATTTTCCAAGATAGGTTTTGGGTTTGTTTTTGTTTTGAGGGTTTTTGTGATTTTTGTTTGTGTTGGTTCATTTGGTTTTGGTTTTGGGTTTGGGGCTTTTTTAGAAAAAAAAAAAAAAATGTTGGCTTTTACTTCAGATGAACCAAATCACCAGATTCAGGAAGAAATAGTACAATGACTCTAACATTAAGAGAATTGAAATTAACTTGTGAACAATGTGTGCTCTATTTGTTGTTAAGTCTTCAGTCCTCAATATTTTCAAATCCTTAAATCCTCAGGCATCCATTTTCTATTCAGTATTTCAGATTGAAGGAAGTATTCTATTTGAATTTCCTATCTTAAAATATACTTGCTCTGTCTCCAGTGGAAAATACGTCCAAACTGGCTTGATTACTATTATCAAAGTTCAAAATTAGAAGCAGTACTATTTGTATTTCAGCACTTCATAAGCTTATTTTCCATGGTGACATCCCCTCTGAAACTGACATTTCCTGACATTATTTATTGCTTGTTTGTAGTGGGATTTCTATACTGACAGTAATGATAACACATTTCTTCCCTTTGGCTAACTAGAAGTTTGCATTTTATTTTAGTTGATCAGCGTTGGAAAATAAGTACATACTCATGCTACATTTTTGTTATGTGGAGAGTGGTATGAATCAATTTTTATGCAGATGTTAATTCTTGCATATGAAGGTATTTGCATTTGTTTTTCAAAGCTGTTTTGGAAACTTGAATCAAAATAGAAAGATTCAGAGAAGAAATTTTCACACTGGTTAAAATCTAAGCAGCACGGAAGTCAGTGGGAGTTCTGCTTCAGTGGGGCTTGGATTAAATCCTATTAGCATATAATATTCCTTCTATCCTTTTCCATAAAACTGACTAAAAATGAAACAACAGGTCTTGGCCTGCAAATCAATAGCATATTTGCAATCAATAATTGATGTTTACAGTAAATTAGCACTCTTAATTTAGTAAAAGTGTGGTTCAGCTATGGGTTCTCTATACTAGGTTTTTCCTATAGTGGATGAAGTTTTCTTATTACATCTGCATTAATCATTTGGTTAAGAATCATAGAATTTCACAGCCTCTTCTTTAAAAAGCTTGGTACCACACTAAGCAAGAGAGGTAGACAATAGGGGTAAAGATGCAATACATGTATTTTATGGAGGAAAGTCTGGGTCCTGGAAATTAAGTTGCTTGCTCTTGCTAGCAGAATTTGTGGTAGGCGTGGTAACTGAATACAGAGCTCTGGTGGTGTTCCTCTTCTTGTCTGACTGCACACGGATGCAACTCTTGGTTCCACTTGGTCCAGCCTTTTGAATTGACCATGGCTTCTCAAAACTGAGACAATAATTCAAAGGTATCTTAGTGACAAAAACCTGTTCAATCTTTAGTAAACGCCAACAGAAAAGAACAATGCAGCTGGTGAAAGGTCTGGAGCACAAGTCTTATCAGGAGTGGCTGAGGGAGCTGTGATCGTTTAGTCTGGAGAAAAGGAAGCTGAGGGGAGACTATCACTCTCTACAACTACCTGAAAGGAGGTTGTAGTAAAGTAGGGGTTGGTCTCTTTTTCCAGGTAACAAGTGATAGGACAAGAAGAAAGAGCCTCAAATTGTACCAGGGGAGGTTTGGACTGGATATGAGAAAACATTTCTTTACCAAAAGAGTTGCTTAGCATTTGCGACAGGCTGCCCAGAGAAATGGTGGAGTCCCTGTCCCTGGACATATTTACAAGATATGTATATGTGGCACTTACAGACATGGTTTAATAGTGGACTTGGCAGTATCAGTTTTATGGTTGGACTCAATGATCTTAGAGGTATTTTCCAAAATTTTTACATCAGACTAAAACATTCTTTATTAATTAGAAAAAAACCCAATAATTTGAGAAATTTTTAATAAAAAAATAGAAAATTGTATAGGATTAGCATGAGTGACAAAAGAAGCTAGCGGTGTTTTTCTCAATATTTTACTTGAGCTACAAAAACCAGACACTGTCATCACCCTGTTTGGCGCTATTTGATCTTTTCCACTCATTGCTTATTCATGGGGTCTAAAGAGGGGTCTCCTTTGCCCCTACATTCCCTGAAATGGAGAAAAGTGTCTTTTAGTTGTTGGAAAAAACTGACATACAAGGACCAAATTTTATATTACATTTAGAGTTCATTTTTAAGCTTTAAAACTTGTTGATTCCAGTAGACATCAGGAGTACGAGCACTTTGTATAACTGAGTGTACAGATACCACCTTACATGAATACTTTGTGTAATATGCATAATCTCAGTGAACCCGTTTCAAATGAAAGAAATGAAGGAAAACATTCCTGAGAAAACTGGTTTTGACAACAATGATTTTTTTTTCATGTGTGTAAATTTTAATGACATGGAAGATGGAAGTGGGATTTTTCCTGTTTCATTTATGAAACAGGCTCAGCTACTTGTTTTCCGCAGCTGAGAAACACAACTCTTATTTCTGCAAAGCTTACAAAATACCGCTTTTCCATGTAGAGTATGGGTAACATAAGTGCTTCTGGAGCAAGTCACCTAAGGGCTACTCCAAATGATCAAACACTGCAGATAAGGCATGTTTTTGTTAAAAATATTGCTTTAACTGCGGTTTTGTACACTAGTTCTATGCAAGTGATTAAAGAAATCCTTCCCTTTTCTGTATGCACAAATGAGATTTATGTTTTCAAATGTGAACTCCTGAGGATACCAAAGCTTGAGCAATCACGGGACTGATTGAGGCTAAGAGAAACATGAAAGATTTGGGACAGATTTCCTTCTACAAGGCTGCTCATAAAGAACAGGTGAATAAATGATTTTGTTAAAAAATTTTGAGAATCTTTTCAATAAAAGCATTAAATATGTCCAGAACTTCTCTAAAAATATTTCTAAAGAATAATACAGTATCTCTCACAGGAAGGATCATGTATTTTTTCATTTGTCTGTTGTTTGTAGATTAGCTTCAACATGTGTCTTTTCTGAGCCTTGAATATCTGTCTTCTCTGTGCAAGAATATCTGTTTTTACCCATTTTATCATGTCTTTTCCAGCTTTGAGTAGGAGGTGCAGTCTATTTTTCATAGTTTGTTTTGAAATGCACATCTTGTTTTCGTGTTGTCTCTAAAATTCCCATGCCCACTTATCTTTAGATGAAAGAAAGCTGTTCATTTATGCAATAAGATATGATATAGGATGTATTTGGGGATGATAATTGCATATTTTGTAAAGTTTTCAAAGGCAGAAGACTGAAGGTCATTTTTTTCAATAAAGATATTCTAGCTGCTTCAAAGTGATTAAAACAAATCTCTTGAATCTTGAAGAGATGTTTTCTTTCTATCATGAACTGAACTGATATGGGAAAAAAATCATATCCAGGTTCTGTATGATGAGTTCCCACTTTTGTGTATGTCTGCATATCCAAAGTGAATTAAGCCTTTTTTGTTTTCTGAAGTGTCAGATAGCTCTCAGAAATAGCCCATGGGGCATGTCTGGAAGGAACTACATTCCCCAGACTCTTCACTGCTAGGAATGACAATTTATCAGAAAACATTTGCCTGAAATCCTAGTGTTTGACAGGGTCCTGAGAGACTAAAGATGTTCTCTGGAGGCATAGCTTTTCTTCATAGGTCTCTATCATGGGCATATACTGTGGATACACAAGAGTCTTTGACCTAAGAAGCTTGTAACAGAAATGTAGATGTAAATCACATGACTGTCTTGCTTTGGAACAGACAAAAAATTTGTCAAATCTGAGATATCTCCAATGAAACACTTCAAACTCAACAAATTGCTGTTTCATTTATTAAACTGTTCTACTTTTTCTCACTTATTTTTCTAACTGCCATAGTCCTGATATAATCATCATATAATAATCATTTGTGCTATTTTTTATTCTGTGGTGATCTTTGCCCTAGAGACTGCAACTGCTGACTCCACCTGTGCTCATGCAAATCGCCAGTGCCGCTGAAGAAACCTTTCAAACATGTGATTTACTCTGCTTTCTTATACTCTTTTTAAAAAGAGGGTTAAGTTGCACTAACGTCAATTTTAGACTACACTCTACCTATCTTGGTAGAGTGGTGTATATGCATGCTATAAAAAAACAGTTACATGGATAGTGGAAACCTAATACTGAAATCCGTGATGAAAGTCCTAACCCCAAATCAAGTCACTGGAAAGCCAGGCTGATTAAAGTTACAAAGGTGTGCAAGTAAGCCCAGAGCTGAAAGCTTAAGCCTGAGCAGATTCTGAATATAGAAAAATAGTGATCTCTTAGTTTGCAAAGTATAAGAAATTGTACACAAAATCTTTGTAACCAGAAATGTCAGGAAAATTTAATATCAGCAAGTGCTGTTAGCCCTGCCTAAATTGCCCAACTCAGCCCAGGTGTAAACAGGTTCAGCTGTTAACTGTTAACTGAAGTTAACAGGAGTTGCCTCCACTTGCAGGAGTGGATTAATTTCCTAAAGGTAAAGCAATGTTACTGTTCCCACTGCCCCATTTCTTTTTTTGGGGTTTTTATTTTCTCCTAGGTTAAAGAGCAATAAAACAAATTTCTAAAAAATAGTAAAGATAAAGGCAATGCTATTCAGAGGTAAATATGATGAAAGATGAAAATATATTTTTATTATATGAAAAGATAGCTGAGCCACACAAATAATTGAAATTCATATCACAGTGCAGTTACTGTTTCTATAAATTTATAAATAATTCATCCAAGAAAAATCTACAAACTTTAGAAGAACTTCAGTATGAGAAATCCAGCATTTTAGTTGACCAATGGCTCTTTGGTGTCTAAACATTGCTTAATGCATCAAAGGACCCACTTAGATTGTGTCTCATTTACCTCAGTGCCAGTGTTTGATAGTTCACTTCTTATGTAGATGAGTCTTATTTTTTTACCTTTAGCCAAAAAGTCAAAAGTATACACTGAAGGCAGAAAGAGCCTTTAATTTTAGAAAGACTGTTAACTTTCAGTTTATGTTTCTAAATCCAGTGGTTAAATATGTCAAGTTTCAATGCTACTGCTTTCCCTAGTTTAACAGTATGGAGCCTCAGAATGCTGCATGATTCTAGCTGAGGGATATATAAGAAATGGCTTTTGCATCTAATGCACTGAGGATTTCCATTCCACATGCAGACAGTAAAAATGGTGTTCAAGTATTGCTCTTTTATTACTATTAATAATATTAAGTAGTGGAGGTTTTTTCTTGTTTGTTTGTTTAGTGCCAAATTTTTCTCTCGGAAAGATGCAGTGGAAATCTGTTAGGAATTAGGTAGGGACAAACACTACTTTCCTCAACTGAATTAGTCAGACTCTAATTTGTACCCCCTAATATTGAAAATTTAACTAATGACTCCAAATTAAGAAAGTAGTTCTTCCACAGTCAGTGGAGAAGTACAGAAAGTGCTTGGGATGCATAGTACTTCTGTCTCTCTTTGGAGTGAAGTGAGATGGTAAAGTGTCTAGGCTTCTGATTTACATATGCCTAGAATAAATGAATAATGCTAAGTATTCAGTGGTTAATGGAGAGATTGGTGGTGGATACAGGACTAAATGGAAAAATTGAAATGGAGCTAGGACTATATCAAAAAACATTTTTGCTTGTTTTAAGGTAAAAAAGAATGTGAGGAAATATATTTCCCTCTATTAAGATATCATTCAGCTGGAGTTTTGTAGTTAACAGATCATCTGCAGGCATCATGCTGCACCTGTTATGAAGATAGCATTAACATTTACAAGGCTTTAAAAAAAATTCAACTGTCCATCACTTGGTCCATTTACATTTTATCATCTTTGCTTTCTGTACGATGCTTGTTAGTTATTAACTGCCATAAATGGCTGTCAGGTTATATACTGGATTCTTCCCTTCCTTTTAAAAATTCTACCATTAGCTTCAATGGCACAAGTATTCCTTTTAAAGCTATTTAAAGTTAATTTATCCTTTATTTTTTTTCACAATACAAGAGCCAAATCACTGTGGGTAATTTAACATCCATAAATGTATTTAATTATGGTTTAACATGGTTTTAAAGTTTGGTGTTTTAGAAAGTGAAGCTTTTTGCAACACAAGAATATAAATTCAGAATGTTAAAGAACTACTATGCTATATCACTCAGGAAACTTCTGGTAGCACACAAGATTCACATTCAATGCAGATGAAAACAAATTTGAATATATCACAGCATGTTTATATACATCTATATAAACAGAAAGTGTAAGCTCAATTAGAATATTTCTTATTTAAAGTATGTTACCAAATTTGCTAGTGGAGTTCTTGAACTCTTATTTTATTATTATAATTCTTTATTATTATAGTTCTTGAACTATAGTTCATAAACTACTATTTTATACAGCAACAAAATTAAATGTATTGCATGGTCATATTTGATGGTGAGACTTTGCTAGTGGTTCACTTTCAATCCTCTCCTTTCAGAAAACCAAAATAGATAAAATCAAATTAAATTATGTTTCTAAGCATTTAAGTAGGCATTCTTCTTTGTGTACTTTATGATATTGAAGCAATTTGATTTTAGAAGAATACAGATGCACATATTTCTTCTCTCTTTGCTTTTGTGTGTCAATGTATACACATAAATGTATAAATGTTTAAGTTTATATCTGAAATAAATATTCATTTGTTAACATGATTTGTACTTTGACCCTACCTTACTCATCATGTTAATGAATCTTTTCATCACAGAGTCCACTGATCTTACATGGCAAGAGGAAGATCACAAGATTAGAATCATAAGATGAAAATGTTGTAGTTCAGGAAAAACATGTTCAATGAATATGTGGATGTCTGTATTACAGAATTCTGATACTTGATTTAACAGTGAGAATATATCTCCAGGTTCTGTTTTTAAATGCATGAATGCATTTGCCATACCTGAAAGTTATTTTCTTCTTTTTCTAGTGTATCTCATTTGTTATCAATTGCAAAAATATCTGCCTCCTCCTTACTACTTTCCCTAAATCTGATAAGAAATATTTTCGATCTCCATAAATCAAAGTCCTTGTTGAGAATCAAGATACTCACTTTTGTTTTACGCACTGTTGTTTTACTTATCACTTGGAGACAGATCTCTGTTCTACCAGCTCAAATGCAAGACTGACAAAAGTTGTAAGGCCTGTTATTAAAGCAGATGCATTATTTTAGGGACCACAGAGGAATGAAGCCTAGACTGACTTTATTTTAATTAGAATAAGGGCAGTGACTGAAGTATCAATTTAAAAGTAAGAAATAAAGCATTTTTTATAATATAGGTAATGAATTGTCCTTTTGTTTTTGATTCAAATTGGTGGGAAAAGTGTTTGGTTAAGATAACAAGGGTACTTCGGTTGTCCATGCAGAAATGTATGTTAAAAAAAAAAAAGACTCCAGACAAGCTTTACATTCATAATATAGACCTGAAGAGACTAAAATTTTAGCTTTGTTGCTACAAAGGTTATGCAGGTCTCAGTTGAAACTGCGTGTGAAACCTTATCCTGTAATATTTACTAATTAGTTGGCATTAAAAATCCTATGTTTTAATGACATTAAAAATAAGCAAAGGGCCATAACCCTCAAGAGGAAACACTGATTAAGAAACAAGATGACAAATTGTGCAATAGTTCTAATTAAAATATATCTTAGATGAATATGCAAGGTGCTATCAATGCAGACAGCCCCTAATGTACCAAAGGTGTGCATTAATCAGCCCCTTCTCACATTAGGTTTAGATTGCTAGTTTGCATTTTTAAATCAACATTTTTATGCTTAAATAGGAATATCCCTCATAAGTTATAAGTAGGCCCAGGGGACCCTTTTATAAATGTGTAACATTTTGAAAGAATGGTTTGTTTAAACACTTAATACTATTAACACAGCATGCAAGGACTTTTTTTTCCTCCTCTTCCTCTTGTTATATGGTTAGATGTCTTCATTTTTTTGTTGTCAGGACTTATTTTGCTGTCAAGTCAGCATTTATTTGTGCTGTCAATAGCATATCAAATCGTCTTTATACTTGCAAAATTTAGCCCGGCCCTGCTTATGTCACGCATTGCAGGAAGGTATTAATCAGACTGGGGGAGTATGGCCTGTGGCTTTCAGAAATCATAAGAAAAAGGAAATCTGTTTATTACCCATCTCACTTGGACTATCATAAAGCTTCGTGAATGAATTTAAAGTATTCTGACAAATGTCGCTGACTTATAGTTCTTTCATATCTTATATTTTTGGGAGAATATTTTAAGTATACTGGCCATTTTTTGCTTTTCCATAAACCCATCAGAAGTTTTTGTCATATTTTGTCAAAATGTGCTTTGCTTAGAGTATGTATTTTCCATGGGAAATATCCCTTCCAGATTGCAAAGACATTGTTTAATAATAATTCAGAGATGTGTGGGAAGGCACCATTCCAACCTGCTTGAGATATTGCACATTTGCTTTGATCATTTGCCTTTGATCACTTGCAAATTTAGGCCCTGTTACTGCTAATGCTCATGGGTTTAATTCTGCTTTAGATAAAGGTTTGTAGCAGTAAGGTCTTGAAGGTTTTTTTTCTCTTTCCATCAAAGACTGAAGGCTCCAAAGTGCTTCAATGAGAAATGCTAGATAAATACAAAAGATACAGGGGTTTTCCCCCTATGAATTCCACTAGAAATTTCCTTTTTTCTACTCCTCCTCTTCCTTCCTCTTACCACTACTAGGCAATATGCCCAGGCTCTTTCCTACCACCACACACGGTCTGAGTATATACTTCTCTTGCATTCAGATATAATTGTATGTGTCCATTCACATAATCCAAAATGTGAGTTTTGCAAGTCTGGAATTAAGAGAGACATGTAGGAGGAGGTTTCTGAGTGCCAATTTGGCACTTCCCATAAATTAACATTCAAACAGGCACTTTTAAATTGTGCTGAAACTCTGAGTAAAACCACAGATTATTGCCTAATAGAAATAAAAAAGATATGATAATGCCTTACATAGCTAAGAAGCTGTAACCTCCAGATATCATCCCAAATTCTCAATAGATTGTACCTTCTCAGAGGGTATTTCTGGAAAAAACCAGCAAACAAAGAATAAGGGCAGTATGCACACCTTTCAGGTTCATGAGAGATCATGCTAAGGCTTGAAGTCAATTCATTGGGATTATTTTTGGGTAAATCAGAGGGATACACTCATGCAAACTTTAAGCTGAGAAAACCACATGAAACATATAACTTTTGTTTCCTCTCTACCAGCTGAACAGACATTAGAGTAAGAAACTGATTCATACTTCTTTGCCATGCTAAGGAGAAACAAATTAAACCAGCTTCAGAAATGACATGTGCTTCTGACACTTCATGGCAATTCTTTTGAAGCTTTACAGTTAGAAGTTTAAATATGTTTTGTCTGCTGTGTTGCTGTTTGAAAGACAGCCACCACAAGGGAAGCCTCACTGGAAAGCATGTAGTGACTGCTCTTGTTCAAAGTGATCTCTGCTGCTTGTGCCTGCAAAGCCCTGCTGCAAGGGTTGTCTGCTAACTTCTTTCCTTAAACGCTGCAGAAAATCCAATTTGACATCCCAAGAAAGTGGAAGTAACAATTAGCTCAGAGCATCTACTCAGAGCTCTATCAGTTTGCAACCTGTGCCACTTCAGAAGTCAGAGGAATATAAGTGGTGAAGCACTTTGCATATTTGGCAGTCACATTCAAACCAATAGTGGTGTTTTGGAAGGTGGTAGTTACATTTGTCATCTTAAACAATATTAGGCTTTTGAAAATCTACTATTTAAAGACCAAATTCTGAAATTTGCATATCAGATGTTATTTTCATTTTAACACATGTATGTGAAGGATTTAAATCCATCAAAGGTATACACACAAATCTCATTTCTTCCTAAAGCAAACACCTTTGAAAGATGCTAGTTGCCCTGAACCACTATATAAGAAATGCTAATAAGACTGGCATTCAAAAATTTTTTATCTAAAGATATCCAAAAAGAAGATGGAAATATGTGGGAACTGTGCTAAGGATAGTTAGAGATCTCTCATGATATGTGTGCCATTGGACACCAGAAGAATCGTGCAAGTGGACAGCAAAAGACTCCTTCTGACCAGTGGACTATTGAGGAAAGAGAAAATTTCTGAGACTGAAAAACATACAAATGTACTGAGTGATTTCTGACAGACCTTTTTTGCACAGCAAACAGCATTTAGCAACATGGGAAAAATTCAGATTTGGGTGTTAGCCTAAGTTTCAATTTGTGTCACTGATAAAAATCGTTAAGTGCTCTGAAAGTTGACAACATGCCTTTAAATAAAACAAGACAACTTAAAAGCTTGTTAAGCAATTTTAGAATTCTGATGAAAAAGGTCAACTCATTCAGTTCCTACTCAGTAACTCCACTGCATTTAATGTTTTTACAAAATATATCACATCCTTATATTTCGAATATTAAATTTTGGCAAATGTAAATATGCAAGTCTTCTGAGAATATCTAAAAAGAAAAGGAATAAAATTACTTTTCTCTGGAAAATGTCTTGTTTACGGTGGGTGTTAAATTCGTATATCTACCCTAAAATTTTTTGTGTTTGGTACCACTTGAAATATACAAGCCTTAATTTTGGTTACAGATAAATTTTTTCTTATGTATTACTTTTTCTTTGTGTCTTTATCCTTCTGTTACAAAACACATTATGTCCATATTCCTCTAGACACACCAGATAAGCATTTTATTCTCCATCTGCAACAAGAAATTCTCTTCTGTGTAAGTTTGAACCGTCTAAACTTGCATAAACTGTAACTAGAAAACAGAATATTGATTTAGAGATGCATATAGTTACATTTCTTCTCTAAACATTTTGAAAATATTAATTAGACACTAGTAAGGATCAATATTGTACCCCTGAAATAAGATAGATAGGATGAAATATTGTTTGACAAGCTCATGAGAAAGAGGGCAAAATGGCTGTAAAAAAAAAAAAATGGCAAGTTTCAACTATATTAAAGGCCAGACCACATGGTTATTCCGTGTGTTAATTTTGAAGAGTTCTTCCGTTAGATTTTTTTCAGGAATAAAACTTTGATAGATTATGATTTTTAAAGGGAATTCTCTTACTGTGAACTTATACTTTAGTCACCTAGGATATATCCTTTATTTAATAAGTGTTTGTCTGTGGCTGACTATATCATGGAAAACAAAGTCGTTCTGTTGATCAGTTTTGCTAAAAGGAGTGAGTGGAAATTAGTGTTTGGTGAGAATGGTGATTTGAAGTTCTGTAAGGTATTTTGGATGATATTTCCTTTTCTTTCTCTACTGAAGCAAATTAAGGTCTTCAGAGAAGCAAGTGTCACTCACCACTTTGTTGTAACGTAGTGGTCTATATCATTCAAAATTTACAGTGATTTCAGTAAAAAGTCCAGTCGTAGAACCACTTCAATGTTAATTCAAAATAGCAAAACCAGCAAAAAATCTGGGTACTCATGACATGAGAAGAGGATTGAAACCTGGGAAAAAACCAAGGTAGGGCACTGACAGTTCAGTTCAGAACTTTTAATACTTACAGAGCAGTGGAAATCCTCTTGGCATGCATTTTGAGCAGTTCTGGCACTGTTTAGCTAGAGCATTGAATCAGAAATTGTCATGATGAACAAAGCTGTGGAGTATCCTTGCAGGATCTCTGTAAAAATGTCCCTTAAAATTAATGGTGCTGGAAATAGTCATCTTGGTGCTTGCTATTATCTTCAGGCATCAGAATGTTAACAAAAGCCACCTCATTGATTAGTGTATCTTGATGTGAGTTAAGACCAAATTCCATCTCTTTATGGGATTCCTGGAGTCCCATTTAAGTTTTTAAAATTTTGAATTGTGTAAAATAAATATATATGCATTGACAGTGAGAGACATTAATCTCTATTTGCTGGGAAATGGGCCTGTTTGCTTGCTGAGTAATGCAGGATGTGTGAAAAGGAGGGAGCTTGTTCCTTCTGGCTCATCTGCTGTCCTCCTGACCCCAGGGAAAGTAGGAATATTTAGCAGAGAAGGAGTAGGAAACAGTTTTACCAGCCATCCAACCACCAGGGAATCTGTCACACTAAGAGTATCACCTGCTGGTGAGATGTTTTTCACTCCTTTGTGCCACCTGGTAGGTTCAGAGGGAGAGAAGTAGATGAGCTAAGCTAGACCACTAAGTGCAAAACCGTAAAATGTTGTTCTCATTTCAAACATGTGCAAAGCATCAGAGAATTAGGCTTTATTTTTAAGGAACTGAAGAAATACTATGTGAAAGGACTGTGTCATTAAATGTGGTAATAATTATACACTGGAAAAGTAAATTGTATTTCTCTAGCAATTTTCTTCATTTCATTTCCATTGTACATACTTCAAACAATGAAGCCTAATTTACTGCAATGTGTGAAATGACATGCAGTATGCTGTACAACATCTGTCTGCACACATCAGATTTCATTCACTAGCAGTAAAATAAATAGTGTTTTTTAATTATATTGGCTGACCATACCCTTCCCCTTCTTTTTGAAATCATGGCACTATCCAGTGCCCAGCAAGTTTCAGTTTTTAGTTTACTACTGTGCTGATGGAAAGTATTTTCAGTTATACTGAAAACATATTCAAGCCACGTTCTCAGATTACAGAGTAGATCACAGGTTAATAATTGTATTATATGCTTTTCTATAAATTTTTGAGTGGGAATATTTTTAGAGAGAGTACATAAAGGTCATTTGCTTAACAATATTTGCTTTCATAGTAGATCAAACAGCCTTTTCTTTTCATTGTATTCTAAAAGCATTGGCATGGGGTAGAGAGCCTCATGCACTTAACACAGTGTTAAGATTAGCTAATGCACATGTGGACTAACAGTTATTGCCAAGAAATGGCTTTTTGGAAAGCTTTGAGGCTGATAGCTAAGCTTTCTGTGCACATCCTAATGCGTTGTATCCACATACAAATATGCAAACACAACGAATATGACTGTGAGCAGCCTTGGCAGGACATGAGATATACAATTCATACAATAAAAACATGACGAAATTTTTCTTGAACATTGTGATCACAGAGCAATATCTCTGTCCATTTTGTGCACTGTTCTCTGTCCAGTCAACATTTTCACTAGACAAGTTCGTTTACTATGAATGCTGGGTTGAAGACCAAAATAATGGGTTTCCCATTGCTTAAATTTTCTTGTTTCTCAAAATACACTTGGGATATATCTCCTTTCCTATGTAGAAGTGAATCCTTTCAAAAGAATTTCAAGGATCTCAAAAAGATTCAGAGTGTATGTCTCAATATGTGAACTGAGTAATTAACAGATGTAACTTCCTGCCTACTCCCTGGTTCCATTTAAGCTGTAGATGACACATGGCACTGAATTCAATAGGAGGAATGTCTAAACTTTCATCAGTTTCAGACTCAACATCAAATAGGACTTCACTCTTATTTGTTGCTGAATGGCCTAAAATATAATTGCAAAGTACTCTTCCAATTAGTTATCTTTAAAATTTTGCCTTTAGCATCTTACGTTTGGCAGCTATGTGAAGTGTAAAAAATGTAAGAAGTGGATAGTGTCTGGGGGAAACAGCTACTTTTTTCTAATCCTAAAAAGAAACAAATGCTTGTGAGGGTCAAATTTTTAAAGTGTATGCTTCACTGAATGCAATTATTAATCACTTCCCTTCAGGAAAAATATTAAATTAAGTGTTAAAGTACAGATCTGAACAGTGTTAAGTGCCCAGAGCTACTGAGTTCATAGTTTCAGCTATATTTCAGTGTGAGATAATTGACCTTCCACAATGCAAATGTAGAGCTGGCACTGACTGATACAAAATGACTCATCCTGTCTCAGTATTTTATCTCCTTGCATTTCTTTATTTATTTCTGTGTCCATCCTCAGCTACCATGAAGGTCTCTGTTGGTGTGCTTCAGATTGGATCCTTAGAATTCTCCATTTTCAGTAAGCACACAGTTTGCAGGATGATTTCCTCTAAAATGACAGCTTCCTAGTAAAGATAGATGGAAATCAAGACAAATAATATGGTTAAGGATTGCTTTTTAATGATTTAACTGCCCTCTAAGCCAGTGGAATTTACTGAGATATAAAACTGTATTTGTAAGTGATAGTTAAGACAATTTTCATAGGTAAACAAAAAAAATCCTCAAACTGTCTTAATGAGCCACAAAACCAAACAAAAAATATGACCTTTCACTGTGCTTATGACACTGGAAAAGACCCATAATATTCATCCTACTGTTTTATTATTAAAGTGCTTTCTGTAATTGCATTTTAATAAGTTGACTGACGTCACTAATTACAGCTTATGGCTTTTCCGAAGCAATACCCAATTGCAGATGCCTTCTCAAAGTATCATACTGATAACAGCTAAACCAGAAAAGATACTGCTGGTTTGCTGATCAGAAGAAGCAGATATGAAAAGCATTTACAGCTGAAAGGAAGCATGGCTGGGGCACTTGGTAGGATCTAAAAACAGTAATGTCCATTATTTCTACCTTAAATGTAGTGTCTTTGCACATGTGTATGTACGAATCAGTGTACATAAGTTCATGTACGTATCTATTGCTCTCCCTCTTTCTAAGTACACATGTAGGTGTTTATCTTGGTCCAACTATTCTGAGAAATAGAGCTGCTCTGTTGCTATCAAACTATGCTATCATGAATTTGCATTGTTTTGTATCTGACAGCATTTCATGCTGCTAAAGAACAGTATTGCTAAAGAACAATGATTTTGAAAAGTGTGATTAGGAAGGAAAGACTGCTCTGGTGGGAAGATTATGTCCTGTGTGATCAGAGCTTACAGATTGATTCATTACCCTTTCACAAGACAGTTAGTTTTAGACAAGTCACTTATTCTTATAAAATGGAAAAAAAAATACTTCATGAGAAAAAATCCTTTTCTTCCCAGCTTGCAAGAAAATTATAAAAATGTCTGATTTTTTCCATAAATTGAAAAGCTTCATTCTAAATATTGATGTGGATTTTCTATATACATAAAGCTTAAGTATACTCCAGACCAAATGAAAAATATGAAAAGCATTTTTTGCCATCAAAAGAGCTCTCCATGGTGCTTTGAAAGGTAACCAATGGGAAAGGAAGGACATAAGAATGAGAAACAATTCAGGATCTTTGTTTCTTCATGTTAGAGTTGATATTTCAAAGCCATTTTTGTTATCTAGGTCCCAGCTACCTACATGAAAACAGAGATTCTTATGTAATTAGTTATACAATACAGAAAGTGGCATCTGAAGGGACTGATCGCAATTATTTATATAATCTGCTGCCACATCTCCTTCCATACAACATCCTGCTCAAAAGAAATGTGGGATGTATTGTCCTGACCTCAAGTTTTAAAGAGAGCAGGAGCTTCCACATGTGTCTGTGACAACCTGGGTTGTAGGGCTGTAGAATCTCCTTCTCTGATGTAATTGTATGATGTAGGAGAGTTCCTACAAATAACCTCCTTTAACCCATTTTTCTCTAGGTAAGGAGGCTGCACTCAAGTAGCAGAGTTTTATGTTCTGGACTTATTTCTGCTCTCTGGTACTTAGTTCTAGACATAAGGAAACAGTCCAGTGAAACCCAAACCAAATCCAGTGTATTCATGCAGAAAGTTCCAGATTTAACAACTGGCATTTGCATATGAGGTGATATTTTGCTGAGAAATAACCATGAACGTATACAACCATTTTAACATTCTTGAATGGCCTCTGTAGAAGAATCATAGAACCATAGAATTACAGAACACCAGATGGGAAGGTACATTGGGGATCCTCTGGCCCAACCTGTATTAGCAAAAGCATGGTCTAAACAATGCGGCCCACATGGTCTAGACAAGATGGCCCAGCACCCTGTCTGACTGAATCTTAAAAGTGTCCAGTGCTGGAGAATCCACCACTTCCCCAGGGAGATTATTCCAATGGCTGATTGTTCCCACTGTGAAAAATTTTCCTACTGTGTCCATTCATAATCTCCTCAGGATTTATACCCATTACCACTCATCCGTTTCCTGTGACTCCTTGTAAAAGGAGTCTCTACTTTCTTTGTAGTCACCCTTTTAATACCATAACATGGTGCTAAAGGTCTACCCTAAGTCTTCATTTATCAAGGTTGGACAAACCCAGCTCTCAGCCTCTCCTCATCTGGCAGGCTTCTCAGTCCTTTTATCTCCTTTGTGGCTCTTCTCTGGACCCTCTCTAGCCTGTCTACATCTTTCCTTTTATAGTGAGGACCAAAACTAAACACAGTATTCTAGGTCTGGCCTGACAAGTGCTGAGTAGAGTGGGATAATGACTTCTTTATATCTCTCTGATGGTGATCCCCTTTTTAATGCAGCCCAGCATCCTGTTGGTTTCTTTGCTGCAGCATCACACTCTTCACTCATATTGAGTTTGTTGAGTATAAGCGTGTCTTCTCTAAACTTCTATCTTCCTTTTGTTCCCCAGCTACTTACATACTTTTTGAGGTTTTTGTAGGGCTGTTACAAACCTTTGGTAACTCTATATATGTAATTCAAACATATTTTTTATGGGTTTGAACTTTGTTCAGGTAAGTGAAGATCCTTTTAGATTTCCAGATATTTTCAGCTGACTATTTCTGCTAGGGCAAAATTAGAACCTTGCACCACTTCATATCTGCCAAAATTTTTTTAACCCGTAGCAATGTCCTATACATTACTAAGTGACCCTATGAAGTGACAGTAAAACCATAATCCAGTGTTTCAAAACATGATGAGGATTCCAGCATTTCCATCAGTGCTGTGTGTAGTTCAGAGAGAAACAAATGTGTTTCCATGAATACTAGTTTTAGTTGCAAGTTCATGGCATCTGTTATCTTAAGGCTTTGGCAAACATTTATTGCAACATTCATACCACTTCTTGCTTTACACCTACTCTCATTCTCTTTTCTGGGATGTTGCAGAAGACAGTCCTGGGGAGGAACATGGGAGCAAGTTCTAAGTTTTGGAGTGCATGGGTATTCCTGAGTACGTTGCTCCAAAGTCTATACCCCTTGAGGGAATGATCAGTTGGAAACTGCACAACATGGCCCTTTTACCTGGAGTCTCTTCTCCTCAACTTCTTTTAGCTTCTGGAGGCCATATGTTTAAATTTTTTTCCTACTTTATTTTATGTTAAGGCAGTCAAGATACATTTATTTTTCTATGAGATTATATCAAAATCTGTCTGACTAAAATACTGAGTTTCTGTTTATTTAAGTTTCACTTCTGAAAAATAGAAGTGAAAAAATTGTTATAATGTGTATTTGGAAAGCTCATAGAGGAAGTTAGTCCTATTTAATTTTACTCACACATCTCACCTTGAGTTCAGACTCTGTGTCCTTGCCTTGAAAGACCCTCAAAGTTTTGCCCCAAGCTATCTCTCCAGCCTTATTCCCTATTGCATTCCTCTTCTTTATGCCACCAACACCTGTCTTCATTTGTCCTCGATCACTCTCTCCAGGCTTTTTTCCATGCCTCTACATTCCAGCTTGCACTTCTTTGCCAAGTCACAATCCTCCTTTCATTAAAGTGCATTAGCCAAAATAAAAGTAATACATTTCTTTCATCAGATTTAAAGTGAGTATGGAAAGAAACAAATGAAAAGCCCACCCAAATCCTGGACTGAAGTGTTAAGCCAGTGTAGCATTTCCTTGAGTCAAAATTGCTTGCGCAGGAACATAACCAGGCAGATAGAACTGCAGGACTTGGGAGATGATCCTTCTCACTAAAAGAAACTGGAGCAGATTTATTTAAAGACTGCTACAATGCTCAATCAGTATCACACCAGTAAGTAATTTCAGTATTCATCTGAGTGTTTTATGTGGCTGTCTTTTAAATATTATTTCCATGACCCATACATAAAGGTATCAGTGCAGCCTACTGAAATTATTATTCAATGAGAACAGTAATTCTCGTCTACCTTTAGCAATGGCTCATTAACACAGAGCTAATTAGGACTATTTCTGCCATGAGGAAAGTAGACAAAGCAGTAAAAACTTCACCAAGAAAACACAGGATGTTTATGTAGCTAACATCTGTCCCATGTGATCCAGTGTCTAATCCTGGCTTAGGGGAGAGATGTTTTAATTTGTTTGAGTTCTTCCTAAACTGTAAACTTAGTAGACAGAAAAAAAAAAAAAAAGTCAAAGCAAGCAAAAACCTTCTGTACCCACAACTTTATGAGCTGCTCAGTTTGTGATTTTTGACTGAGGTTGGATATAGTCTCTATTCACTCCTTGCCCCTTTCTACCAGGGAAAAGACCAGCAGTGGTGACAAAAAGAGCAACTCTGCTTACCCCAACCCTATGAACATAGATAGGGTATGTTCCACCCACTGCAAATGCTACCCAGGCACACTACAGGGCTCACAACCTACTCTTTAAATGTTTGATTTGTTTATTAATTATTTACGTATAAAAGTATCATGGCATTTAAAAACATGCTTCGCTGAAAATCTGTCCTAAACTTTATTTGTTCTGAGATGTGAAAGTGGAGACATAATGCATAACCTTTAAAAGATTAAAAAACTTTTGTTGGATTTCACTCAAGAAGACCCTCTCCCTGGCATCTTAATACTGCAAAGTAGGTTGGCACTAAACAGAAAAAGCACTGCACCAGAAAGTTTGCTTCCTAATCCTTTGACAGACCTCCTATTTTTTTCTCCAGTGTTCTAGAAAATAGACCGAAAAAAAAATCTCAAACAATATAAGTGCTAAACTTAGCACTGTCAGACATTACAAGATCAGAGCTATGTGTTTTAGTCTGGACCTGGAACTGCTGTCAAAGATCTTCTAACTAACACCCTGCTTAGCAGCATGAAAAGATTCAAGAAGAAAGTAGTTTGTTTTTTCTGTTTGCTTTTTAAAGTTGATTAGTCTAGTGGGCATTAAATCTTTCATTATGAAGTTTCCTTTCAGAATAAAATGTTTAGTTACAATCTTGAAAAAACCACCACTTTTAATCTTTCAAAAAAATCCCTTGACTTTACTAGATTTGAATTGAATATGTTATCTTTTAATGATACGCAGGAAAGTCCCCTGGGAATTGTAGTGTTGTTTGCCAGTATTCCCTGAGGAATTTACAGGAATGCTCATAGCTATTTCTGCCTCATCAATTATTTTCCTCCCAGATTAAATTTTACTTATCTGTAAAAGATTTCTCTTCCTTTCATGCTATTATCCATTTTCTCATTTGTCCTTATTTCCTTGGTTTCATTAAATGATCATGATGAAAGCAACGGCTGTGCTGAAAGCAGCAGGGCTGAGGGGAAGAAGAAGTATGTTCTTCTCCAGATTTCACACTAAAAATGGGAGGTAAGGAAAAAGGAGACTGTCAGAAAAAGAATAAACAGGAATTTTGCATTTCAAAACAGACCTGTTCTGTGAAGACCCACCATTATTATCTGCACATATATAGAAGAACCTTAATATAATTGACATCATCTTATGGATTGCATTCAAGGGCAGTTAGAAATGACACATTTCTTTTAATTTCTCCATAGTGCTAGCAATTTTTTTATGATCATTCAGTCTGAGTCTAGCTGAAGTCAACTGACAGAGAACAATTTCTCCTCAGCAAAGGGAAGACTTTTCAGCCTTTCAAATGTCCAATTCAAATGGAAGTTTTTTAGCAGAGAAGTGCATAATTCAAGGGAGGCTTAAATGGTGTCTGTAGTGCTGACCAAATTAACAGAAATGTACAGAAGTGTCAAAGATACTGGATATGGGTTGTTGATCAAGGTTTAATCATTACATACAGACAGAAATTTAGTACTTGTGTACGGAGAAAAGTATTGCACGTTAGATCTGTTCTTTAGTGGGGGTGAATTCCCTCACTGTTCTGATTTCTGCCTGTTGCTTCTTGCCCTGTTATTGGGCACCATTCAGAAGAATCTGCCTCCATGTTCTAAACTTTTACCCCTACCAGGTATTTGTACATATATATAAGATGCCCCTGATTTTTAACCTCTCCAGGCTGAACAATACCTCTCTCAGCCGCTTCACATAGTTTGCATGCTCCAATACTTTCATCATCCTTGTGGCTCAGCATTGGATTTGCTGCACTAATACCCAAGTCCTGCTTGTACCAGGAAGCTCAGGACTGGACTTAGCATTCCAGATGTGGCCTCTCTAGTGCTGAAGAGGAGTAAAAGGATTACACTCTCAACCTGCAGGCAGTGTCATGCTGTTCCTGAAGCATCCCTGGAGAAACTGTTGGCCCTCCTTGGCCAAGGAGGCACATGCAGGCTCATCGCAGGCTCATCAACCACTAGGACTGCCTGAGTCTTCTCTGAAAAGCTGCTTCCCAGCCAGTCATCCCCCAGCCTGTAACAGTACATGCCATTATTCCTTCCCAGGTGTCTGTTTCTTCGGGTTGCTGACATGCCTTTTAGTATCAGCATAACCATGTGGTTCATCAACCATTCCCCTCAGTTTTTATCATCTGCAAACTTGCTGAGAGTGCACTCTGTCCTGTGGTCCAGGTCATCACTGAAGATGATGAAACATATTGGCCCCATTATCAGCCCCTGGAGCACACCATTAGTGCCTGGCCTTCATCTGGACTTCATGCTCCTGGTCACAACTCTATAAGCCCAACAGTTTATCCAGTTTTCAAGCCACATTACCAATCACTTATCTAGCATATATTTCATCAGCTTGTCTAGGAGGATTTTATGGGATACAGTTCTTTAAGCCTTACTGAGATGAAGACAAAATCAAACCCCTCTCCTTGTATGCACTAACCCAATCATCTCATTGCAGAAGTCTTTCTGGGCAGTCAAGGATGTTTCACAAGTCCATACTGGCAATTCCCACTCACCTTCTTGTCCTTCATATGTTTGGAAGTGGTTTCCTGGATTTACTCCATCAACTTTGCAAGGATCAAGGTGAGGCTAACTGACCTGTAGCTCTGCTGATCGCATTTCTGCCCTTCCCTGGGAGTGGTATTTGCTGTCTTCCAGTCCTCAGAAGTCTCCAGCATTTGCCATGACCTTTCAAAAATTACTGCTAGTGATCCTGCAAATGACACCAGCTATTCCTCTTACCCCTCACCTCTCCTGGGTGCATCCCATCAGCTTCTGTGGATTTTACTTTGTTTAAATATTTCCTGAGGACATCCTCCTCCACTGAGGGTAAGTCTTCATTGTTGCAGACTTCGCCTCTGTTCTCAGGGACTTGGAATTCCTGAAGTCTTACTTATTTTGCTTCAGTACAGACTGAAGCAAAGAAGGCCTTGAGGCATTGGCCTTTTCCATGGCCTTTGTCAGCCTGACCGATTCAGCAGTTTCTGTGTTTTCCCTAGTCTTATTTTTGCTTCTAGAGTACCTGTAGATGCCTTGTGATGCCTGTTCATTTTTTTTTTATATTTCTGGCTTTCTTTATGTAAGAATCCCAAAAGAGGGGAAAAAAAGAAAAAAAGTGGTAGGCATAAAATAAAACACAAAATGCTGTCTTGAACCTTGTATTAGCTCTTTTATGTGTGATTTAATATTACTGCACTGACTTTACTGTGGATAATCACTAATATCTGTTAAAATGTAGTTCTTTGCCCAGCTATAATTTAGCACTGCATGCAAAGACTTCCTGAAGTTATTTTGTTATCCTACACAACCCAATTCTTCTTTACATTAGTTAGTGTGAATAATATAATGCGGTTGTACTGCCAGCACATAATTTGACTTACTAGCATCCAGGATCCCAGAGAGAGTCTTAGGTTCTTAAAACAAAACAAGGGCTTTACTGACTGTAGTATAACATTTTGTCTGCTTGGCTGATATATTTAAGCAAGGAAACCGCACATTTTGGTATCTCCACTCAGAACTATAAGGTTCTTGTTAGAAACATTATGAATTTAATCTCAGTCACAGCTTTCACAGTCCATACCATGTTCCAGTCTTTTCAGTCTACTTTGCACATCCCCATCATTCTTTACACAATTTATTCATTCCTCATCTTCTGCCTCTGATTCTTTTACCCATATTTCCTACTCGGTATGGTCTGTCTTTCTCTTTTCATCTCCACCTTTTTTCTCTTCTTTTTCTGTTTTGACCCTTCATTTTCAGAGATAAGGCCATTTGCTGATAGGTAGAGCTCATCGCAAATGCACATTCTTTCCCTATAGAGAAGTAACTAGGGAGATAAACAACATAGGATTTCAACAGAAATGTTTACATTTTCATAAACTTAAAGCATCTTTATTAACCAGTGTTCTGTGTGCACAGTCATCAGTGATATTTTGCCTTGTTATAGTTCCCTTGAAATCAAGGGAAAGAGGCTGTTGTTCGTATTCCTTAGAGTTTGCTGTGCTTATATAGAATTTTTCAGTGAAATGTAATGGTGTCAATTCAAATGCAATTTCAGTTGGAAATTTATTCTGATTGAGTAGTTTCACTGGCAAATGGGGGTTTTCTGTCTTTTAAGTCAGTGAAGTTGTTTAGGACGCAAGAACACTACTTTTTTTTTTTTTTTAGTGGGGAAAACTTATTTTCTCTGTAGTTCACTAAACGACTGAAATATTTGAGTCACATATTAATAAAGTTTCATGAAATAGGGTATTTTTTCTCCCCTGTCTTCTTACACTCCGTATTGTGCCTTGTATGTTGATTGTTAGTTTTGTATTATACTCAGTTTTGCACAGAAGTTATTTTCTACACAGAAAGCAAGAGATGAAAGATGAAGCTCTGTGTCCAGTTTATTTGTTCTCAGAAGATGATAGATTGTTCAGAAAGTTTTCAAGAAATGGCTGATAGAATAGAAACAATTATGTCATCTTTCCTAGAATGGCTGAACTTGTAGTTGCAAGGCTGAGAAGTTGGGGCTGGCTTGAGAGTTGGTGTAAATCAACATAAAACCTCCTCAGTAAAAACTATACTGAGGTAAGGATCATCCTTTTCATTGGGTAGCAGGATACTAATGAGTTGTTACATCAGATTGCACTATTTAAAAAAAAAATATTAAAATATCAGCTGCATGAAGAGTTTCAATGGCATTTGCACTAACCAGTACCTTTCAGAGATCACTACCAAGGTGATGTGCCAAAGGAGACTATAACAACCCATTTATAAATTAACCTGAACACACAGAATATGCCAGGACAAAATAAATTAATATAAGTCGATACATTTTCACCTTGACATAATGCTACGGGAAGGAAATAAAACAAAGTTAATCTTAAAATTAATTCAGCCCAGCCTACCAATTAATCAAGTATAGCACCAAATAGGCTTTTGGCCTCACACAGAGTATCCTCTTTCTTATCTAATTCTAGAGATAAATGTCCAATCACATACCTTTGATATCTAACAAGAAGATTAAAGCCAGAACTTTGAATTTGGATCTAGATTTAAATGAAGTACACTATTTAGAAGAAACACCAAGGTACCTGAAGGTCCTTTTTGGTACTCATTTTGCACTTTTCTGCTGCCCTGTTGCAGTAACCTCAAGTCTCTTCCTTTCCTGTTTCATTAACTGCTTCATTCTCTCCTCAATTGCAGTATAAAGATTTAGAGCTGGGCCCAGATTTTACTGTAAAAGCAAAAAAATTATGTTGATTCTGAGTTCCCCATCTTTCCAAAGTAGGAACCCATCCTTGTGCCTCAGTATCCTTTCTACTGCGTGCATAAACTCCCTTAAAGCAAAACCCCAGTCCAGTTTCTAGTACCTTTTTCCAAACCCTTCTGGTACACTTTCTGTCACACCCTCTTTGCTCCCTATCTCCCCATTTCCTTGCAATTTCCTAAAGCTTCAGAATTCAGCTTGAACTTGTTATTGCACAGGCTGAGTGTTTTCTGTGAAGGGTGACAGCATCAAGAAGAGGAAGTAAAGTGAGAGACATCAGAGTCAAAAGGCGATGCTTAAGCCATCAAACTGTAGCCATTCTTGCTGTAAAAACACTGAGCAGATGCAAACTGGAAATATGAGAAGCAAGTTCATTGCACATTGGAAGAAATTTTCAAGTGTGAGAAAACTGCATGGATCCATAAAAGACTCATTTGTCAATGTTGAAACACATTCTCCTGAGGTTATATCTTGCTAATTTTTAGCAACTCACAGGACTCTGTGACTTGCTGTACATGAACTCATTCGCTTCTGTAGCACCTCAGTTTTGAATGTGTAGAAGAGTGTATTTTTACAGGAAAGCAAAAGTATGAACATTTACTAAAGGTCAAGTAAAGATAAACTTTGAACCTGAATGTGCTCTCCCCTGTGGTATGTAGGGCTTGTAGTATTTCATTATTAAGATAAGGTGAAGAGTATCACTACATCATTCTTGCTTTTTTGCTAAAGAAAAATACTTGGTTTAAGAGCCTGATTTCAATGTCAATAAAATAATAATAAAAAGGTGAAATCATTAATAAAAAGTAATTTAAGTTCTATCTTTTATTTTTGCTTTAATGCTAAGCCTAGAAGTCCTGCCATCCTTATTCATTCTTTTATCTGCAGCTGAATTTTATGACAGAAATCAGAAAGGAAGCTGTTTAAACCATATCCCTAAAATTACTAAATCAGTTTTATCTAATGCTTCAAAGCTTTATATTTATAGCTAAAACATCCAACCCTTCAATTTTTAATTTTTATTCAATTTACCAAGCAATTTACAGAATGCCACAGAATCCAGAAGGCTTTCCAGCTGACCACCTAAAGCGAGGTAACACTGTTTCCATAAGTAGTGTCACACCATACAACGTTTTGAAATACTGCTCATATATTAAGAATCTAAAGAGAGCTTTGGCCATTGACCAAAAGTGGAAAGGAAAAGTGCAGGCCTTATGTGTGCATTCAAAGAGAAATAAACTGAACCCAGAAATAGTTATTTTCTCTACCTAGTAATTATACAAACACATCTTTTATTTATAAATATGTTCTATGCTTGACTCCTTGGAGTGCTGCATAAATGCTCAGAATAAAAATGTTGGAAAGAGGCCAGATGGAAAAAATAAAATGTCCATCAGAAGTGGAGCAAACAAGAATGGTGCACTTCCATTCAGAAACTGAATTCACACTCAGGAGTACAGTTCTTCCTTATGGACCTGTTTGGATTTTCAGTTTTGTTTATAACAAGCTGTCTCCTATTGTATCACAGAAGGCAAATTCTCAGGACCATGTTATATTACAAGGTTTATATCAACTTTTTCTTGTTATTAAAGGTAAACTGAGTATACGTAAATTAGGGCTTGGGAAAAAAATTATCGAGGAATTCCAGGTAGGAAGTCATCACTCTTTTGGGAGTCCTTGTTTGGAGCCATGAGGATTTTTTCGTTTTTTAACTAGCTGGGAATGAAGGTGAGAAAGTTGGGAGGTATGGAGGCAGCTTTCCTTACCACAGTGGGAAACTTATATTCAGTGCTATGTAAGTCATCAGGATTATTAAATTAGGCTGTCTGTACGTTTTCATCCATAGCTGATATCTTAACTGGTGCCATTGCATAAGCCCCTTTCAAGTAAGCTTCTAAACTCAGTGCAGTTCTTCAGGATTGTATTTGTTAACAAGTGTTGGCCTCAGTGACTCATGGACCACTCATGGCTCCATCCTCTAGAAAGAGAGGGTGAACCCAAAGAACAGCTTTTCGTGATGTAGAGGTTTTGAACTACCTTGGCCAAATCTCTGTTTAGATTTTTCTATGGAGATTATATCATGTAGGATCTATTTGCAGACAGTGATGTAGGTATTTCAGTCTAGTTTTTTAAGGGTACTGTACACAGGTCTGCATTATGTAGCCAGCTTTTAAGAATATTTGGTATGCTCTGCTCAGCACCATGTGGCTTCACGATCATCCTAGTGTTCCATGAAGGTGTGAGCCCAGAAAATACTGCAAGTTGAGAGTCAGGGCTGGATAGCCACAGCATGGCAAACAGCTTCAGCTGGCTGTAATTAAATGGAAGCCATAATGGTGGAGAGAAAATATGTGTAGCCAAGTCAGATCAGTAATGCTTGCATCCTCTCGGCATCTTCAACCATGAATTGTATTCCTCATAGCCATCATCCTAGCATCTAGAGGACGCATTCACTTCCTATATTTCAAAAACTACAGTGAGACAAATAGCTAAAGGAATGTCGGAGACATGAGCTCCTCCCTGCTTACCTGACATGAAACACGACCTTGGACAAAGATGGTCCAAGCAGGAGGTAGGTCCCATTGCCTCCACAAGCTGTGGTTTCTTGCTTGGTAGAACTGTTCCTAATTTTTTAAATATTAAACAGTGAAAGACTGGATTATGGTTCATCTTTAGAGTATTTCTTCAGGGAGTGTCATCCCAAGTGCAAACCTCTATGTCAATCCTTAGATAATTACTTAGACAAAACAGAACTGTTCCAGGAAGATAAACCTAAGTGCTTCCTTGAAGAACAGAAAGTCAGAGGGGAGAGGATATATAGAAAAAGGCAGGAAATTGGAGTATAAGGCTGCAGCAAAGCATTTCTGAGATTTAGTGTGACTGTGCCAAAGCCAAGCCAAGTGCCATTGCTGAGCAGGGCCTGTCTCCCTGCCCCTCCTGCAGGGACAGCAAATGCTGCTCCTCTGTGTGAGTGGGGAGACTGCAGTGTCCACACCAGGGTGGCAACAGGAACGCACACACCGGCACTAACTGGGTCTTGATAACAACTGTTACAGATGGACAAGAGAACAGACAATCCAGGCACATTCTTGAGTCCAGTCCTTAAGAGCAGATTTCAGCAAAGGTTAGTGGGACTGAGATTTTAATGGCACTGATCTACAAAGACAAAAGAAGCTCCCCCTGATGTCCTTTAAGCTAAGGTAACTGGTTTTCTTAGAGTTTAAACTTTAACTGCTATTCTAGCAAGAGCCAGGATTTTACTTTGTAAAAGCCTTGTAAAACTGGTTTACTTTTACTTTTTAGCAGCATTTTATGATTATTAAAAAAGTCCGTTTTCAAATGTTATTTTTAGTAAGGAGCAACAAAACAAAAATCCTAAAATTCTTTTAAGGATCAATAATTACAATTAAATTGAATTTAGTTATAGTAATTATTAAATCTTTGGATTATTAAACTTAAAGAATTAAATGGCATAGGCTGTTACAATTTCTGACAGAAAATACTGAATGTTTTTTCTATCACTTTATGTTTTAGCTAGATTGTCAAAGTGTTGGCTATTATTTGGTGTTGTCTTAAACTTCCTAAATTCTGTGTTTGCACCTCTTTTCTTTGAAATCTAGGTTATTCACCATTATCAAGTTTGGTTGTCATAATAACTATATGATCTACTATAAGTCTTTAAGCATCAAGGCATGATTAAACACGTCTTTCAGTTGATAATGTTGGTTTAAAGCACCACTAAAACACAATGTCCATAACACTTTCTTTAAAATACTGAAATTGAATTAATCAAAGGAGGTGATTTTTTTATGTACCCAAAAAATGGCAGAACAAAATTTTATGTAGGCTAAGATTACCTCCTGTATGATGTAGTTAGTTATAGTAAACCTAATGAACTGTGGGCTAATATTTAAAAATCCAGTTAACAATATTTTTCTCATCAGAACATTGCTCAAATTAATTAAATCAGTATCTCTCTCTTTTTTTTTTTTTTTTTTTTTTAACTGTACATATCCTGGAATTATTTCTAAGTATTAGAGAAACATTTTGCCATATTAGAGTCTATGCAGACCTAAACCAAACCACTACAATCATGGTCAGCGATTAATCTGCAAAAAGAGGTGGTTATTCACTTAGATGAATTCACTTAAGATGAAAATTCTGAGGAAATGCTACACTTTTGGGAGGTAGAGTTTCTCATAAAAATATTTCATATTAAATATTTCTGTATCAGTTATGTGCCGCTGGCTTTGGAAAAAGATCTGCAGGCAATGGTTACACTGTTTTCATGGATTTATCATTGTTCAATAAGAAGTAGAATGGCCTATGAATTTTTTTCTGTGTATCTTTTACAATGTTCATCGCATAGTATTTAAGCAGTACAAGACTACTTTAATTATCTTTCATTTATAACATAAATTGATTTTCAAATCCTCTGACAAGAGTGACAACTGTTTTTTGTTATTGCATGTCTCTTTGTAGGATGTTGATCTGCATGGTTGACTATGTCAGTCCATATCTTGAGTGTAGCCCTAAGACACTGGCTTTCATGCAGACAAATTTTACTCCTTTTCTTCTTTTTATAGCATTTTTCTTGCTTTACCTTTTTTAGAAAATGTATTTTACCTGTGAAACAAAGCAATCTACTACGGCTCCAAACTGTTGAGTAATCTAGTCATATGCCATAGTTTATACATACAGAGTATGCATATATATACTGCAATGAAATTTTTAAAAATGCCTAAGGTAAGGCTAGAATCATAATGTACTGTGCCCCTTGTGGATAGTCAACTTTATTATAATGGGGGACACAGCAAAAATGGAGGCAAAATTGGTTCCATACTATCTAGGCTGCACAAGGCTGGATAAGTCTGATGCATTTTTAGGTACTGAGCTGGCTAGAGAAAGTCCACTAAGAAATCTTACAGCTACTCTTGACAAAAGCAAGAGTTAACTCTATCTCTGAAATCTTGATGCATATGAGAACACAGAAATGGAAAGAGTTGAAGGGATTTAGTAGGTTCTACTATAACAGTTGAGGAATGAAATAAGAATGCTTACATAAAAGTAGAAACTACAGGGTGATAAAAACTGTATACCTTCATAATTATTTCTACTTTGATCCAATGATTTCAAAATTACTGTAAAGTCTTCAAAGGTCTGGATAATGCAAGGTAGAAAGATTATGAAGTTGTCTAGCATGGGTCTGGGACTGGTTATAGAAATAATGACTCCAAGATTATCATCATGTTTCCATAAAATACCTTTAAAATAGTATAACTGGTTTTTTAATTAATTTTAGCTGTTAGATGCTAAAAAAAAATCCTCATAATGCTGCATTTCTTAACATTTAGCACTGATTTCTGAAACATGCAGAATCCCTGGACCAGCATATAAAACATGACGGAAAAATGCTTTACTACAATAATTGTCTCTATAAACTTGAACATTTTTTCACAAAAAGCCCAGCTTGCCTAACTACTTATGGTAATTCTAAGTTCACATCAGGGGCTATGATTTTGCATATTTCTGCTTTGAAAAGCATATCTTTGGTATTTATTGTATTCAGAAAATAACATATATTTCAGGAAAAATATAAAAATAAGATTTAGTGCTAATGATACACTTTAAAAAGTCAGCACACCAGTGCTGGAATAATCCAGTGACCTAGCATCCAAACTGCATGCAAAACAAACAAAAAAAAAATCGCAAGTCACAGTCACAGAAAGACCATAACTTAAAGGAGTAGCTATTCTTTTAACCTCTTTAGCAGATCTAAAATCAGATTTCTTTTTCTTTTCGTAGCTTTCCTGTTCATAACAAAACAAAGAACACAAGAGGCTCCTAAAGAGTTTAATGAGTCATTCTCTCTCTCTCATTCTCAAGACACAATCAAGTTTCAGGCTTTAATATCCCTAGCAATCTTGAAGTAAGTCTTCACATGTCTTAAAATAGAAATTGTGATAGAAGTTTCTATCAAAGCCACATCCATACAAGCAGGCACAGGTTTGTCAACAGAACTGGCATGTCAATTGTGGTACATGAATTGGTACATGATTTATGCCCGTAACTCGTTTGAAGTTTGGCTTTTCAGCCTGTAGGCCAGAATTCCATAAAAAGAAATGTAAATAAGCTTAGTAATATACAATTTCATGGCACACTTAAGCATTTACCTTCAGGTTTTGGCTTGAGGTTAATCTCTATTAGAATCATAGATATGGGTGTAGATATTTTATGTAAATCATGAAAGTTTTCCATCACTGAAGAAGGGAAAAGACATCTTATTAGGGTGCATATTCTTTTCGTTACCCTCTGGAAGTATCTGTTTCTCTCCATTAAAGAGGGAGCATAAATAAGTGACGTTTATAAAGTAACTAATTTGAGGATGACTAAAATTATGTGAAATAGATCCAGCCCTTAGGGTCTCAGCCTATTCCACTATGGATCAGTAGGCTTTACGTTGCATTTGATCCCAAGAAGGATACATCATCTTCTTTTCTGTTTATCAACCAGTGTTTTGGGCTTTGTTAATTACCAAGTATTGAACTTAGGAAAACACAATGAAAAAATTAAAGCTGTGAAGACAGTAGAAGAAATCAAAGTGTAGAGACAGTTTATGTCTAGATGTCTAATTTTATTTCAGTGCTCTGAGAAAAAGATTAAGAATGCAAGAGTCAGAGATCAGTGGAGGCAAGAATTCTTTACTTATTCATTTTTTGGTAATGTACCTAGGATAGTGATTTTACTCTAAAATGTAAACAGTTATGTTAAAGTACAATATGAAAACAGATTTCAGTGCAGGACTTACTATTTCAAAAGGTTTAAATCCATGAAGAAGGGTTTACTGCATTGTACAGGTTATTTTAAGATTTTTCTCTGAGTCCTCTCAAATCCAGAATTATTACTGGTATTGACTATCTTTGTTTTGTATTGCAAGGTAGCAGTTCTTCTAAGAATGGGAAAAAAAAATCTCCAGCATAATTCCCATGTTCCTTTCTGTAGCCTCACACTCAAGGAGTTTGATTTCCTGATTTTGAACAAATTTTGTGTAGGTTATAGGTCATATTTCTTATTCTCAGTAAAACACAGCATATGAACCCACATGTTAGTGTTGCCTAAAGGTTTCTAGATTGAAAACAGTTCTATTACTTCAGTGCTACACAAGCAAAAGATAAACCTGACATGCATTTCAAGGCCAGGTAACTTGATATTTCTTTGTGGTGCAGAAATATACCATCACTGCTTACCAGATGCAAGCGTGGTGCCAGGCTGTGTGGAACTACATTCTTGTGTAGAGATCATCCAAATACACCTAAATAGCAGTGTTTTTTAAGATATATAGTAAATTTAGAAATGCAAGAAAATTTAGAAATGCGAGAAAACTCAACTAGACATCTGCATGGGATTGAAATCTGCATCCTAGTAACCATCTCATAGATGTATAAAATTCTGTGATCCTTTTTAAACATGGATAACTGAATCACTTTTCTTTTAAAGCATCATAGCACAAAAAGAATGGAGACAGTTGGTATGCAAATACTCTGGTTATGGTCATCTAAGAAATAAGGTTTGGGTTGCCAGACTTGAGGATTTTCTCCTTCTTTATATCCGGCTTGAGAGAGAACTGAGGGTTCCCTTGGCACAGCAGAATAGAGTATTTCTAAAGCTAAAGAAAAACTGAATACCAGGAATGTCCATCTTTTGAGACATTATCATATATCTTCTGTTGTTAAGAACAATGAAATTCAAACCAAATGTACTTCTTCCTGAACACCTCATTTTCCCCACTCTCATTGACTGGTGTTAGTTGGTATTTTGATTAATAATTTTTTCACATTAAAAGGCATTTTAGAAACTGAAGGGGTGATATAATCATAGTTGTAATATTACATTTCTCTGCAGAAAATAGCTCGTGTCTTCCACTTTAATCTGTGCAGAAAATTTGTCAATTTAAGTGAACAGCTCATTTATAGCTGAAAGTAAAGTAAAGCTGAAATAAATGGCTAGTAAATTGTAATAGTCACTTAGAGAAAGTAAGACAGACTCTTCTAAATGGAAAATATTTAGTTCCAATAATATTCACAAGGTTCAGCACCATAAGGTTAACTGCTTTACCAGGGGCTAAAGCAGTCAAACCACCTCTGTTTCATTGTAAACTGGATCATTGGTGGAGTGATCGAGATGCATGATATAAATGTAGATTTAGGCATCTTCTAGCATTCATTATTTCTGGTTAAAGAGCTTTTCTTGAGGTCTTGCTGAGTTTTGTAGAACTTTAGCAGAAGAATACAGGCAAAACTACAGTGGGAATTAGTAATGAAATATAATTCCTCTGATTATATAAACACGGACTCAAAATGGATCTGAAGATCACTTCAAGTGAAATCTATCTGATGTCCAGACGCTTTTAGTTCTAACTTGAACTGTTGTTCTGAAAACGCTGATGTAAATGCTACACAAGGGCAGCAGTTCTAGTTACTCATAAAAACACATCTCTTTGGGCAGATAAAAGTGTGAAACAGTTCTGTGAGAAATGAGTAGGCATGTGTATTGCTCATCAATAATCTGTTATTAGGTTTTTTTCTCTTTTTTTGGTCTTACACAGGTAATGAAATTTATACCCTGTTCCATCTTAGTGTTGCAATTATTAATTATTAATTAATTATTAATCCTGAAAAATATGGTCCAGTCAGTCTCTACAGCAAAACTCTGGTGATGTTCCTGAATCAGAATTTTGTACTGAAACACATGCAGAGCCATGTCTTAGCATGAGAAAGGAATACAGAGTTGAATGTAGACCAGAGCCATCTGTTATATGTTTACATGTTCCCTCATGCTCTAGAATCTAACAACATAGTGTGAATCAAATAAATTATAAACTGCAGTTAACAAATATTTAGTTTATTAGTATCATAAAAAATACGTTAAAAACCATAACTTTCTTATTAGTAAAAGCACTAAGCTATAAATGGTGCACGCTCATTTCAAACACCTCGTCTAGTGCTCTTAATATCAGAAGATATATAAAATTGAACTCTCATCTTAAACTTATTAGTCCTTTTTATGGGTATCATTTTTAGATGTGAACCAATGTATCTCTTTCAGATTGCAACTTTACAAAGTTAATAATTCATTAAATGTGAAATTATACATGCAGTGTTGCTGTTTTCAATTTTTCTAACTATTTTTACACATATAATTACCACAAATGTATGTGGTTAACTAATCGTAAACAGGGTTATGGTTCTTCAAACTGAACCAGTCCTTTATGAGTAGTTGGCCTGGTGAGACATACTATCTTGACAGCCCCAAAATTTATCTGGCCTGAAAACCTCATGAGCTGAACACTGTGGTGAGTCACCAGCTCTCCAGCATCAGACCTGCCATGTGCTTCACCTGCAAACTGCTTCCAACTGCTCACTGAAGCCAGTAGATATGTGCAGGCATGTGGCATCCCACCAGTCTCTGGCTATGCCTGCCACCACAACCATAGAATAATTATTGACACTGCAAATCTGGCCTTTCAGAAGGTCTCAAGATGGCCCTCAAAATGCATTGAAATTAGTGAGACTACTGTAGCAAATGAATCCCAGCTGTGACATTTTCTGATGTGTTCCAAATTACAGATGAGGATTTTTTGGTGTCATTTCTACTTTTTCCTCCATCAGGATGTAGGTGTTTTCAGGTAATCAAGAAAATATTTTAGGTATTTAAAAGTGCATGGTGTCTCATTGAAATTTAACAGTCAATATATCAAAGCAGAGTGGAAAATGTGATTACCATTTGAAGAATAATCTGAGACTGGCCTCAGAAAGAAAGAATGCAGTCACTATTCCAATGTCTCTTAAATGTAATACTTTTGCAAAGTATACGGACAATAGCTGTGAATAAAGCCAATTTAAAACCTAGAATTTATTCTACTATTTCCATGTTTGTTTAAAAAGTATTAGTTTCTTACAAACAACAGAAATTCCAGTGGCATCTTGTTTGTTTTCCAAAGCATGCACATATTTCCTTAATGAGTACCAAAGATGGAATTATTCAGGAATAGAGCATATTTGAAATCATTCTTCTAATGACAAATAAAATTTTAAAGGAACTATGGAACAGCTGAAAATTATCTCAAATCATCCTTATCTCTGATAAAGTGATTAAATCTCTGACATAAACTTTTAAATCTCCTTGAAAATTTAGACTTGAATAAATACAAAGCTACATAAAAACCCTTAGTGCTTATTGTCAGACAATTAATACATATTGACTTCAGCTAATAATTACATTCTACTCACATATTTCTGACTTATTATCACAAAAGTGTTTAGCAAAAAAGGCATTCCAGTCTATTGCCCAAACCACAAAATAGAAAAAAAAAAAGTCATCTTTACTTGGAACTTTCACTGATTTTAAGTAAGGTTCATACCATTATTAGCTATTTTTTTAAAAAGGGAAATGTTCAAGTTAAAGTATTTTTCATCTGTTTTACAAGCAGCTGTTTTCAAATTAATGTTTACTTGGTCTTTAAAACATAACTTTTAAATCCAAAATAATTAGACCAAGACGAGGAAAAAAAAAAGTAATTCCACTAAAATATTTTTGTTGATTAATGTATCATTAAAAGATATTTATAATCAGCAGCTGATATATAACCAGGTGTTTGGAAATAATCAATAGATTTCAAAGAGTTTGCTCAATTTCACTCAAAATCTACCTGAGGGACAATTTTGAAAATACAGTTCCTTATTTACAGATGAAGAAATGAAATACAGAATAGACAAATTTGATGATACATTGGTTGACGTCATCTGAGCTACAACAGTTGATCATGTTTAAACTTTCAGAATATGCAAAAAAAATGCAAACAACCCACTCAAAACCAAACCAAAACCAAACAAAATAGCAAGCAACCAAACAAAAAGCAAAAACCCTAACCTAACATTTACAATTCTGGATTTGATCTTGCCAAAAAGAAGTGATGGGGGAGATCAGCGCAAATTGACATTTGAGAAATGGACAATTTATTTCCTCTCTTACCCATTAGGAAAATTTCCAGGTCAGTATCTTCAGCAGAGCAGGAGTACCTATTCCTTTCAAGTGTGGCAGCTAGAAAAACTGGTGAATTGTTCAAAGGCACTCCACTTGCCTTATATTTTATCTTAATTCATTTATCCAGTGAGCAAAAAGCTTTTATGCTTGGTGGCCAAGCCTTTGTTGTGTAGGGAGAGCAGTGCAAGCAATATTCAGACCTGTCTGTCCCAGCTGTGGTGTTGTGCAAACCTCTTCCAGGTTTTTCATTCTTACATAGCAACAGCCTTTAATAGTGCATAATTGTGCCCTTCTTGGGATTATTCACTCATCACTTAAAAAAACACACAGAGGATCCTCATTAAGATTTGCTTTATTTGTCCCAGTAGTTATTGACTCTGTTCCCCTTTATGATGATGTAAATCACATTTCTGAAGGGGGTTACATTAGTGTAAAAGAGCTTGGCGAGGAGGAAAATCAGAGTTCTTCCATTTCTGGAAAATGAACAATATTATTTCTCTCTAAATGAGTAGGAAGGCTTTTATGCATTGATCCAAACTTCTGTAAGTCTCACCTTTTAATATTACTGTAAATATAAAAAAAAGAAGGGAAGGCAATAGGCAATCTACAAGGAACTGATGTACAGCTGCCCATCCAAAGCAGGTGGTGTCCACAAATGATCCTTTTCTTCAAGGCATTATGGTTTAACCCCTTTGGGCATGAGGCAGACCTGTTAGAGAGATGCTCAAGATCATTTTCCATCCTAAATATATAAATCATATATAGTGTAAAAGACTACACTGTGGGTAAAACAGATGAATCCAGCTGAACCCATACCCATGATATATGGATTTGTTTATTCAGGTTTTATGTACAGTTGCTACATTTTGGGATTGGTGAACAGCTGGAAAAGCAGCAGGTTGCCACAGACATATGGAGAAAGAACAATTTCATATGTTTTTTCTGTCACATAAGGGTTCAGCTTAGATGCAATGCTAGATGGGGCATTTGAACTTCAGGGGCAGTAAGACAGAATGGGGTTTGGGGCTGAGGGCTGGCCCCTTTAAGCATTTGCCATTAAATGTTATTGTCCATTTCATCAGCAACTGATGGCTATTTTCAGTAATCTCATCTGGGCTATTCATGTGAATAACATGAGCGGCTGACACCCTAACTTGATTCGTTTGCACCTTCAAGGTAATTAGCTCCTTATGTTCGTTTGCTAGAGGCAATCTCTGTTATATTCCAGGCAGTTACACAGTTGTCTTCCCTTCTGTCCATGCCCCCTTTTAGATTACTTGGGAAGGTAGATTGTGTTGTAGAATTATTCTGCTCTGCTCTGTAGAGAAATAGGTTAATGAAAGTATACTTTTCGGGGAAAGAGGGTGGGAAACAAGAGATATCTGAAGTACAAGTAAGAACAGCTGTGAGTCTCTTTGCTCATGGTTGCAGTTTTGAGATTCTCTTTTTATCTGAGATCTACTTCTCATTTAAAATGGCTGAGGAATAGTATAAAATTACAGATTGGTAAATATTAGAACTCAGTTTTGGGGCCTAAGGATTTAGTAAGTTACGACTGACTTACTTATTGATTCCACTTGGGTTTTGACCTTGATAAAAAAATTACAAATTCACTTACATGGCAGCATGTTTATTCTACTATATTTTAAAGAGTTTACTTTATATCCTTCAAATATGGAATGTTATAATGCAGTGCTGTGGACATCTAAAATATTTGTTGTGCTGTGGCTGTTATGATGAAGAAGCAGAAAACTTTTGTTACAATATAAATTGCTGGAAGAGGGCAACTTTATTTTGCTTTCAGAGTGAGCAATATCGGTTGGTCACCTATAGATGCATAAAGGAAGCATTAGAACTATTATAACAGTCATTGGGTTACAACATCTCAAAAATTACATTAAGAAGCAAATTAGGTGGTGTTTTCTAAAAGACTGTGATTTAATAAGATAAGATATCTCAAAGTGAGGTCATTTGCACTGGGAATCATAATACCAGTACATTAAAGGGAAGGTCACTTTCATGTAATGATACTCATAGAAATTCCTCAAAAATTTCTATTATGGTAAGGTCTTTAATGTATCTTAGCATTCTATGAGCTTTATTTGTGTTAGCATTATAACTAAAAATCCATTAATATATGAGAGCATAAAAAGGTCATTTTCTATCTTTTTATTTTATTATTTAAGGGTTTGGGGGTTTTACCACATATTGCCATACCATAAGTTCACTGTAAAAAATGTGTTACAGAATATTTTCTTCATGAGATTGCCTTTTATAGCACAGTCAGGTTAAAAAATGGTAATTCTAGATTTGTTTTTGGAATGAAAATATTTTTCAAGGAAAAATATTCAATTCCATGCTTGATTGTAATCCCAAATTATTCCAAGTGGGCATAATGCACCCATCCCTATAAACTGTTTTGGAAAGACCTTAAATCCTTGCAGTAATATTTCTGTGGGTTTTTTTAATGGAGCCTGTTATTTAAAAAAGCATGAAAACATAACTGTTTTTTAAGGAATGATTGGGGAGCTTTTTTTTCCCCTCAAGATTACTTTGTTGATATCTCTAAATAAGCATAGATGTTCTTTAAAATGCTGTAATAAGACTGGAAGGGCAAAAGCAATTTTAAAATATAATTGTCATACAAATTTTCTAGAATTTTTGGAGTATATCTCTGTGGATTTTCACAGAGAACAGAAAGTCCAGAACATCATAAAATGTTTTGACAGCAGACTTTTAAATGGGAAGTCTTCTAGGAAAATTACTCAAGACACACATCTAAACATTGTGAAGATCGAGTCTAAATTACTGCATGTTTTTCGTGAATGCAAAAATACCTTTTTTTTATCTTGAGTGAAAATATGGTGTACATCCACAATGTAGATTTCTTTTTTTTTTTTTTTTTGCTCTTGAATGGTATGATATCCTCTGAACTCTGTATGACGTCATTGTTGTGGTATTATTACTGTGCATGCCCTGCCGAGTGTCAGGCAGCATGTAAAAAACATGAGGACCAATGATTAGTAGTGCCAGTGAAACAGAAGTGCTGCTGCAGTCACTGGGTTTCCAAAATTTAACGCTATCTGGGAATCTGGCCCTTAATTCCTAGTACCTGGAGAACTCATGCTCTCAAAACTAAAAAGACCACAGGTGAGAGGGATGAATAGCCCTAGAGCATGGAGGAAATTAAGGATTACATCACAATTTACCACATGGCTTAATTAACAGTCCTGCAAGCTCATGGGAAAAAGTCATGGTGGATTTTAAGATGTTTTTTCAAGGGTACATTTTTCTCCCCATGGCAAGACATACTGTTGTAGATTGACTTAAATAATTTTTCTTTAGACGTGTGCAGTTTTTCTATTTTTTTGTCTTTTTCCCATTTTTTCTTGAAGTCTCACTCAATTCCTTGTCTGCCTATCTCTTCCTGTGCCCACCATTGTCTCTTTCCTCATATCACCTGAGATGAACGAGAAGGGTGAGTCAGGATAGGGAGTATGCCAAGGCTCTGAATGCACAGCCAGGAGAGCTAATTGCTTCTCAAATAGGGTACAAAGAGCTGGCTGTGTCTCATGTCTGATATAAGCTATTTTAACACTTCATTTTCCTCTTCTTTACTGAGAAAAGATGTGCCAACAGTTTATTACATTATTTAATCATTAGGCATTGTTCCAGATGACCATGTCTTTTTTTTTTCGTTTCAAAAATAATCAGTACAACTTTCTGCTGTAAATAGAGGGTATAAATTGGTGGTTATTGCTATTTTCCCTCACAGTATAGCAAATAATAAGGCATAAGTCTTTTCCACCCCTATCCCCTTACTGGAACAATAACAAGATCAGCCTTCGGGTTTCTGAGGTTATAAATCATCTAAATAAGAACCAAGACCCATGTTTTTCCTAATTTATCATATTGTCATTTGTTATAGATACCCCTTCACCTAAACTCTCCTAGCACTATATCTTTCTCACTTTCTTAAGGCAGCTCTCTCAATCGGTCTTATGCATCTTACATTTCTGCATTTACTCATGGCTATTCTCACATTCTACTTCCCCAACTTTGTCACTCCCACCACCCCCTCTCACCTCCTGTCTACTGCTCCAGTGTTTCCTTTCTGCAAGTCCCACCTCCATATTCAGGTTGAATAATATCTTAGAATATTTTCAGATGCTAAAATTGTTGTGCTGCAATGCATTTCTCAACCAATGACAAATTCAGCCTTTGTTGTCTCGCCTAACACTTAAACCAGTATTAAATTCTTAAAAATTCATGGAGATTACCTGTCACAATCTGTTACTCATCTCTGTTCTTCATACTTCTCTTTTCTTCTACAGATCATTTTTCTTTTTTCTTTTTTCTTTTTTTGTTATACTGTAAAATTTACTTAAATCATTTATTTAAAATTTGATTGTCTAAACATTGGAGATTTAAATATAGAAGGTTTCAAGATGATTGCTTCATTTCATTTCAGGTTACTGATAAACTTTGCTCCTCCATTTCTTACTGGAATGTTTCCAAAAAAATGCTAAATGTTTCTCTGGTGAATGCACAACCTTCTAATTTTGATTCTTGAAACAAGCTATATCAGGTCATCATTCATTTTTTAGATTGATGAAAATTTCTGATTAAAAACTGATATATGATATGATTAAATAACTTCATAAATGGGCTTGAATTTCAAAACAAACCTGAAAGCTGGGACACTAAGAAAAGGGATAGGTTTTATATTTGGTTGTGTTTTTTTTTTACTAAGGAATATTAAGAATACCTTGAAATTTTCAACTTTTTGAACAGTGGCAGTCCTTTCTAGGTGCAAAAGGTAAACATAAAAAAGAAGTAAAATTAAAGTTGCTCTTTCTCTGTGAGAATAAACAGCACAATCCCTAATGTAAAGAATTACTTCCTAAATATAAGATATCATTAATTTGACTTTTTGAAATATTTCACAAATGGTAATTCTTACACTATGTAATCTAAAACCTTTTTCTCCTCTACCTTCCTAGAAATCATTATAAATCATTGGAAGCAGCTCAGTATTAAAGTAGCATTTTTAAAATTCAAATATGTTCTCTGTGGTGTGTTGTACATTGAGAGCAAATGTTTTCAAATTTTAGTGTTTGTTCTAATGCAAGAAAAAAATGCATAAATGCTGCAGAACTAGGACAAATATGGGTCTATAAATAGCAATCAGTCTCAGTGAAGCACAGCAACTTAATCTCCATTTGCAGCTATTCTGAGCACAAAGTTAGGTTGAAGGACATGAAACTTGTTTTGGTTCCCACTGTCTTCCCATCACTGTTGTCACTCCAAACATTTCCCTGTTCTCTGCTTGCTTTGTGCTCCTCTAAACCCTCAAATTTCTCTCTCTATATTTTTCTCATTCTTGACATCCCAGGTTCCTACTTTCCTTCCTCTGATGCTCAACAGAGTAGAGTTCTCCTTGAATTTTCATCCTTCTCATCTTCTGAGAACCAGATCTGTTGTAATTAGGCCCCTTGAAAGAGGCACAGAGAAAACGCTTTTTAAAGAGTAGGAATGTCTTTTAAACTTGCTGAATCTTTCTGCATAAAATGAAATTGTTTTAGCTAGAAAAACTGCTGTTCCTCTTTCCTAATCCTGCTAAACCAGGTAGAGCTTCTTTGTGTCATATGGGAACAAAACATATAAGAGTATAATTGAATATAGGACACAGAGTATAGGAATATAGTATATATAATAAGATAACACATAGGAGCATAAATTAAACTCTGATGTGGAACTGTTAGGTAGGCATGTTGCCCTTCATCAATAGAGCTTTCAAATCAAGTTTCAGTCTACTACACTCCTCTGGTGTTGGGTCAAATCATTTTTCAGACAAACTAACAGAGAGTAGAAGGAAAAGGGGCTTCCTCAGAGTTGCTTTTACTGTCTTTCTAAACCATTTTCTTGAAAGGTAGCAGAGCTTATTCTGAAAATAGAATTGGCAAGAGTCGTCAGTTTAGACCTCATAAACACACTGATATCTCTCAGAGCTTAATACCGCCTAGAATGTGCTTTAAGTCTTCTCTCTGAGGCAATTGGTCTTAGGATGTATGAACAAGTCTCCAGGGGATTTAGGATGATGCATTATTATTTTCCACAGTCACCTACGCAGCACCCTGAGGTAAGATGCTGATATGTCTAATGTCATACAGGAAGGCAGTATCAAAGCTAGGATTCAAATTGTTTCCCAGTCATATTTCTGATCCCTTCAGGCACAGAGTGCTGTCAGTCTCAAAGACTGTTACTCAAAGTAGCCACAGCTCCACCAGTCACTCAGCAAGAGATTGCTGTATGAATCCTGTCAGAAGCAGATAAGGAACCAGGCAGTGTTAATGGGATCATTGGTAACCCACAGCTCTGTGGTGCTGGTTGTTGCCTGGGATGGCATGGAAAGGAAGGGAGTGGGAGTGGTTTCTCAGTATTTTGTAAAATCTGTCTGGGTACAGATTCTGTGCTGCATCTTGAACTGATGTTCTTTTCTGAGGTTTTCAAGTCCGAGAATACTAAATAGTTTGGTACACAAGTGGGTGTGATTAGATTGACTGACTGCAGGTTGTCCTTCACACAGGGCTTGGGCAGTCCACAGAGCATGCAAGGATTTGAGGAACCTGTGCATTCATCTACCCAGTGAAGGGCAGACATAACTAACACTGCAGAAAAGCAACTGCCTTTGTTCCAGGGAACAAACTTGTACTTGGTTCCCTGTTACATGCATCTAGAGCAGCAGATACCAACCTTATCTGCATCATAGATAAGTCCTGGAGTACAAGATCAGCCTGGTTTGTTATCTTGGAGTCCATGCTCCTACACACAGGGAGCTAAAGTGATTATTAGAGCAGGAAGGCATTATCCTTCCCAAGACACCACTACTTCATCTTCATCTGCTACACTCTGTATTGTTGTTTTGCTGCTGCTTTTTACTGCACCTCATTTAGGACTCAGGGCTGCTGGGTGGTCAGCAGTACAAGAAACCAGACCTGCAGGAAGTAACAGCACCAAGAATTAGAAAGCTGACAAAGAATAAGGATTTCACAGAGGCAATTGCAGGGTTGGACAGCGAGGAAAGGAGAACTCAACAGCTACAAGGTTTATAAAAGAGAAATGCTGGGGAGCCAGTGTCCCAGAACAAACTGGCTGATTTAGATCTGAAGGAAAGACATTAATTTATAACAGGGGATAGGCTTAGTTCTTGCATTTTCTTCATGTAGGATCCTGGTTAGATACCACTTTGCTCTGATCAAAGTAAGTTTCTTGTACCTGCTGTCTCTTGCAGCCATTTCCCCAGAAACTTTTTATAGGGAGAAAAAATGGGCTGAGAAGCAAATGCACCTCACCAGTGTAGATGTTAACGTTCTTAGTTTAACAGAGTAGTGAAGAATTTTTAAAGCCTTAATTCTTAATTTGTTAGTAGTAGAATTCATCAGGTTTTTTTCTTCTATATTTATGTTCTTCAGTTTTATGTGATTTTCCTCTAAGGAAACGGGCTCTAATTTGTATGCTGCTTCTGAAGCATGACCTTGGTGTCTCTTGTGTATTGATTAAAACAGTAGAGATACCTGAGTGTGGAACTCTAGTAGGTCATTTCAGTATTATGTCCATTTTAAACAGCTTTAATTTGGCTTTTATATAAATATCACGTTGCCAAATAGTTTTTTTTGTCTGTCAGTGCAGTTTAGCCATGCAGGGCAGTTTGCAATTAGCTCATATGCTGTTCTGGAGGTCTAAAGGCACAGCTGGCATACACAAACAACCTTTCTTTCTATCCTTGCCTTTGTTCTGTCTGACAGAAAAGTTGGCTATCATGTTCTCTCTGCCACCCTCTCCTCCCCTTCCTTCTCAAGATCTGCTGTTTATGATGGGGACCTGTGGTTTTGCCTTCTTTCTTGTATACCAGCTAGCAGTGGAAGACAAAAAAATGAATTTTAGATAAATATACAAAAGCCCATGGGCATTCCTCTCTGCAATCTTTTGCTATGGCCCTTTTTCTTTTTTAAGGACAGAACTCCATACTACCCCAAGAAATGACTGTACCTTGTGGATACAATAACCTCCAATTTACTAAATAACCTTCAGTCATTTCCTTTAAGTATTATTTTTGCTGTTCATAAAAAGTACTGTGCTACACAGTAGCATAGTCTGACAGCATTTGTTTCTGTTTGATCAGTCAATCTGAGTTTTGGAAAGAGAGGGTTATACATGATCAGAAACATCAGTCTGAGGTATAAAATTTTCTGTGCCCTTCTTACAGGCATTAATATGGTCATTCTAGGGTAGGCACAGTTTCCCTCTAAACACACATGGAGGTGCACAGCAAGATGAGTGACATCTGCAGTAAGGAGCAGAGTGAGAACTGCCGTCCTTAATGTGCTTTTGTTGCTTCAGATGACTGAATTGAGGCTATTGTTTTGGTACACTATAAAACTCTGAAAGAGAAGGTTGAAAGAAGGAAAGGGGAAAAAACATGCTTATAAATGTCATTGTCCCCCAAATGTCCTAAGTATACAAGGACATCTTAAAAGAACACTAATCCTGTGACTAGTCTTCCAGATTTTAGTGGGACCACTGATGCTCAAAATTAAACATGCCCTTAGGAGCATGTCTTCACAGTGTAATGCTAAGAAGCAGCATCTCCCATTGGCTGCTGACAGTCATCTCTTTCTCACCCTGCATGCCTCCTGATCATGCAGAAAAATGCTTTCTGTGAAGCGGTGATGTAATTCAGTCTCATAAAAGAACAACCCTTGGGAAACAGCCACAATGATTTTACATCACACAGAAGAGATATAACAACCTCATCAGTCAAATTTTAACTTTCATTTACACAACCCTGTTTCAGCAACAGTGAGGATTTTAGACTTTAAAAATAAACTAAAAAGATTCTATATCACATCATTAAAGCTGTCACTAAATCATTGCTAAAATCATGGTTTTGTTAGGTCTTTTGAAAATACATGATGTAAAAAGGAATGAACAGTAGGTTAATAAAGAGAATAAAGAAAGACCTGACAAAGAGAAGGGAGGGTTATGTAAGGGAACCCTATGCACCCCCTGAAATGTCCGTGCATCTAAGATATCAATCTGTTGCAGACAGTATAGGCTGACCTTGTTCACTGGGTAAAGCTGAAATGGAAAATTGAACTGCAGCTTTGGGATCATAGGGGCAGCCAAAGGCCATCCGCCACTCAGGGACTGCCAATGCATATTCCCTGCTGACCTCATCTAATCCACAGCTAGCTGCTTTCAGTCACCTAGATAGGATCTTTAGACTGCAGCAAAGGCCTCCTTCAGGGGAGCATCTTCCTGAGAAATTTTCTGTAAAATATTGCTTTTTTTGGTCACATCGTGTCTGTTGTTTAAAACGATGCAAGGAAATAAAGCATTTTGAATACTGAACATATTTTTCCAATTTATAAAAAACATATATATCTATCTGACTTTGTACTATACTGAATTCCTGCTTAAAAATAAATATACCATTACAAGCAGACTTGGGCCAAATAGTCGTGGGATAAGGGCTTGCATTTCAGGTTTTCTTTAACATCCTATGCTGGTCTCGTCACTGCTCAAAATTAATATGGCATCAAAGCATCTAGGAGTGATTTTCACAAAATGAGACAGTCCAGACTGATTTTATTATTATTATCAGGATAAAAGCCTCTTTAAGAATTCTCTGGTAACAGTCTTGTTTCCTAATGACAGACAGGATTCAATCAAATCAATTCAAAATAATAAAACTGTGACATCATATCTGCCCTAAGTGTAGGCTATCTGTTTATCTAAACTACACACAGATTATATATGTACAACCATGCCATCAAAGAAAACAGAAGTACATGGTATCCGGCATTAGGCACATGTTGCCAGAGTTCCTGCCTCCGAGCACTGCAGCCTGTCAGAGGTTTATCCCTTTGTGCGTCAGAAGGACTCGCATCTTCATAGACTGAAACCACATACACACACATACATACACACTTCTATTTTTCTCTCTTCCTATTTATACCTCTTAGAGTCTTTGAAGTAAAAGGTCTGATCTTTTATTATATTAAGCATGAATGTATCTCCTATATTTAGCAACCTGAAAAAAACTCTTTGCACAGGTGCATCCAAAACCATTCTGGCTTCTAGCTATTGTTATCTATTCTAGTTTTCTTCTGAATTGTATGGCATTTTGTTTCCTAGAGTCATTTGAGTGTTGTCTTTTTATTTTGTTCTTATTTCAAGTAATTTTGGACATTACTTTAACATTATAAATATGTTGATGCTTCCTACACATCCTGATTAGAGTCGATTGTTTTTTATGTTCCAATGTACTGAGTCTCTAGAGCCTGGCATTTCATGTAATCCTTTACAAATGTCTATTGCAAGTGCAATATTACTGTAAAATCAAAATAATACCTGTGAATATTTGCATTAGGTGCTATACACCTATGAATTGAACTTTAATTATTCACATCTCCACAGCATGTGGAAGGAAAATGGGTACATCTCTGTAATTCTTACTCTGTAAAAAAATTCAAAGTTCTTTGAAGAATTTGGAAGATATTTTTAAGTGAGAGCTCAGTTTCTGTCTGTCACAGGTATAAAAGGGAAGTGACTGAGTGTCTGTTGTGCAGACATGATTTTGGTCAGAAAGAGAAAAGAAAAATCATTCCCCTCAAACATGGTTTCATTTTAATAAGAATACAATTTCTTTTTTAATTTAAAATATTAATAATATTTTATATTTTAATTATCTTAATATGAAAAATACAGGAATAAAAATTTACCAGCAAATCAAGAGGGTTAAGTACTAGCTAGATAACACATCTCAAATGAACATGTAGAAGGAAATTTTTGATATTCTGAAGAGGTCAGTCTCATTTTAGGTAATATATAGTGAAAAAATATATATTAAAAAGTTTTCAGATGACACAGAAAGAAGAATATTGATAAATGATGAAATAAATAATACATTTTATAGAAAGTACAAAGAAAAAATCTAAATCCGGTCCTCAGTGCACACACCTATATCAATCCATAGGTAAAGTCTTTCCATGGCTTCAAACTGTAGTGTAGATACCATTCCCCAGTGATCCTGTGCCCATTTGAAAAAGTATATCGATATAGAAACAGTACAGAGAAATTTCATGAAGTTTTTAAAGAAGTGAAAAACAAAATCTACATTAAAGACCAAGGAATCTCTATGTATTCTCTTTATAAAATAAAAACTCAAGTAAGATTATCTGTGGCATGTACTGAGGTTGTGGTAACAGGCAAAAGCTCTGTAATCAAACAGACAGACATTATTTTTTCCAGTGGCTAGATTTCAAGCTAGAAAAAGCTTCATCTATATTTTTAGCAAATTCCAAGGATTTGAGATGGATGCTGTATCAAAAGTACCTTTAAAATCAGGAATAATCATTTATTCTGAACAATATGTCACTTGGACAAGAACTAACCTCAGGGAAGCACTGAAATCTGTATTATGTAAGTGATAATAATTGCTCAGGTCCCTTTGGGTTTATGACCTATGAATTTCAAAACCAGCATCTTGGCCAAGATGTCATCACAGAAATTAATTCCTAATGCTAATGCCTGAAAACCCTAGAACATGACACTGAAGACCAGGTAGGGGTGAACCATTTATGTTGTTGGACATCAGTAAGGAAAGAAAAATATACTCTGGGTAGCTTAATTCCTTGATGCTGAAATCTCATCATATTTTGAGAAATCTGGTTTTTTGTTTCATATACTAACAAGAAAAAAACAACAAAAATATCTAATTTAACTTTTAAAATATTTTTTCTTGAGAAATGGGAGGCACAGAATGAAGATCCTCTTCTCAGGGTGAACGGAAACAGAATAACATGGCCCAGAGTGTGACACTTTGCTGAAAATATTTAAATTGCCATTTTTTAAAGTCATCGACAATATACAACATGGAAACCAGATACAACTTTTGTCTTAGGTTAAACTTTTAACAAACTCTGCATCTATGATGTTTGAAACTCTTCCTCTCTGTAGTGTGTAGTGTAGTGTGTACTGTTATACAATAAAACATTTTTAGAACTTTATATAAATGGATCTCAGAATATTTTCCAAAAATATTTTCCTGATGTTAGAGAGATATGTATAATTGCCAACTCATTTTACAGAAGGGGATACTAAGTGTGAGAGAAATTAAGTAATTTTCTTGATACCATGGAGGAGGACAATGACGGATATGGGACTAAATAGCAGAGCCTGTGATACTGATTTGAATTGCTGCTGCTGGCTGAAAATCCTGTGGAGCTGGCCAATATAAGGAAACTATGGCTCATCCTCTTCACAGATCTGGTTGTATGCTTGCTTTCCTGAATTACAGGAAAGCCAGAATCACAAGCCATTTGTTTCTTAACTTAGTCCAAAAATGCACACACCTGCCCCTTATTGCATTTATTTTTTTCTCTTCCAAGAGGAATCAGGCCAATTCAGAAGGTTACACTGTCTTTAGATAAATATTCCAAATCAAACGGGTTTATATATGGCCTCTGATTTAGTTAAGGAGGTCCTTTGGCAGCAGTCCCTAAATATTGAATTGAAAGCCACATAAAAATTGATAATCTCAAGTGAACCCAAATAATAAGGTCCTGTCTTGAAATTCTAGGACTAATGTTGGAAGAAGTTGGCTTTAAACTAGCATCACAAGTTCTTTTGTAAATGCTGTGTCTTCCCTTTAGACTGCATGTCTTGCTTTGAAAATGAATGTTGAAAGACAAAGTAAGATTTGTTTGTTAAGCAATTGAAATTACTAAACATCAGAAAGGGTAAATGTTTCAGTTTTAAGGGAAACCATTAAAAGTGAAATAAAAATGTTTTTTAAAAAGCTAAAAATATATTAATTTTATTATCTAAATACTCTCTTGACTGTTTTATAAATAGTAGTATAGGCTTTAGACTTTAACTTTGAAAATGGTCACCGTAATGTTGATGTTAAGAGAAAGACTAATGATACTATTAGAATAAAAAAAAGACTTGTACATCCTTTTTTACTATTGTTTTACTTTAAAAAATCCCATTTCATATTCATAATTGAAGTAGCCGTTATAATGTTACTAATAATGTCAAGAGATACAGCAGGGATATAGAAGCTGGGAATTTTTATCTGGCCAGTAAACCTCTTTCGTTCAGCTTCCTGACAATTGTAATGACAGATGCCTGGTGTCAGCTGTAGCCTATCTTCTCTTACTGTACCTGCCAGCAGGAAGGGAGCTGTTCCAAAATTTACTAACAGCAGCATGATCAACATGACATCATAATGAAACTTGGGAGAATATTAAACTAATACATCAGACTAGCAACCATCATTTGTTCCATGGCTTTAAGCAGTATATGGCATTTTTCTAACTGTTGCCACAGAGAATACAGCAAGGAGCTTTGTTCCTCCAAGGATTGCTCATGTAACAGTGCAATCTTCCAATTTAAACCCTCACAAGCATGGCTAGAACAGCTTGTGGAATAAAGCACATTGATTAAATAATTCAAAGTACTGTAGGGGGAAATGATGTGTAATCCCTGTTCTTGTAATAAGTCCACTTGAGATCAGGCAAGGTGGAGCACAGCAGCAGATGGAAATGCTTGATCTTTTAAGGACCAGTGCTGGGAGGTACAGAGCTTCTCTTGAAGCTCTCACAGGAGTTACAATGCATAAGCATCTCTCTGGAACAAGCTCTTGCTTAGCAAATATAGCTATAAATCATTTTTGTTTAGGAAATTTATATTAGTCTTCTCTGCATTCTATACATAGCTGCATTCCTTTTTATACCTTGTTCTCCGAGGGGGGTATTCACACCACCTAACTTCTGGCATCTAACTTGGGGACCTAAATTAAAATTGTGGGCTCCATACTTAGCGTCGCTTCAAGAGGCAGTTTAGAGCTAGAGAGCCCTAAATATCTGCTATTTGGAAAAGGTGACAAGCAACTAGTGTAAACTGTAGTATGAGATCTTTATTATCGTGGCAGAGAATGTTTCAAAATACTGTCCCTGGATGAATATACACATTTTAATCAAGGCATAAAATCATAAATAGCAAGTGTCAAATACTGAAGGCAACTCACTTTGCTAAAGGTAGATTGATGGAAACATATTGTGTAAATATATGTTTATTTATGTGATATGTCTGTGATATTTAAGGTTTCAGCACTCACTGCTTAACTTGGAACCACCAATTTTATTTCAGAAAATGAAGTTTAAATCAGTTGGTAATATTGTCATTGCTTTTAGTAATTTTGCTGTGTTTTTAAGGCCATTTGTCTTCTTTTTAAATTTTTCATTATGTGTTTGGCTTTAAATGTGTCTTGTGCACATTTTTTAACAAAAAACCTCACTGAGGCCAATGAGAGCTGCCTATAAGAGCGTTTATAAAAAGTGATCCACCTTTATGCAAACCTTTAGGTTGTGGGGGTTCACATTACAAGTCTACATGCACATCTACAGTTTATAATAAGCAGCGATAGTGAGCCTATGGCATGCATGACAGAATTAGCACACAGGGTTGTCCTCAACAGCAGAGAAACACAACCCGTGGGTCTACCTACCTCTTCTGCCTGCCAGGTGCCAAGGGGCTGGGGAGGCTCTGGGAAACAGCAATGGCAGGTTGAGGGATAAGAGGGAATTCAGAGGCCAAATGGGAAAGGCAATGGCACAAGAAATCAAAACAAATAAACTAATCAAACAACCAACAAAACAAAGAAACAAAACAAAACTCCCACAATTTTATATATGTTCTGTAAACTGGGAATATATATTATATTATATTAATAATGGGAATATTATATTAATTATATATATATATATAATATACTCCTGAAAAAGCTGGCAGCCCACAGCTTGGACAAGTGCACTCTCTGCTGGGTTAGGAACTGGCTGAAGGGCCAGNTGCATTGGTGAGGCCACACCTGGAGTATTGTGTTCAGTTCTGGACCCCTCAGTTCAGGAAAGATATTGAAGTTCTGGGGCGGGTCCAGAGAAGGGCAACAAGAGTGTTGAAGGGACTGGAACACAAGACCTATGGGGAGAGGCTGAGGGAGCTGGGGTTGTTTAGTTTGGAGAAGAGGAGGCTTAGAGGTGACCTCATCACTCTCTAGAACTACCTGAAGGGAAGTTATAGCCAGGTGGGGATTGGTCTCTTCTCCCAGGCAGTTAGCAATAGGACAAGGGGGCACGGGCTTAAGCTCTGCCGGGGGAAATTTAGGCTGGATATTAGAAAGAAATTCTTTACAGAGAGGGTGGTCAGGCATTGGAATGGCCTGCCCAGGGAGGTGGTGGATTCATCGTCCCTGGAGGTTTTTAAACTGAGATTGGACATGGCACTGAGTGCCATGATCTAGTAAATGGGCTGGAGTTGGACCGAGGGTTGGACTTGATGATCTCTGAGGTCTTTTCCAACCCAATCAATTCTATAATTCTATTCTATGATTTGTGTGATTTTTAAAAAAACTCATTAGATCATCATGAATGATGTCAAATATAGGAGGGAAAATCTTGTACCTAGAAATTTTGGAATCCAGATTCTTGTAATAAAGGTACAATAGGACTGCAGTGGAAAAATGTATTTTCCTTTTGATATTGCATCAGTATGTTTTGATAGACTGAGGCAAGGAGGGTCCATATGGAATTCTATTAATGAAATTAATGAAGTAAATTAATTTTTTTTTAAAATTTGCTTGCTTAGCTCTAAGTTCTGGTTTCTGTACTAGTTGCATAGTGATCTAGTGATTACTGAGAGAAGAATGATAGTGAAGTGTTCAGCCCTACATTTACATATATTAAGAATTTTGTAGACTAAACTTTTCACAGTGATGTTTATTTCTAGGGAGAGGCTTCCGACTCAGTAGCTGTTGTGTAAATCTCCCTGGTTAATCACCACCTGACATTTTGCCATGACAGGATTGATGCTTTTGCTCAGCTGATGTCTGTAACCTGCCTTCTCGGTGTCACTGTCTTTGGACAACTTTTGCCCTGAACAAAAACCTGAAGGAAGGATGTACACATCTGAAGAGTATAAACCAGCTATTTTTGGCTATTGCACACAACAGAGAATCTGGACAAAAATAACTATTAATATGCTTACAACCCCCTCTAAAGCATGCAGGAAGTTTGTGCTGGCCAGACAGCCTGATGGCAGGTGTGAAAGGGTCAGCCTCCATTGCAAATCCTCAGTTCTGCTGCCATCTTTATACCTTCTCATGACAGTGTTTTTGTTTTGGAATCACAGAGATGTCAACTATCCCTGTCTCAACAAACTTACCTCTCTCCCTGTCATTTTCCACTTCTTCTCTAGCTTAGTACTTCTTCACAGCTCTTTCTCACAACTTAGCATTTTTCTCAGAAGTTTGAGCCAAGATTACACAACCATGTTATACTGAAAGCAGTCCTTGATTTGCACACAGTTCTGAAAGGAACCCTAGGAGACATGTTACACGTCAGTGACATTGGGAGGTAGACACTACTTAGTGAGGAAAGTTCTATGATTTTCAGTAGAAAGGATGAAGAGCTAATCATCCCTGGCCATGCTTACATGACATTAAAATGCGTCACCTTTGCAATGGCTAAATTTTAGGATGAAGCTCCAAACACAGGGAGGAATAAAAATAAGAGTACCTCTCAGCTTCCCCTCAAAACATTGCCCTCAATGCACCATGTATTTCAGAGCCCTCCATTTTTCTACAAATTCACCTTAAAGAATTTATCTATCACACATTTGAGCCTCCTCTTCCTAGGAGATTAGAAGACCATCTGCTCAGGTTTAGACAATACAGTAGTTAAAATGCTGGCATCCTTCATGCTCTAGCACTTTCATGACTATTGCAACCAAAGGAGGCGAATGAGAGATAGCACCTCCACGTGTGTGAGGTGAGGGAGGAATGCTGAACACCGACAACATGGTAATGAGTAGGAGAATGTGTAGATGGAAAAGGGAAAGATTTAGCTGCTCTAGCAGAATATCAAGAGAGAAGCAAATGAAAATGCTCTGTCCAAAAATGGAAGAAAAGGAATGCAAATTCCATCAATAAAATGAGAAAGTGGAAAAATGGAATAGGTCTGAAGGAAATGGACTGAATGCTGTCGCTGTTGCAAGTCTTCTTCTGAGAGGGTCCAGAGGAATGAGAGGTGTTCACACAGAACTGAAATGTCTGAAGAAGTCATAGGTTCTTCCTAGAAATTAAATGAAAGAGGAAAAAAAAGGAAGATATAAAATGTCCTGGTATAAAACATTTGTGCTATCATGCTGGAAGACTAGGTTTTTTTATGTGTAGTATAACTCAAGATAAGGAAAGATAGGTGAAGATATGTACATAGAACACACAGATAGGTATCAGTGATTTAAACCATCAGTGAATATACAGCACGTAAAATTCACGTCAGGCGGGCTGGATGCTATCTGTCACAATTAGGTTTCCATGGGATGACTGGAAGTAGATCCTGGCAGCTTCCTGTTTAAAATTGTCTATCTGAACATTCAAAAAAAGTGTTTCTTTATTATAAGCGCCATTTTAGTTTACATTTTTTTGCATGTAGACAGCAGAAATACATCAGCATATCCTTAAGAAGCTTTGTGGCATAACAATAAAGGGTTCTGCTTTATTCTCGAAACTGATTTATTATGTTTCAAATCCTTCCTAAGGCAATTTCCTTTTTCTGAATAAAGAGTATGTTAATCTACTAGTCTCAAGCTCTGTTTCTTTTTCTGTGCACTAAACTCAATATTAAGGTTATATCATTTTCCTTTAGTTCCAGGAGAAGCAAAAACTTAAAATAAAGAGGGGTTTTTAGATAAACTCCTCAACCTTTATGCAGGAAAAATAATGGGATAAATACTGGAACCACTTCAGTGGACTCATATCACAAATGTATGATTAAATTCACTAAGCATTTAGACAAATTATTTTAGTGTTCCTAGATTTGTGTAGTTAAAAAATATAAACTCAGAAAGACTGTGTTGCTGTAATAGCTTCCTACCCAGAAAACCTTTTCCCGTTAGCAAATAATGCTTTGATTGATCTATGAATGAGGTGATATGATGTGATGCATTAATTAAACCATAAAATACTGCATTATTTTTGTGGTCACTTTTGTTTTCATCCTGTGCTGAGTATTTTAATAGGAATTGTGCACACAGTTTGAAATAGAATAAAACCAATTAAAATTAAGAAGGGTTTTTTTATGTTGCCTGTGTATTTTTGCATTAAATAACAGCCAATGTATAAGCCACACATACTGCGTTTTGGTTCTGTGCCAACAACAAAAGCTATCAGAGCTTTTCGTTTACTCTTTTAGCTAAGCAACAATATATAACAGGATACTTTCTCTGCTACAGTAAACTCAGAAGTCCCCACTGAGTGCAATTATTGCAAGACAGAAGCTGTGGATAATTTGATTTAAAATTTCATGTTTTCATTTAAAAAGGAAAAAAAAAAAAAAACACAACAACAAGCTGCTACCAGGAGAGCAATGTATATAGAAAAAAATGTTTTGTGTTACTTTTCATGTCTTTTTACTGTAAATCTGACACTGTTATCTATTCTGATCACCATAAATAAACACTCGTGCCTAAAGATGGCATGTCTTACATTTTCTGGCTGAGCACCCAGTAATTTGGCTAGTCTATTTGTATATTATAGTATATTTTATATGTATATAATTATTTATACATTATGTATTCATCAGGAACTGTAGTGATAGGACAAGGAGTAATAGGCCCAAAATGAAAGAGGGGAAACTTGGGCTGGATATTAGGAAGAAATTCTTACTGTGAAGGTGATGAGATGCTGGAACAAGTTGCCCAGGAGGTTGTGGGTGCCCCAACCCTGGCAGTGTTCAAGGCCAGGTTGGACAAAACCATGATGAACCTGATCTACTGGAAAGCTTCCCTGCCCTTCTGTCCCCCGTGGCAAAGTTGAGGTGGAACTAGATGATCTTTAAGGTTCCTTCCAACCCTTAACATTCTACAATTCTATGTTTCTAGATAAGAATAATAGTTTCCTGAAAAGGCCTCTGGGATTAAGACCAGTTGAAAGATGAGAAGAATGTTGCAAGGCTAAATGTTACACATTAAGAAAAGTGGGTTTTAACCAATAACTAACACTCTTGTAATAGATCACTAGCTGATTTCTGCGTAGTGCTGTTTCATAAATATGCTTTTTATAATATATAGTCTTTGTGAATCTCCTCCATGGTATGTACCAAGTCCGTATTTGGTTTTTTCTCCTTTAATATAAGGAACTGTCTTTAAAAATAAAAAACAACAATCATTCCTCTTATTAGATAAGCCATTTCAATTTCTTTTAAACACAACTGATAGCAAAGCCTTGTGTTGTCATTTTGTCTCATTGTTTTTGTTTTAGTTAATAAAATAAGCATTTGAAGAGAGTAGTCATCAATTCAGGAACTAAAACTTTTGTTTAACAGTAATTCAAAATAGAAATTTAAGCTGGAAAGGTGGTAAAATGGATTCCATGCTGTAGTTGTAAGATGAATTTCCCAACCATGGAAAATTCAAGGTCTTCTGCAGTTATGGTCCAAACTTTTTTTGACCTAACAAGCAAACTACAAAGTAAAAGGTGTAATTACTGAAAGAGTAAACATAAGTCAAATTCCATTCCCATTTGGACCATAGTGTCACATTCAGAATAGAGGCTCAATATTTTCCATGAGCTTGTAAATGATACCACTGTAGTGGTGTCAAGAACTTGTGGGTTCTTGACTGACTTAGAAAGTACAAAATGTAAAAAAAATGACTAAAATTAAAGTGTGCATATATATATATAATATTTTAAAGTCTAAAAATTAGCAACTAAATTCAGAGCAGCTATAACCCAAAAATGCATAGAAATTACAACAAAGGTGGTGGTTCTTGAAATAATAAGATATTATGAAATAGAACTGTAAGAGAGAAGAATATGTTATCACAGAACTCACTCAATTCATTAAAGTAGAAATCAACTCACATATAAGTGAAAGAAAATTAGAACTACACAATCGACTACAAAATAAATACAAATCCAAATATTTAATAATAAACATTGTCTTTAATGGAAGCAAAGCTAAAAAGTAGATTTAAATTTCATCCCCAGTTTAGTACCCAGAAAAATAAATAACAGTTTAAGCAAGTGATGTACATGGAAGTTTTACAAAACATACGTAATTTTTATTTTGCATGGTCAAGGTTTTGTGCGATGAGGTCTGAAAGATAACTGCTGTAAAAATATAGAGATCTTTTTATTTTCTCACGGAACCTTTCATGCTGACTTTTTATAGAATCTTAGAAAGGCTTGGGTTGGAAGGGACCTGAAAGATCATCTAGTTCCAACCCTTCCACCAGCACCACCTGGGGCTTGAGCAACCAATCTGGCCTTGAACACCTCCAGGGGCATCTACAACTTCTCTGGGCAAGCTGTTCCAGTATGTTACTACCCTCTACAGAATTTCTTCCTGAAATCTAATCTAGATCTCTCTCTTTTAGTTTAAAGCCATTCCCCCTTGTCCTATCACTACATACCCTTGTAAAAACTGCCTCTCCAGCTCTCTTGTAAGCCTCCTAAGATACTGGAGGGCAGCTCTTGGGTATCCACTGAATAGTCCACCCTTCAAATCCACACCTCCCCAATTTGGAGATAAGGGCGTCATGTCAAAGGCTAGTTAGATGAAGTTTAGGTCTCTGATTTTTCTTCAAGGTTATGGATATGTTAGGACAGAAAATAGAAGGACAGGCTCTCTAAACATGATTATTGGGTTCCAGCTGAAGTACATTAGCACTCTTTGACAGTTGATGCCATATTAATATTAATGTTTATGCTGTTATGGAACCCCTATGTACTTTTGGTAGGCTGGTCATACATTTGAGAGCAGACAGGTTTATCCTACTGATTTCTGCATTCTTTCTCTTCATACTGAAGGACATTAGATTTGGGCAATTTCTTCACACTAAAGAAGATTCAAGCTTCTGTCATCTCTTTTAAATCTAACAGTATATTAGATTGCTAGGATTTGGTGTGGAGATGTCAGCTGAAATATGAGTAGCATCTTGATGATACATAGTTTTACATCTTTCTGTTATATTAAATATTCTACTGACATCAGTCAGGACACTGACGAAAGCAAATTGCCTTTTCATGTCTGAAAGAGATAAAAAGTGAGGAGATGATGATGGCATGTGGGTATTTGGCAGTCTTCCTCATCAAGAACTTTTGCCAGAAATTTGGACAATAAAAAATTAAATAAACTATGTTTTCCTTTATTTTCAGGTGTTTGGGGAAAATCTTATGGAAAGATAAAGTTCACAGTTCTTCTTATGAAATACCATGTACTTTTCATATATTTTCAGATATTAAACTTAGTAGCATAGCCCATAGTTTTACTATCTTCAGACAAGACTAGTTAAATATTCTTATTGTGGGCTAAACTGAAGAGATAATTTGTGGATAACTCAGTGACTACTTGTTATTGAGAATATTAGACAATAAAACTCCACAATTACCATATTGAATGATAATGTTGTCTTTGATTACTAAAGGAATAAGTAATCTCTCCTACTTGGAAGAAGACTTTCTTCTTTTTAAAATTGCTGCCTCAATTTTGATTTTTTTGTTCCCTTCTGCATTACAAGATACAAGTACAGGCATGTTCCATGGTTAAGAGGATTATTCTCTAATATGTAAAATAATTTACTATTACAGTAGTTTTCTCCAAATTTTTTTTAATAAAACAAGCACACAAAGAAACAAACAATTTAAAAAAACCAACCAACCAACCAAACAAACAAACAAAAAAAACCAGCCAAAACCATAGAAACCCCAAACATCATCTCCTTAAACTTTGACTACATTCAAGGAAATATTACTTCCATATAAACAGGATCATTATTTTCTTAATTGTAAAATAGTAAAATAGTAAAAATGGTAAAATAAGGAATCTGGACCATATGAAGGTCTTTCATAGCTCTTAGGATTCATGTCAGAATGTTTTCCCCATTGTCGTGGTTTAAGCCCAGACAGCAATTCAAGGAATTCACCAAATAATTACGATCCAGTAATAGTAAAGGCATTTGTATGAAATGATCAGTGGAGCCTAAATAATTCACTGGGACATGGCCATTCATACAGCAATAACCTAGTGAAGAGTCAGTATTAAATGCTGAAAGCCCACAGAAGACACTTGCAGATAGCAATTGTGTGAACACTAATATTCTTTCTCCTGAACTAAAATATCACACACTGGACAGTCCCATGATAATATCGGCTCTAAATTCCTGCTATTTCTTCAAACTAACACCAAGCAAAAGTAAACTAAAAATACCTAGGCACCTCTAGACTTGCTACTAAAGTAGTAAATGACCACGTTCCTGGAGTACTGAACCACAGAACTCCACCCTAGTTCATTACTAGAAAAAAGAATAGTTTAAGTCAAATCCTGACAAACTAAAGCTGTTAAGCAACTTCATCCTGCTTCTTACTGCAGTTCAGTTGTACCATAAAATCATAGCCACCACTTGCCAACTCATCCCACCCTATCATAACCACACAGCGTGGGAGAACTGCAATTTCCAGCAACAGGCTGGAAATCTGCTTCACTCCACGAAGCACACGCTGGTGTACCATGTCCCTGGCTGGCTGCCAGACTGCTTCAGCACTCCACAGCACTCCATGTCCAGCTCGTAATTCAGCCTACTAGTATCAGGACACCATTATGGACATCATTGTGTGAAGAAGGATTTAGCACAGCTGTAGCATGATGCAGCTGACACTCTCATTGTGATACATTACCTTATAAAACCAGGAACATCCATGAGAGGAGAAATAGAATTGGATGGCCAGATGAAAGTGCAGCAAGCTAACCCCTATTGTTCTCCAAACCTCTGTATCACATTAAGATATTAGATTTCAAAATGGATTTTGGAAGCTGAAAAACATAATGTAGCATTTCATAAAAAAAACTCACCATAACTTTCTTATACCAAAGACTATTGTGCCTTATACCTGTGTAATACTGTTAAATTTACTCCATACAGTAATGCCCAGCAGGTGTACTAATTTCAGCAAAATGTTCTATCACATTATGCAGCCCTCCACATGGGTTGCAATGTCAGGCTGTATGGGAGGAGAAAAAATCCACAATGCACTGAGAAGTCTGTCTAGGTTCTCAATTCAACCTGATGATCTGATTAACTCAGAGTAGGAGGCCCACCAGAAAGCAAAGAAAAACCAACAAAACACATAGCTGTTAATTCTGCTATGTGTGAGGAGTGGAAATGGAGAGTTATCAGGTGAGGAAAGCTGAAGCACATGAGTGAGTTTATGGGCCAGTGTGGCTTAACTAAGCAATTGACACCCAGGCAACTGGATGAGGTTATGCAGCCCTGATATACCCAGATTCATCACTAGCAGATTAGCAGCTCCAGCCTCCCTTCGGCACGGGTCAGGGTTTTACACTCTGTTAAATCTATCACACCTTTAAAGGACAGGACTAGGTTTTTGCTTTTGTTATTAAAGGAAAGAGGGTGGGGTTTTCTGCCTTTCTGAGAGTAAGGCTGGAACATCCACAAGGCAGGTTGTTTGTGTTTCACACATACCCTTGTTTCTTGGCATCCACAGATGGAAGTAGAGGTAGGGGAGTCATCCTCCCAAAGAGTGGGAAAAGGTGAAAAATGTTACGATGAATGAAGTCCTGCAGAGATTAACAGGAAACTGCTGATGGCTGTGATGTTCTTAGCTGGAATCAAGGAACCGAATGGGGCATGCCTCTTTTCTTAGGGAAGGACTGTGCAGACATGTATTTACCGTATCTTTTGGCACACGGTGTGTGCCTCACTGGATTGAATGAATGTGAGAAGGAAGAGGAGGTCTGTCTGCACACTTGCCTTAGGCTCCTCAGTTAATCTCTACTTGAAGCAGAGGTGGCAACATCCTGTCTTTCTTCTCACATTATAAGATAATTCTTACGTTTCTTTTACATTTGGTCTCCTATGTTCTTCAGCTGCTCCAAGTTCAGTGAATAGAATTGAATTTTATTTGGATGGACCAGCAGCATTTTCAGCTATCACCCCATAGACAGGTGCATATTGTAAAGCATTTGGGAGCCAGGTAGAGTAAAAAACACTTTTATTAACTCAGTAAGTGGGCATTATAAAGCAGATGAGTTTGGGCTCATGGAAACATCCAAGCTATGGTTCAAGGATATATTTAAAAGGGATACTTAATTCAAAGCCTCAGCTTACATCCCATTAATGACCAGTTTAAGGGAGTCTTTAATAAACAAAGAAATTATGTTATAAAATTCTGTCCTTTAATTAACATATACATCAAAAATATTCTGCCTTAAATTAGGGCAGAAACTAGGTGCCCCAGAATGTTAACAATATCTGTTGTAATGTTGCATTCTTCTACAAACTTTGTGCAAGAAAGGATAGCCACAATTCAAATTTAGGAGGCACTATCTCTCAACATGTGAAGTGTGTAGGAAATTTATCAATATCCTGAATGAAGAAAATGTTCAACTAAAAATTCTGGGTTGTATCTTAAAATAATTGTTTCTAAAAGTATCAAAATCATCATTCTTCCTTGTGACTCCTAATATTCTCTGCATTTTAAGATTTAGAAAGCATAATCTCACCTTTCAAAATGCAAGGATGAATTTGTAGAAGTTTAGGCTCATGCCTATTTCGAGTAAGAACTTACAGTTAGACTAAATGGTGTAATTATAGCTGTCTTTGTATATTTTGTAAGCAGTTAAACATTAGGCTAAGATGAATGATGTTCAGTGTTGAAATTTAAAGGAATTAGGAAGTCAATCATCCAGGAAATGATTGGAGGTTTGCTGGTACAAAAAAAAAAGTACAAACGTATCCAGACCCTGCAGTACAAGATTTTTGGATTTGCAAGCTGTTAAAACAAAAATAGTAAAAAAATTAATAATAAACCATGTCTCTCTTATTGCTGCTGCTGCTTAAATTTTCAAACATTATTTAAACAGCTAAAATAACAACAGGACATTATATCCTCTCAATGATCTGGGTAATTACTCTTTTTATGTGGTCAGAGTTACTTATGTTAAATATATGTAAAAGCTATGACTGCTTTATCTGGACAGGATAAGGAAAGATAGAAAGTGTTTGTAAAGGATGGATGAAAAGGAGTGTTTTGAAATAAAAGCATTGTATTTGGATGAGGTTAATCCTAACATTTCACCATACTGCCCTAGGATATGAAAATCTAAAGCTATAAGGAAAATGATTCCTCTGTTCTGTCAGGTGGCGAGGAAGTCATGATAGATGGGGAGTTGGTAGTTTCCAGAAAACAAATGATCATGGAAAAATTGTGACCATTCCAGTTCCTTTAGGTATTTGCTGTCAAGATGAAGTGAAAGAGATCTTGATAGCAAGACTCATTGAATATCTAGTTCGATTCCCTTATTTGGGAAAGCCAGAGGCATCTCTGTGCAATGGAAATCTTTGTGAAGGACAAGTAGGAGCAGAAAGGGAAAATAAAACTTAGGGAAAAAAAAGAAAATAAACTAAAAAATTAAGTAGCAGTTTTATTAAACACATTTCATCCTTTCGAAGATGTCATATCTGACTGAGTAATAATTTAAGATAATCCCTGTCATGCTCATAAAACATTTAGATATCAGAACATAGGAAACACTGTGAGATAAAATTATTCATCCTCGATACAAATGGAGAAATTATTTGATTGTCAGAAGTATAAAAGTCTATTAAATATTGTGTTAGTTTAGGAAAATTAGGAAAATTTAAATAGCTACTGTTCTTGCTTCTTTCATGCAGTTGATTTGGCTTTAATCTTCAAGAAATTGAGTTTGTAATACTGAATATGCGTTTTTGTAGAAAGCATATGACAGCAGTGTCTGCAAACAGCCATTTAGTAGTACACAGTATTAATAGAAGGGGAAAAAGAACAGAAAAAAAGACTGAAATGTTTTTCTTTCTTAATTCTTTTAATGCACACAAAAATACTAAATCAATATGATTAATAATCATTATATCCGCAGCTTATTTTTTTATTTCAATAGATGCACAACTGGGCTTGTTTAAGTTTTCTTCTGTAGGTGCCATAGGGATTTCTGCCAGAAATGTGCTATTTAACACAATAATAAATGAGTAGGAAAAAAGAAGAAGGAAAAGAACAATAGGGGAATGTTTACTCATTAAATTACTCAGGGTAGCTAAAATTACAACTGAGGAGTTGCAGAAGAATTCCGAAACACTGAGTGACTGGACAGTAAAAAAAAAAAGATTCAATTACAAGATGATAGGTGCAAAGTGATATAAACCAAACTGTTTCCAAATATCTAAGAACAATTATATAGTGATGTGCTCTAAATTAAGCTTTGCCACTCATAAAAGTGTCATCATGAACAAATTCCTAAAAATATAACTCAGTGATTAGAAATCACCAAAACCAAAGTGGCATCATGTATTTATATAGAAGTAATTAGGTAGTAATTATTTAGGTAGAATTCAAGAAGAAATATGTAACATCACACATACCTGTAGTGCATCTTTATTATGAATACTGCAAGTATCTATATATCTCCAAAAGATGTTCATATAAAAATTAACATATGATTTCACTTGCAATCAGTATTACAGTTCATAAAAAATATCATTAACTTGGCTTGATATTTTGAACTGGACACAGAAAGTCTTGGAGAAGTTCTGGGACTTAGCAGAAAAAGGGCATTACAAAACTACCTGGGAGGTCAATAAGTTTTATCAGTGACAAGGAAAGGATTTTGAACAGTGAAAACAAAGTAGATTGTGGCTATTCATCTTGGAAAAGAGGTACAATAGTTATCTTTAAAATTGTAAATGATCTGATGGGTAGGCAGAAAGATTTCTCTAGGTTTCCTGCAATGGAGGAACTAGGGAAAAATATCAGCAACAGATCTAAACAGATTAAAAAAAAGCTGGTTTCATCCAGTATGTAGTTTAAGTTGTTTGATTAGGAGATTGTTCATAGACATAAGTTGAAACAATAATTAAGTCTATGGAGAATATGTTTTGGGTTGGATATTAATAGTTTAGATGCAATTTGTGGTTCAGGCTATTCCTCCTTATTGCTGGAAGCTGAAAGGATATACCAGAAGGAAGAATACTCTATTCATAAGCTATTCTTACTGTCTATCTGTTCTTTTACTTAAACCTGTATTCTTGGCAGCTATCAGAGACATGCTAATGGGCTGAAAGGCCTTCAATCTGTCCCATCATGACAATTCATATGCTCATCTTAAATCAGGTCTCTTTAGAGCAATGTGTTTCAAGGAACTGGAAAGGTGCAACCATTAATTTATGTTTCATACTATAGATTTCCAAATTCTAGCACAATAGAAGAACACGTACACAGACAACAAAGAAATTTTTTTATAATTACATTATATGACTTGCTGCAGAGCTGTTAAACATAAAGGATTTTCAATTTACTCTCACAGAAGCAAAAAACTTCTTGCTTTTCCAAAGTATCCATTGGCCACCACTCTGGATGACATGCAAGTGTTCAGACCCAGCATAGAAAGCTGCATTTTAATGAAGTTTGAGTTGAGTATAGGATACTTGTGTTCTTATGTGGGAACTGTAGCTTCTTAAGCCTGTCTCAATTCTGTGCAAATATTCCTTATGGTTTTATTGGAGCAAGCCATTTCCCTTCTTACCTTTATAGTTTTTAAACCCTACTTTTCAACTGTCGGCTTTAGCTGAGGACATGTGTTCTCTCAGTTAAGTGCTTGCATTCTAATTATAATTAGTCAAATTCCATTCAATCCCTTGCTAATTCAGAATATTAGAGTTCTAGCCATCTCAGCTGATCAGCCTCTAATTACCAGGATGTTTGCTCTTTTTGCCTTCTGACAACTGGTAGCAATGCTTTTTGTCAACCATCATGCTTGTTAGGAGAACTTTAACTGCATGTCCACTGCAAACACAAACACTAAGCAAGTGTAAGGAGTTGGTAATCTGCAGTTTTATTGATAACCTTCATATATTTACATGCTGGGCAGCCTGCCCATGCTGCAGCCAGAGGTCTGGTAATGAAAGATCCCTAGCCCTTGCTCTAGTCCCTGGGCAGGTAGGCAAATTGACAATCATATTTTGTCTTCAAAACATTTAAGTGCTGACACTTTGTTTCCAAAGCAGACTATTATTGGACTGCCATAATTTGACAGAAAATGGAGTTTGTGAACATTTCTTCCAATCCAGGCAAATGTTGCTCCCAAGTGAGTCAAACTTACTCCAGTTGTCACAAAGCGGAACATAAACTGGGCACTCTTCATGGACAAGATAATGGATTTTCTTCATTAAACCAGTTTTAACCTTCCATCTTCACCTCAGCTTGCACATCTTCTGCACACACTTATACAGCAGTGGATTCTTGACTATAATAATGATGTAGTATGCCCTGAGGGGAGGTTACCATTATACTTTATATTTACCTCTCTCCTTGCACCCTCTTAGAAATTGCCCTGAGTGAAAACTTTTACCAGCTGTCAAACAGGAAAAAGAATTTCACAATCTGTGATTTTTTTCTCCTGAAGTCACTTCAACATTGGTCTACTTTATCTTCATTCTATATCTAGTTCAGGCAGTTAGGGGTGGTGGAGATGTTTTGAAGGGAATTTTCATTTTCAAGCAGAGAGAAGATTGAAGAGTATTTCCTCTTTCATCATATTTCCTAAATACACATTTACACTCCCTCCTCCAGCCCGGCCCCCGGCCATTCAATTACTTCCTTCCACCAATTAAAATTCTTGAGGGTGACTCTCAATATGGATGGAAAGCTTTCTGGTAACAGTAGCATGCATGTTTATATCCAGCTTAGACATTAATTTTGGTCAAGAGAAAAGAATATTCAGCAATGAATTTCTTTGCTGGTCCCTCTGTCCTGTGTTACTCATGACTGTATGTCTGGGTAACATTCCTCTCACCCCCTGCAAGGAGTTTAGATGGCTTTGTCTATTGTAGATCATCCAGATAGTATATGTATGAATTTAAGTGCAAGGGATATCATCCTTCCTGTCTAAAATTATTTAATTCTTTGTGGTCTGGGAAGCCAAAAGAAATCATTTAAGTGAAGAGTTAGTTTTACAGATGCAATATGGGATCTTTTTCCTGTATTAGACATACATATGATCACTCATAAGACATGCCTGAAATGGGGAGACTTAATTTATGCTGCTAACATTGAAGTTTTTATTGTTACAAAATTGAATTTGAGCACTGATGGATTTGTTTATTTGCTTAAGTTCCTACACCGTAATGCTTTTTAATCACTTTTTTGATTTTAATGGTACTGGAAGAATTCAAAATTTTCTCAATAAAATTCCTCAGAAAGTGTTTTCTTTCAAAAGAAAATAATTCTGCTTCATTAAGAACCTGTGCATAATTTTTTTGCTACAGAACATCAACATAACTACATGCAGTATAGGTTATGAGGGTCTTGTGTTTGTTTACAGACCTAATATTAGATGTCTCAGCAATTCACTTTCATTTCCTGTTGCTTTGAGTGTTTGTTTCTCTCTATCTGTGTGATTGCAGTTCCTCTTGAAGGAAATTCTGCCCCTATCAGTATTGATAGGAATTTTGCCACTTCGGAAAATCCATGGCTTTGTCTTAGGTGATGTGTTTGACCACATCTATATGATGTATTGGAATGGAACACATCTCTGTGGGTGTACTGGAAATGGAATAAGTAGCATTTTCTAGCTGAAGAGGTAGATAGTATTCCCGCATTAGAAGTTCATTATGTGTATAGGATGTTTGCTGAAAATTATTTAAGTATGAATGAGCAGAAATTTGGTTAAACACTTAAAAGTGAGCCGTTTAGCTTCTCACAGGCAGATTGAGAGGTGACTTGTGGACCAGAGGATTAGTTGCTTTCCAAAAAGAAACTATAAATTGTTAAATATCTCTTTAATATGAAAAAAAACCCTAACTGGAACTCACAACTGGAAGACAGTTAAACTGAGTAGGAAACTGGGCCAGAATTTGCAACTGTGAGATTAACTAATTGCTGGAAAACCACTAGAGTCTCAGTGGCCAGATGTCTTCAGATCCGGTCTGGATTCTTTTCAAGGGTATATTTTTGGCCAAACTCAATTTGTTCTTCAGCAAAGCAGAAATCATTGGCTTTAGCATATGCCGATATGTAAACATATGAAGGGATCTAATGGTCCTTTTTCAAAGTAAACTCAGTGGAAAGAATATGGCCACACAATCATATTACAATTGTTTTAATATGGTTTTCCTCACCATTTGATGGAATTTGCTGAAACCACACAAAGCACTAACTTTAGAAGTTTGAGCTGTTACCTGTACAGCAAATATTTTTGATTTCGAACACTTGATCAAATTCCCTCTTGCTGACTCTGCAAAGAGCATCAAATGGACCAAGACTAGTTCAACATTTAGGTCCTGTGTTTTCTATATAAATTTTCTACAACCAGTGTTCATGCTATTCTTACTGCAAATGAGAATGAAGACACAAAGATTATGTACATATATATACAGTAGATACATTTTTTTGAGAAAATATACTGATAATGCATGTCTGTACTTGGTACTGAGACCATTTCTATTGGGCTGCCAAAATTCCAGAAGGGATTTCAAAAATGAGCCATCTTCACTTACATGATAAAGGCACAATTATATTAGTGGAAAACATGCACAGAAAAAAATATGAAGGGTCTTAGTCCATTCATGTTATGAAAAGGAATACTTTGATCGTAGTTTTGAAGAGAAATTCAAAGAAATTTTATAACAAGGAGTATTTCAGTCCAGTAGAAAAAATTATAACAGATTACAATCTGAGAAGCAAAGACTCACAAATCTAAACACCAAATAAGACTATCTGGGGTTCGTATTTTTCATTTGTTTTCTTATTTGTCTCATTTTGGAATGTGAGGTTGGGGGGCTGTTTGGAAATTCACCTGACACCTTGCAAGTGCTGAATCAAGCAACTCCTCTGAGGTTTTTTGATTCTCACTGTGCTGATGGAGGCACAAAGCCACAGGAGATTGCACTTAGATCAAGATTTTTAGGTTCCAAATTGTAAAGGTGGTCATAAGTGAGGAGAGTGATAGGGAGCCCGTCTGGTTATTATTTTAACTAAGTAGTGTTTTCTAGATAATTTTGCACAGACATTTTTTCAAATAGTCTAGAAAGTAACTTTAGACTGACTTAGCAAAGTATGTAGGGTATGTGTTATAATTTGAAATAATTAAATGAGATTCTTAGTATAAAAATTGCATCTATTTCAACCATACTACTGGAATAATAGTAATAATAGCAAGACATAATTTAGGGTAGCTCTGTAGTTATATACAGCAGGATATAGGATTAAATGTTCATGGTTTTCTTTTTGCCTGAATTTCTTTGAATTAATGAACAAGCAGCAATTTTTCTGTATTTCAGTATAGTACCATTTGATTAAAAAAAATAAAGCGCTATGTAAAAATCAGATTAAACCAGAAATGCAGGGTTTACTTTCTGGATGGCTTTCCAATTGTATAATCCCAGTGGTTATTATCAAGGTGCACTGTTAGAAAATCAGCACAAAATTTAATTCTGAATAAGTTAATATTTTAAGAGTTTTTAAAGATCTTTAGTGTTCTTCTTTGCTTGGCTCTGAAATATTGTATTGCTAACAATCATGTTATTAAGTGAATTCTCATAATGGTATTGTAACAAAGAAGATTCTACTATTGTAGCATTGCTGATGCTGCTTTTTATTCTTTACTACCTGATGAAATCATTTATTCTTTCTTTGTTGCTGATTCAGTTTCTACCACTTCTGCAGGTATCAAGGAGAAAAAGCTTAATTTTAGTGTCCAGGAGTTGTAAGAAGGCTTAATACTTGACATCTGAAGTGGAAATATACAAAGAAAAATTGATTTCACTTTCTGTACGACTGTACTTGAATACAAGAAGCTGAATTGAGAATATTAATACTCAGTAACAAAACGAGAAAAAAATAACTAGGAAAATAGGCTACAAAAAAAGGCTTTGAATTCCCTTAAGCAGACGAAGGAACCTACATGTCCCTTAAAGGTTGCTTTAATGCAGAAATGATCACAGGGTTCCTACAAAATATAAAGGAATCTTAGATGAAAATTGGCCTTCTGTAAAGGTATTACCTTGGAGATAAAGATGTCATGGTCAGTGAAACTGCAACTCTGAAATTTGCCCTTAACTGCAACCTCTCTTACCAAGAGGAAACTTCAGGGAAAGGTCTTTTGGAAAAGTGTGTTTAAAATAGAAATATATCATAGCAGTCATCGACAAATGTACTCTTCTGTGAGTTAAACAAAAAGTAGCAAAGACAGAAATGCAGATCCCATTTCACTATTGAACTTCCATTTGCCAATTATGCACCCGGTGATGTCAGGCAGGCACCATATTTTCTCAATCTCTCCAAAATGGGGTAGCAGTCAAGCACTGAGTTTGCCTGGGTTGCCATGACTCCGCAGCGCTCAGATCCCTCCTGCCTGTTAACCTCCTTAACAGTTACAGGTCATTCCCCACAGCAGCATCCTCTCCATGACACCAGTGACAGTGTTGTGTCCCACTCCTAAATAGAAGGGAACACCCAAGATTTGTACATGCCCATGGTCGAAAAAGAATGGCAAAAGCCAGAAGGGTCCAAAAACGCTTACAAATTTTTAATAGCAAACTGTGCACTTGGCATGGAAATTGATATATGTTTTGCCCCTATCTTCTATCAGTAAAAGAAATAAGTTTTCTCTGCCCTGGGGCAGACAAGTTTTATTGCGTTTTTGTGCAAATGATTTAACATGCACAGTCCATTCCCCTGGATCATTCTAGAAATGTGTCAGAGGGCTTTGAGGGTCTTTGGTGGTCCGGATCCCCAACTATTGGGTTGACCCTTAGTTGATAGTTCATTCCTGCTTCTTGACACCACCTCTGTGCTTGTGTTGTCCTTTGTGTTGTGCGGCCACCATGGACCAGAACGGGGAATGGGCCTCGGAAAGGTGCTGCCCTACCTCTGTACAGCCACACCCTGTTTTAAGTTGCCTCCTTGAATGGCCATCGGTGTTTGAGGAGTAGCAACTCATTATCTCCTTACCTGGCAGGCTTCTACATTAGCAAAATGTTATATCTTCAGATTCTGCTTAATTGTAATATTTTGCTATTTATCCTCTCTTTTAATCTCTGATAAACACTATTTCTTATCATATATTTTCCTTTTTTAACATCTGACATTGATTTTGCACCCTGAGAAATATGCTAGAGATTTTATAGTACAGATAAATAGCACAACATATCTGTTACAGACCCAGATGCTCACGTTCATTGTCAGATCTCAAATGCGAAGCAGTAAAATCTCAGCAAAGGAGTGAGAGTTTGTTATTGCACAAAGGTTCAATGTATTCTGTAACTGCATAGGACAGCTGAATAATGATACTGAATTAGCTTTGAAAATGGTTCTGTACATTATTGTGTGTTACTGAATATTTTTATACAAAAATGTCTTTACTTGGCGTGAACATGCTCACAGCTACATGTAGTGGATTCCCCAACACTGGACACTTTTAAGATTCAGCTGTGCAGGGTGCTGGGCTGTCTTTTCTAGACTGTTCTTTTGCTAAGAAAGGCTGAACCAGAGCATTCTTGAGGTCCCTTCCAACCTGGTATTTTATGGTTCTATGATTCAATATTTTAAACATTTAAGTTTCACTAATTATTTAAGTGAAGGGAAAAGGGAACTAACAAATGTGATCAGTACATTTGGGATGAAGCAATGAGCTTTACATATAATAAGCTATATTATATAAAGATGTTACTTTAATTTCTATTTTAGAGTACAATAATTCTGCAATCCTTTTCCAAAGTCATGGTACTTTGACCTAGCTGCAGATCACAGAAGAGTCAGAACTTAATCTGTACCCCACTGTGTTGTATTCTGTCTTCTGTAATTATCTATGTACAAACTTTAAGAGCAAATATACCACTTTGTTTAGAGAATACTTCACAGATTTATTCAGCTTTGAACCAATCTGCATTTCACTCTGTAAATCCCTTAGATATTGAGCAGGTATGGAACATAGAAGTAAATGAATTATAACCTTTCATTTGTGGAGTCCAGTGTTTCATCTCTGTCATTCCATTGTTATAAAGAAGACATGGTTATTAATCTTCAAATAATTTATCAGATGAGTATTACACATTAAAGTACATTCAACTGCTGTATAATCACATTGTGGTTTCATTATTGCATGAATAGGAGATGTTTTATTTTACTTCTGTTAACAGCTCCTGTAAAATCAGACATCATAATTTCTCTCTTTTTTAAGTACGTGATTTGTAGAAGAAAAAGGCCCAGTCCAACTGTTCTGAAAGATAGTGCCACTCTTTCAGTCACAGTGTCTCATTAGTTTGTCTGATGTGAGGAACAGATCTCACTGCTTCAGGCATTATTTAAAGAGGTTTTAATCTATGTATGGAACACAGTTCATGAAAGTGTTCCACAGACTTAAAATTAAATAAATTAAATAAAGCAGCACTAGATATTATATAAATAGCCAGAGGATAAAATAAAATGATATAAAAATAAGGTGAACCCCTCACAAATAAGTGCACAGCATACAGAAATTTCTTATATCATTAACATATGGCAAAGGCTTAACGTTTAATTATGTTTATAAATTGTAGCTCAGTATCTAATTTCACTTCTTTGCTGCTATTGGAATTTCACAAGTTTGAGTTTGAAAATTGATCTCCATAAACATATAAAGTTTTGGATGGTTTTGGTATTTTTTACTTATTGTATTTTATTTTAAATATATTTATGAGTCTGGATGGTAGAAGGAGAAACAGGCAAACAACAATATGACATAGTTTCAAAAATGTTAAAAAACTGAATTCTGTTCTCCATGTACTACAGAGGTAATTGACTTTCCATTCACCTTAAGGTGATTTGGGTTAGACTTTTATTCAGAAAAAAATCAATTTGTTGAGTATGGCAACTATCCAGAGACCCATGGTAACTATCTGATTTCATGTGAGTTTTGAGTTACATGTAAGTTTTTAATATATCCCTAATATTATTTTCCAAGTAGTAAAGCTACAAATAGAAAGAGGAAAAAGCAGACTAAAAGAAATAGCTAGGCAACTTTAATTATATTATTCCGGATAAAAAGGCAGACTGCTTTACTAATTTTGTTCTGCGATTTCATCTTAAGACAAACTAAATTCTCCCTCCCTAATCAGTACTTTTGAAGGATCAATACAGCACTTCAGTGCTTCACAATCTTTCATCAATCTACCTGCCTGTAGTCCTGAAGAAAGACATCTCTATTTTCCTGTGACAGTCTGATTTAAAATGAGATAAAGGTATTTGATCTTGGCAGATGGACAAATAAGTCCTATTTTTCTTGACTGGATTATAAATTATGACATACTAAAAGTGTGGAAAAGTTGCTTTGGGGGTCTTTGGGGGGGTTGTTTTTTAAAGAAGAAGACAGAAAAGGCAAGGGGAGAGGAGAGAAGGGGAGGGAAGGGAGAGGAGAGGAATTATCTTGACATGAAATGACAATCATGTATAAAATTGAGATCATTTTCTAGAAGTCTCTCAAAATTTCTATCAAACTCACAGAATGCATAGAAAGTTTTTTTAGAAGTCAGAAAACATTTTAGTGAAATATGAGACCATTTTAAGATATTTCTATCCAAAATTTGTAAAAAAAAGTTACAAGATTTTGTTTGGAGCTTATAAAAAAGAAGAATCCCAGTCTGGATGATTTCAAAATATAAGCTATATGGTTGCTCCTTCCTATGCCCAGGAACCAGGTTTAAAGAGGTCTAAGATGAATCTCAATCCTTTGGTACTTTCATCCCTAAGGTTACCCTGCAGAAGCACATGAAATGCAAAGCACTCATCTGGGTACAGCAAGCCACAGATTCTTGCTCCTGGTGGCTGACAAGGGAGATGAAAGGTCCCAACATTTTTTCTTCATCCAGTAATATTTATGAAAAATGGATTTTTTGACAACTCTTGGATAACCATGGCCTTGTGGTACAAATACCTATCTTATTTTAACACTGGCAAACAAAACCCAGTAGAAGCATTCCTTAAAATCATGTTCTATTAGAAAATAAACTACAGTGAGGTAACTGAAATATGGAAAGTTCTAGTGAGTAAGTTGAAATAAAATGTTTATGAAACCTGCTTCCTCTTTAAATCTGTCTTGAAGCCTTGCTTTCTAGCCACCAATGCCCACTGACTACTTGGACAGCAAAAACTTTCACACCATCTCCTCAGAGGCCCTGGAGAGACTTTCCTCTTGGGTCACTGCAGACTGCTGGGAGATCCTGTGCTGTGGGCCCCATGCATGCCAGTGAGCACTCCCAAAGCTTCTCATGGTTGTCTTTAGGAAATGAACAATTCCTTGCATGTTTTAGTTTCTTCTTCCTAACCTAGGACAAAGAAGATGGGTAGCTGCCTTCTTGCTGCTGTTGTTTCTTTTAGAAAACACTGTGCATGGCAAACAGAGAATAAACAAATATTAAGAGATCTTGTCTACCTCATTCGCAAGGACTAGAAATATTTGGGATTTGAAATGCAGAAAACAGTTTGGACCTCAGATAGTATAGGTTTCTTCATGGTTCTGAAATCTTTGTTGTGCCACCTGGATCATTGCAAAGAGAAGGTTATGAAATTCCATGAACCTCCCAGAATGTGTGATCTGATCAAAATGTCCAGGAGAGGGACTCTGCCCCAGTATAGAATAAATTAGGCAGCACACAGCACATTCTTGGAAACCATTTTGGTTTCTGTTTTCAAGTGACGCTTAGAATTAAGGGCATGGTTATCTTGTTTAAATTTATTGTAACAGAGAAGAAAAAGATTATGTCTCACTCCTACAATGAAGCTCTGCAGTTGTATAATGTAAAAAACAAAAAGTGAAATCATATTCTTCGAGGATAATAGGAGTTTTTCCATTTGTACCACAACACCCAGAATTCACCCAGCAGTGACTGTGTCAAGCAGAAGAGTCAGAGTCACACAAACATTATGTGTGTTGGACCACATCAGAGATCAGTATCATAAGGGTCTTTTTCCCCTGTAAGATTTGCATGGGCCACCTCTCCTTTCAGCTGTAATTGAAATGCTTTTGTAGCAGCAGCTGCAGCAATTAGTGAGGTGGAGGAGTAATGCTGTAGAAAAGTATTTGATAAGTTTCAAGTGTTTGCTGATGGCTTTGCTCTCCACAGAATGGCCTGTTTATTCTCAGGAAGAGGAGTCTGAATCATAGGGCTGTAAACATTGGGTCCTTTCAATTTTTTAACAGCCTTCTAGGCTCTTTGTTGCAATTCAGAGCATGAACATCAATAAGCAAGTATGGTTTGGAAGCCCCTCAAATTAATTGGATAGGCATTTGATCACTGCTTGCAACCACACTGCCTTACGACAGTGATCTTTCCCTACCTGCAGTGATAGCAGACAGCAGGATTTTCAGAACCATTTATATTTCTTCATCTGCAAAAAGAATATGTACCCCTTTTACTTATTTATATCTCAATGTAGGTATTTTGAGTAGCTATTTCTGTGTTCTGATCTCAGAAGGTTGCAAATGGAATATTAGTAACAATGTGACAATTTTTTTTAAGTAAAAACTGTAAATCAGTCATTTTTACTTATATGTACCACAGATCAATTAGCACACTTTTTCCCTCACTGCATTCATCTGCCACTGTATTTCTCTATCACATGACTTTCTGTCAAATCTCTAATGTTATGTGCTTTCAACCATGTTGAAGTTGAATGCTTCTTCACACTTACTGCTTATTTGCCTTCCACTCTGAGGTTTATTTAAATTTTTTACCTCATGCACTCAGCAATATGTTTTCCCCAAAGGAATCAGAGAGCTTATATTAAGTATGTTTGTTGGCCAGTTTTCTGACACAATTAGCTCTAATTAGCAGATTTGTTTACTCATAAACATACTTTCCAGGTAGTTCATAACTCACATGACTAGCAGCGCATATCAGTAGGTCTCATAAATGTTTTACCTTTATACTCAATGTCAGAATTGTTTACTAACACACAGGAATAAATCACTCTCTTTTACTTCATCCTAACACTGATTACATCATTATGTACTGAAGTTTAGGAGCAAACTCAGGCTAGAGTTTCTGGTTCCCTGCTCACCTTTTGCAGATTTGCTACACTGGTATTCAAGTCCTACCCTAAGAATAAGGATCTTAAATCTTACCATATCGTTCATATAATTTTATTTTAAGTATCATGATTAACAGTGTTCCTTACTGGGTTTTGGATAATTAATCAGTATATTCTAGGCAGAATAATAAGATCAAGAATAACCAGATTCATGTATAGCAATCAGTAATAGTTAATGCACAATGAATTGCACAACCCTTCAGTACAAATTGGTCCTGTTTTCTCCCAGTGTAGATTTGTCGGTCCTGGCAATTGGTGTTCTGGGAAAATCCAGGAGTTCTAGATGTAGTAGATATTAATAGATTGCCTTTTTAATGGAAACACTACTTTTTCAAAACTATGTTTATTGAGTTATATAAATAATTCAAGACTAAATACTGTGGTACATGTTAAGTATCTGACTTTTTTTCTATCCTATGACTGTATAGGTACTTCTTAATAGACTTTTCACAAAAACCAGCCCAACCTGGTTGTGACCCTAATGCAAAAGACATGACATTGACATCCTATCTCTGGTCTTATACTACATACACTCTTACCTTACAATATATGAACAAGAAAGAAATATTTAACAAAGTACTAAATAATATTTTATGTTTGGATTCCATAAGAGAACCCTATTGGGATGTGTGTCTGCTCTATCATTGCTGCAGGTTTGAAGCCACACTGTGATTTCCTTTTCCAAGGTCACTTGGTCTCTGTAGCACAGGCACAGGTTATTGCAATCAGTATGTGCAGCTGCTTAACCATAGAAACCCTCATTCGTGGCTGCAGGTAGCCCTGCAACCACTCTTTTCACACAAGATGAATCTTCAAATGGCCTCTTAAGATCCCAGCTCAATCAAAGTTTTCGGGAATAGGCAGCTGTTAAATACAGCAAACATCTGAGTAGAGGTGAGATGTTCTTCTCCAGTTTTCTGACTTGTAAAGGAACAGACTTCTTAAAAATATAGTTCTAGCCAGATGTTCAGTAATTTACCTTTTAATTTCATTGACATGTCTAGTCTGGAGAGAATGATATATATTGACATTTAACATCTAGTTACTTCCTTATTGATGGCAAGGCCATTTGGTAGACATTATTCCCTTAAGAAATGCTAAGCAAATACTGCAAAATTTATTCATGAGAATTTATTTGAGCTAAAAAAAAACCCCAAAAAAGCACCACCACACAAACTTGGCTGTGTCTGTGTCCCCAGTGGATTCACTTTCTGCAAATATTCTAGCAAACAAATTTAAGAGGAGGCATGTTCACTGAACGGCCCCACTGAGCAGCTCATGTATATTCAAGAAAATATTTAAGCATATGCTTAACTTTGAACTTCAAATTGTATTGAGTCTCAGAAGGATTCAAGCATGTGCTTAAAATTCTGCTTGTGATAATTTACATCAAGAATTTTGCCATACTGTGTCCTGAGGTAAGACCATATGCATTGACAGCTATCCAGAGCAGCTGATGTATGGTAATTTGGGCAATCAGATCACTTGAGGTCTTGGTAAAATCTTTGCATTAGTGTAAATTTGTCTCTTGAAGCTCTTTAGGGCAACTATTGCTTAAAACCTTGACATCAAGCTCTTAACGTGCTTTACCTTAATCCACTTCTAAAGTGTATGGTTATTCCTTGTAAATGAGGGATAAGAATGTCTCATGGTTTTTTAAGTAGAAAGGCAACTGAAGCATAGCTATGTCAAACTGTATTTCAAAGCAAATCCTTGGATCTAGATTTTTCTGTTTAACTCCACTCATACACAGTGGAGCCTAGATGGCATAGTCATCTAGGGATTTCTACTTCTTTGGCTAGAAACAGAAAATACAAAGAAATGTTCTTCATTTAGTGCAAATAGGGTGAGTCTGAGCCTTAATATTATAAAATGGATTGAGAAAGTTATTTGGTTAGGGACTATACTATGACATCCATTATTCTTATTGCTATTAAAAATGCATTCTTGACCTTTAGCAACAGCTTAAAATCTCAAGAAAAGTTTTTGACACTTGCAAATGGAATTCATCTCTACGTGCATAGATAGTGTTTTGTTTTCTACAAAACTACAGGCTTTAAAGTAGTCAATTTAATAATATTTTATAATGACCATCAAACTTATTTTTTCATTTGGCAGTAGAAGTTACTAAGACATTATCCAATTTATCTGTCTCTGATGATGGCTTGAACTCAGCTATTCCCCTTTTTTTTATTATGTTTATATTATATACCCTAATATACTGTTCTATCTTGACTTTGATAATTTGCTACAATATGAGGATGTAACCATTAGTTTACAACTATTTAAAATTGCTAGACAACTTAATTCATATTCAGCTGTTGTAATAAACACTTGATAATGATCTTTCCTTAATTGCTCAATTTATAGTTCCATTCCCTCTCTTTTGAATTTTCTTCTTATGATAATCTCTTTTCCCTCAGTGGACTTTACAGATAGCAGAGAAGGAGAGAACATTTCTTAAATGAATACAGACAATAGATTTCAAAAAAAAATGACACACAAAATGGATCTGACTCGGGTCAGTTAGAATCTCCAAGCATCCCAGGAATAAAGATAATGAAATAATAATGATAATTTTTTTAAGTTGTTAAGGTACATCACAATTGTTGTTTCTTCTGCAAAAACTAAATCAGTCAATAGAACTGTTTTGTTTTCAAGAACTAATTTAAATCTGTTCCAAAGTTCTGCAGAAAAGACAGAAAAGGCCCTTGTGCAAACCCTGAAGTTTAGAAATCCATTCTCCCTAGTTAAAAATACAAATTGCAAAAATGAACTCAAACGAAATCTTAAACTGGTTTCTTTAGCTTCATGAACTATTTACAAGTCCTTAAGCAGTTTCATTTAGTGGTGCTTTCACTTCTTTCTCTCATAATCATTTGAAAATACGAAATGGTAGATCATGTTGACATGTTGTCAATTACAGTTAAATGTTGCTAGCAAATGTAATTAAGTGCTCTAATTAAAACTATCACAGTTCTTTTAAAAGGTAACAATATCTGTCCTTAGCAGTGTATGCTAATATCTCTTAGTACTGAAAAAAAACCAAACCCCCAAAAAAACCCAAACAACAAAAAAACCCACAGAAGTGTAAATCTGTATTTTGAGGACTCACTGTCACGACACGTGTATTCATGAAATTCCATCGGGAAAAAAATTGAAACTATAACAATTAATTTGGAATAGATAAACCATATTGTACCATGAATTGCAGTCATCCTTTAAACTGTTATGGACAATATGACTTAAAAGAGGTCTCTTTGTGCCCTTTGTTGCATATCCGGCCAAGCAAATGTGGAAGGAGAGTCACTGTCTTAGCCTGGCATGGGAAACAATGTTCCGCATGAGAGGTCCACAGACTTCAGTGATTCTGCCTAACATGGTCCCAAATAAGTGTCACCAATTTTTATTGGAACAATCTGTGAGCTATTAAGGCAGAGAGATGACTTAGTGAAGAAAGAGTAGTTTTCATTTCCCTCATCAACCCAAATTCAGTAGTAGACTTTGTTCTGGAAAAAGGGGAGAAAAAGAATGTTTAACTCACTACAAGTAATTTCTTGAATAGGACACATTAAGCTGAAATCTTGGTTGTAATGAGACTGAAATATATGCATCATGACAGCACTGACATACTTTCTTTCTGAAGATAAATTGTTTCTTTTTTCTTACAGAAGCAAAAGTTCTAAGTCTATCAAACACAGTTGCTAGTGGTCTTCCAGACCAGCTTGATGATTTTTAGTCACCTATTTTAGGCTGTCCCATGAGTTATTTCATTTTAGAGTTGATTTATGACATGCTTGAAACACACATTCTTTTTCTGTAATCCCTCCCCAAAAATAGGTAGAGGCTCTACCAGGGGGAAAACACATTGGAAAGGATCATAAATTAAATTACATTACCTCTATACAGTGAAATATTTCTGAGGTTGAATTTATGTGGAAAGTATGATCCTTAGTTGAATGGTGAATTAAGGTATAATTGAAGTAATTCATTAGTCATTTTTGTTATTTAAATGTTTACTTGTATGTTATTATGGGAGCCTTAAAACACAATATCCTACATATACTAGCGAGAGATGTAAGAAAAGCAACATATTGGATAAGATAAGGCTTGGACTTAATGATCTCTGAGGTCTTTTCCAACCTGGTTGATTCTATGATTCTAAGATTTCACCGAATATTCTTAAGAAGGTGACAACAGTCTTACATATTCATGGTACAGATAGCACCTAAAAAAATCCTAGGAGGTGTAGCTTCCAGGTCCTGCCAAACTGATAAATCTTCACAATCAAGGGTTCCTGCCTTATACTGACCCATATCCCAGCAACAGACAGCCCTCCTTCTCTGGAAGGATTTTTGACTTCTGCTCTAGGATATTTGCTACACGATATTGCACTCATGTAATTAAACTGAATGTAATTACTGGATACAATTGAACTCTTATTTGGGTCAACATTTAGGCATATCTTTAATTCAGCTTTGGTATGTCAAACAAGCCTTAGGGAGCCTTATATGTAACATCTCCTGAGGTGGTGTGTAAATGTGGGAGTCCTCTTTTGGGTAGAAGACAGAAAGGGAAAAGAAGTAGAGAAATTGTACTTGTTTGTTGCACATACTTGAAGAATAGACACCTAAATTCATTCAGTTTTACTCCCAGTTTGGTTTCATGTTGTTTTTATTTTGATAATTAGTTGTTGGCTACAGTCAATATGTATTGCCTTCTATTTGTGCAACTGGTATAATTACATAATTAGTGTAAATAGATGCAATCATCATTAGAGTGTTTTGGATTCCATAAAACTTTATGGAAATCATGTTACATACAGTCAGTGATAGCTAAAATACTTCAATGTGATAGTTGCAAACTTTTTTCTTAAAATTACATTGCATTTCTTTCACATCGTACCTCAAAGCTGTGCCTGTATTGCAGGTCGCAGTATGACAGCAAACTAAGTGCACTTCATGTCACATAATATCCATCAACTTCTAGAAGTATGAAATGAGAAGACTTCTCCCAACTGCCTCTAAAACAAGTATAAACGCCTTAAACACCTCTTTAGTTTTTTCACAAGTCCCAACTTAATCTTTATCTGCCTCTTAATGAAACAGAAGAATAGACAGTTGGACATATGGATGAACAGATAGATAGATAGATACACAGATGTTTGTGTGAAAGCATAGGACATTGGAAAGTAGGATTAAATGTCTTCATTTGCTTAATGGAAACCCTGCAACTTCATTCAAAACGAATATTGCTGGTTTCATGAAAAAGAGAAAGCCACAGCTATTATGTGCTACACCAAGAGAGCCGGAGAAATTAAGGGTATCAGAACATCCTGAATGCCAAAGAATTCTCCCTGGCAGAAAAAGAGTTTCATAAGTTGCTCTGCTGAGGCCATCAGCTGAACCCCAGAGATAAGTGGCATTTTACTCATCTGCAAATATGTCTAAGAAGAATACTTTTTTTCATGGTAATTTCAAGAACCAGCCTGAGGACCTTAGAGTAAAAAAATCTACAAATCCATAAGATGGTTTAAGACTTTTATTTGCCATCTCATTAGTCAGCTTTGCTGTGTGTTAAAAATTGAAGTGATAGCAACACTTAAGGTCATTATTAGTGGACCACGAGAAAATGATACACACTACTTCACATGAGAAATCCCATGGACACAGGGAAATTGATACCTGGCATGTATGTAAGCATTATAATGTTCACTTTACCTAAGAATTTTCATCTATAAGGATATAGGAAAGGTTGAGAAACATTTATTGCTATTTCTGAATTACTATTTCTAAACCTCGTAACCCTGAAACAGACAAAAGATCTATAAATCATTGGGAGTTTGTCTCCTCATTAACTATTTTAAATATTAAGTAGCTGAATAACAATATTTTCATTTCCTTTTAAATTTTTCTGATTGCCTTTTTTTCTGATTTAATATGATTCTTGCATCAGTCATGCATCAAAGTTACTTTTTAAGAATAAAATAAGAGTAAGGTTCTATTACAGGTTGCAAGATTTTTTTAGATACTGTGGGGATAAAAAGAATACCACACCTCATATAGATCATAATTTAATTTCTGAACACTCTGTAATCTTTACCTTTTAATAATTTTGCCAGTATCATTAGTTGAGTATATTGAGATGTGCAACTTTTTCAGTTCATCCTAGATAGGAATTAATTATACCATTGAGGAATTACGATTAGATTTTTATTATGTGGAGTTCCTCAAACCTGCAACACACAACCCTGGAGATAAAAAAATGCCAATGTTTTTTTACTCTTTTATGTGTGCTCTGCATTTCAAAAATGTTGGGGTTAATTCAAAGTTTATGTTGGGATGCTGTGTAACACTAGCCAGGGTTGTCACTTTTGCAGCAAGGCTCAGCCTTTGCTCCCTGTTCTCTCAGTTCTTCTGAAAGAGTGGGAAGGGTAGCAAATATTATGAAGGGAATAATTCTGGCACACTCATCTTTGTTTATGACTTGAATAGTCTAACTTTATATATATAGCTTTATTAAATTATTTCAATGCAATTGTTACTAATTGCTGATAAAGGGAATATAATGTAGACATCTGTAAGCACACTTAGCATGTGAACAAGCAAAGCTGCATTTTACATCTCAGATAATATTTTAGAACTGACTCGAAGGACAGGTGCTTTACAGTCACCTTCTTCTCTCACATAACAGGTGTATAACTCCTACTCCTTTCTAAGTTAAACCACCAAGAAAAGTAAAGGGTAATTTTCAATGGCAGAGGTCAGTACATTAAAAATTCAGGTCTGTTTACTTCATATAGCTCATTAGAAAATATCCTGATCCCTTTTTTATTTCTTGGATTTGTTCATTTTAGCTTTTATTTGCTGCAGACACCAGCCAGTATGGTCACCCAGCTACATTTTTCCTCTTTGACCTCTAAGGGCCAGGAATGACGTACAGACTCCTTCATCCTTCCAAGCACAGTCAGACTCTCCAGTCACCACTTTAACAGGGAGAAAAGGGGCCACAGACCACCTCTGTCATGACTTTGGACTTTCCATAAATACTGAAACCCAAAATGCAGGAAATATCATCTCGTTTACTCATGTCTACTATGATGCCAAGAAACCAACTAGCTACACTTGCCTTGAAAAATGGTGGCATACATAATTATTGCTGTGTTTTAACTTTCAAGTGCTTCAGAACCATTAAAATTTTAGTCAGAATCAGCCTAAGCAAAGACTTTTCTTATTATTGAAATTCAGCCTCTTCCTCTCAGTCTTTCCCTTAACACATGTATTTGAGGCCTGATCCTGCTCTGAGGTCCTGTATGAGTGCATGATGAGTCCTTTTGTGTCTGTCTGTCCTCAAGAGTCATCACTGTATTCTTGTGCTCAGGAATCAGTCATTGTCCAAAAACAACTTGCAAGTGCAGGTCTAATTTTCTATTTTCTCTGCTCAGCAGTACAGGGCTTTAAAAACAAGATTTTTAAAGGCAGAGTGACATCTATCCTCCCCTGATTTTGATGAGAGCAAAATGTCTAAACACCTTGAAAAATCTTGTTATAAATGACTAGCAAAATCCAATTTTCCAAAGTGACTTAAGCAGACTTAGCAACCTGAGAACTCAGATACACAATTAGTTTACTACTGCTCAACATGTTACCATTCTTCAGCTTAGCTTGAACTTCAATCATTTCAGGCTGGGCTAAACAACATTATCTTATATTTGCCACTGGCTGAGACTGAGCGCACAAACATTTAAAATTGTTCGGCTAATTCAGTATATCATCTTAAATCATGGTGACATGACAATGTTCCCAGAGGAGTTTTCTATTTGAAAATCAGTGGAATTTGAGACTTTGATAGAATAATTAATTTCTACGGCAATATATTTTGTGCTGAATAAGCTTTTTAACATTGACAGTCCTTGTCTTTGCTCCAACCCTTTGGCACAAGGTGGCAGAGTGTTCCCTTCACTATGTTATGGCATCTGCTCATGTGAGGCAGCTGTGTTTGCACTGAGAGTTACAGCATCTGTAGCTCATCCCAAAATGTATTTTGTGTTATAACATCAAAGTCCATAATTATTTTGTGCAAGTACATCTTGGATATCTGAAGCTATCTCTATCCTGAATAACAACTTATATATATATATATAAGCCGGTTTTACATTAACTGCAGTAGCAACAATGAAACTGTGGTGACATAATATTCACTGTCAGGCAACTACATCAGTATTTACCCAGCTTTTCAAAAGAGGATTTTCATTTTGTAGTAAGTACAGTAAAAGTCCTTTCTAAGATAGAAAGTTAAAAGTTGATGTAAAACCAAAAAATGGCCACACCAAAGATCCATGTAAATCCATCTTACTTACACCTAAGATGTGGAGCAGAGTATCAGAGTAGGGTCAACATGCTGTAGAATCTTTCATGGGATACCTTCAAAAATAGCAGCAGTCTGAATGTCATAGACTTTTAGTTCCAGGGTTTTGTAGTCTTTGTAACATACTTCTAACTGGAATTCACCTGCTTAGTTTTTGATCTGGTGTCACCTTCTGCATAGACATTATCATGCAGCAATGGATTTAATGGCAGTCTGTCTGGAAAAAAATAAAACTGATTTTGTTTATTTTGACCTGTCTAGAAATTATATTTGACATTCTTCATCTCTTTACCTTTAACAGTTAGTTGTAACTGTCTTTCCTCAAGGTCACAGAGAAAGGCTGTGGTGGAGAAAAGGTCTCAATCTGTTTTCCTGATTTCTGTCTCGTGACACAACCACAGAATCAGCCTTGTCTTGTATATATCAATTTAAACTATTTTGAATTCAGATGAGTTTGCCTTACTGCATTCCTAATTTGAATCAAGCTCACTGACAGTGAACACTTCTTTGCAGTATAGATAAGATATAATATTATGACGGAAATATTGCAGTGAAGGCAGTTAAATGTTCCAGAACACCTCTTATATACCATGATCCCAGGTGTTCCTGTTCATCTTGTATATGTGCTTTATGTTTATTTTTTATTTTGTGTTATCACACAGTAAACACTTTAAGTATGTGGGTTTTATTTCCAGACTATTAACTTGTTGCTATTTCTCCAGAGAATAACCTTGTCCTATTGATTACTGGTAACATCTTTCAGGTATCCTGCAGGATCTCTTGTGAATTATTGTCATATATCTAGTTGTCATAGGGAAATATGAGGATTGTTACATTCCTGTGTTTTGTGCCAACATTCATCTAAATATAACTTAGTTTCCTTAAGTGAAGAACGGCAATTTTTTTGTTTTCTTTGTTAGAACTTGTGACAATTTTTAAACCTTTCATGTTATGAGTAAAGGTAAAAAGTAATTGTTGTCAGTCAGACACTTGTAGACCCTTAGACAGTCCACTCCTTTTCTGGTTCCTAGCATCTTCTGCTCTGAGTGGCTTTAATCTGCAACTTTAGTATCAGTTCAAGGAGCTAACAGCTCCTTGCCCACGACAGGATATGGCCACTAGACTTTATTCAAGTAACAACTGTTTTTTCCAAGATGGCTATTCCTAGTCACTCATGTCTCTTTATGTCTCTATAGATTTGCTCTTTATTGATAGACTGTGGTGACCTGCAAATTCAGTGATGCACATAACCTGTTAGGAGGAAAATTTTTCTTCTGCATGAGGTGTTATTTCATAAATCAGTGTCTCTTTATTAGCCCTGATTTTTCATCAGCCAAAATAATTCTCATTGGTGGATCATTTCTCTTTTAAAGCAGTTTTACATGAAGCCATTTCTTAGCAAATGGTTTATAATGATGTTGCTTCAGAAATAATTTCTCCATAAGTTTTATTGTATTTTTTTTCTGGACTTTTAAGGAAGACAAACAACAGCAGCAATGAAAGATTTTTGTTCTGTTTTGCTTTCAGTATTTTTTTTCATCACAATGAGAAAAGAACATTTAAAGGGAAAACATATAATAAGCAAAATCCTCAGTCCTAATATAGACACATTAAGGCAAAATGCTGTGTAAAGACTGTATCTTGTGCTAAAAAGAAGATAATAGAAATTCTTAGAAGAAAAGGCACACAAGAATTGGCCCTAAATGCCCTAAAGTTTTGTCTATTGCTAATAAAAAACAGTGGGAGGTTGGCCTGTTCAGTCTCAAGAAGAGACAATGAGAGAGGACCTCATCAATGTATAAAACTATCTGAAGGAAGGGTGTCAAGAGGATGGAGCCAGGCTCTTCTTTGTGGTGCCGAGCAATAGGACAAGAGGCAATGGGCAGAAACTGATGCAGAGAAAGTTCCACCTAAATGTGAGGAAGAACTTCTTTACTGTGCAAGTGACCAGGCACTGGAACAGGTTGCCCAGAGAGCTTATGGAGTCTCCCTCACTGGAGATACTCAAGGACTGGCTGGATGCAACCCTGTGCCATATGCTCTAGGACAACCCTGCTTGAGCAGGGAGGTTGGACAGATGACCCACTGTGATCCCTTCCAAATTTACCCATTCTGTGATTCTGTAATACTTTTAATCATGTCTTAGACAGTGAAGCAGCAGCTGTAAATTTAAGTTAATTTGAACATATTTCCTTCTTTCATGTAGTCAGAAATGATGCACAGATATTTCTGTTAAACAGGTACACACTTCTTCCAAGAATTATTTTTAGAAGTTAAAATCTCATTCCAGAGCATTGTGGCAAAATTTTGAGTAATTCCTAGCAGTATTCCAAATGAGCATTTGTGATTTATTTCTGTGTAGAGAAAGCATTAGTACTACTAGATATTACCAGCAAATATCAGATTCTTCATTACAAATGGTTTTAATACATTGCTTGTTAAAGAGATAGGCTGGTTTACTCTGACAGTTTTTTAAACCAAATCCACTTTTTTTCTTCTTTTCATCCATCTTTGAGTTTTGACATATGCTGTATTTGCATGAAGCCTTCAAGAGCTGAGATGACCTTGCCAAAGATCAAGAGGTGTGTCTTGAAGAATTACAATTTCTCGGAAGATGATTTATGTGATTACTGTGTAAAAGAGTTCTTGTTCTGTAGTGATTGATGACAACACTGGCATTATTGACTGATCATTAGAAATATTTATATGGCAGATCCTTTAAGGTAGTAGAAGATGCAAAGGAAAGATTAAATGCATGTCAAGAAGACAACAGTTACCATATTTATTGAATCAGATCTTGTAGTTCCTTTGCAATACCTTTCATTATTTTCTTCATGTTTGTCTTGTTTCATAGACACAAATGTACCATGAATGCTTTCAAAATGGCTTGTAGGCCCCACAAAATTTATAGTGCAGATGATGTCATTCATGTATTTCAAAAGCAGTCACAATTATAAATCTCTGCTTATAAAAATATTTTTAGGTATAAAGCATATTCATAAAGATGTACTAGAGAGAGAAATATATTGTTGCTCATCTGTTTCTCAAGGTTTGTAACACAAACAGACTTTAAAAGAATGTACATGGTTTGTTATTTGTGATTCTGGACATTGAAGTTCTCTACTGCACTATTTACGATGTTGTGTAGATACATTAATGGCTAAGTAACCTTTAGTAAATGATATGCTGGTATTTCAGCTATTTATAGTCATTGAAAATAGATGGTCATTAAGGCAGTAATTTAAATACAAGCAGACCTGGAATTATTCTCAGTTTCACCACATCACGTAGCTCTATTAAAGAGAGCAGTTCAGTATTATTACTCTTAATTTACTTAGGTGCAAGTGAAAGCAAAACCTCTTGGCCGACCTGTTGGTGTATATGGTAACTGGAGGCATATATGCACACTCAAACCCTACCTAAATATGTATTTATGTATAGTGAAAGTTCCTATATAGTATGACTAGAATGATAACAGCTTGACAGAGTACAGTTATTATATTTAATTTATGAGAAATCTATTCAATAGAAGCATGTTTAGTTGATTTAAGCTTCTTTTTCTTCTCTTTGTATTGCAGCATTATGAAAAATTTTGCTTACACTTCAGTTAAATTTTTGAAATTTTTTGAGAAATGAAGCAGTTCCTCAGAGAGATTGTGTAGATTCCATCCTTGGAGAGATTCAAAATCTGTCTGGACATAGTTCTGGGCAGCTGGCTATGGGTGGCCCTGCGTAAGCATGGGGATTGAACCATCTAACCTCAGCTATTCTGTGGTTCAGTCCTTCTGTGACACCAGTCTCTGAAATGTCTCCATGTAAAATGCACTGTTACAGTTCTGATAATAGGTTGCATGTAGCAAAAAATACAGAACAGTTAAGTGCTCATTAGGATGTACTGATTTCATTGTTTTCATGTAGTGAAATAAAGAATGAGCCGCATTTCTTAGGTTTTATCTTAGCATGTTTCCATACACCAGTACTCACCAGCTCTCATGAGCTGCTATTTCAGCTCATGAAAGGAAAAAGCTAAAGCTACTTATAGTATAAAACTAAATTTATCAGTCCTTTACTTGATCTTACATTTTATGGGTGTTAATTATTAGTTCCTTTTAATTATACTTCGTGGCCTTTGTCCTGGAGACCATCCAAAGAGCAGATCATCATGGTACGCAATTTAGTGAAACAGTTTCCAGGCATTATGCCATCCTCAAGACCATGTGAATTAATTGTTATTAAAATTAGAAAAAATACTAGTACTAATCGAAATATAGTAGTATATTTAGATTATAAATAATGGGAGAGAAATGGTTGACATTATTCCATGGAGTGCTATTAATTTGGTTTGGCTTTTACTGTAATTCCTAACAACTTCAAAATTAAGAGCACTGAGAACAGCAGTGTGTCAGTTCAGTTGCTACGTTTGCTGACAGAAAGCACAATAGTTTCTTATCTTTCTCAATCTATTTTAAGTTCATGTGTAGGTGTAAAAAAATCTCACCCCACTGCTTTGGAAGCAGCTATTAGGCAGGATTTGTCCTCAGAACAACATTACTTCTCAAATGAGTGATTCAAACAGTTGAGGTGAGTTAAAACTCGCACAGGTTCTCACACAGGTCAGTAACATCAGTGAGGGAATACTGGTAAAGCAAGGTAAACCCTTGAGCTGCTAAACCATACTGAAATGCTTGGATAACCACAGTTCCTTGTGCATAGCTACCACAACTACATTCTGACGTTGGTATTGGAGGCAGCTTGCAGATGCAATCAAATATGTACAGAGGCAAAAAAATGTCTATGGAGTTACGCACAGATATAGCATAACTATAGGTTAATTTAAGACTTTTGGGAACCTTTTATGGTTTTCCAGCTATGTTTTTGTAAGTATTTTTAAATCTTATTACTTGAAGGAGCAGCCATGTAGAGAATGAGAAAAACTGACTCAGAGACTGATCCTACATTCATTGCTGGATGAATAATTTCAGTTTCCTGAATTGTCCCACTGCTGGCTTTGTGCAAATTTGTGCTGTAAAAGAAAATGATCTAACACTTTTAATGTTGTTTTTGCTCATGTTAAAGTGCATTCAACATAACCTATAATTGTAACAAAATACTTTATTTTGGCTTGTGCAATACTCCAATATACCACATAATAATCAATATATTAAAAATAAGACAATTTGACATAGTTGTATTATTGAAATGTGAACACAAAAGATCTTATTTCTAATTAATAAACTCCCACTCCAGCAAACCATAAAGCTATTGACGTAAACCAAGTTCTCTTTCCATACGTCTGTGATTTACGAACTTTAACAGTCTTTTCCTTGTTGTTTCTCACTAAATTTTAGCCAAGATTTGAAAATGTCTAGCATTGCTCTTATACGTTCAGAAAACAATCTCAATAAAATATACACTCTTTTTTGCTTCTGAAACACAGGCAAAACCAGTCCTTATAATAGGCCTTTAATATAGCAATCTTGATCCTGAATTTAGCCAGCAATGTTCATTGCAGTTCGGCATTTTGTTACTTACATTAGCTTTTTAACAAATTTTTTATTTTATTACACAATTAATATTTTAAGAGTTTAAACTACTTTAGAGCTGCTGTATTTTTTCACAGTTTTTTCCCTTAGCATTCTACTTCGTTAAACCATTGCAAGACGAATTTTCAGTTTTAAGAGCCAACTTTATTCTCAGGGATTTCACCTGTTAGAATGGATTTAACAAAGCAGTTAAACGTGGTCTTAAACCATTCTTACTCAGCTAAATATGTATGGGAGTGTCTCTCTTTGATTTTCTCTTTTAAAGACAAACCAGCATTTTATACTAACAAGCCCATGAGAAAAACAACTTGGGGGTAATTTCTTAGTTACTGTCCTTTGGTTTTTAGTGATCTAGATGTGGTTCTCATAGTTTTGTCCCTCTTGATTTTGACAACACCTCATCTTTTTGCTTTATTTGTCTCCTTCTACCTATACTATTTCCTGCTGCTCTGTTTTTCAATCTTTATGCATAATTTTCAGGACAGAATGGTTTCTCAGCAATTTTTGTCTGTAGTTAAAAAGTGATTCACATTTTTTTACTCAGTTCAGTGGCAACCCATAAAGATTTCTGAATCTCTTTGCACCCAATAAATTTCACAGTGAATATAATATGTATTTCTATCTACGCTATTAAGTAGCATCTTTCTAAACTGAAAACCATCTAATCAGAATTAGTGCCAGGGTTTCAATATTACAAAGAACAGTTCTTATAAACTCAGGTCATTGTCCTAAGGGTTCATGGTAGTTTAAAGTAATAGTTTTTGCTTTCATGAACAGAATCTCATTTGTGTTAGTAGTCAAATGTTGATTTTAATTTGGAAAGTTCATTGCAAATAAGTTGTGTTCTCTTGATTTGGGTAATTATACTCACTTAGTACATTAACAGCAAGGACTGCTCTGGCTTTTTAAAAACCTTCGAGCTCTCTGTAGAACAGCTATTGAAAGGAGTGGAGAGTATGCAATTCTCTTTGATCACTTTAATGAACCTCAGTGTTTTTATTGTCTATTCACTTATATGCAAAGTGTAGTGCAACTGTGTATTAGCTACTAATTAGAGTTTTATTCAAGAAAAACTAACATAAAAGCAACCTATGTCATAATTAAGAGTTTGAACAATATTGTTTTAATGATTATCAAAGAGCAAGACAAATGCTTTTTTAATTACTTTAAAATGCATAAGCCTTATTGCAGAGCTTTTGCTCTTGGGTTTTGGGGGTTTTTTATGTTTATAAGGACTTAAGTTTTGTCAAAAAGGCAAGTTAGAGCATAGTCATTGTCATAACCTCTCCTAGCTCATGGGCAGCAACAGAAAGAGGAAAACACTGTCAGAACAACAGGAAATTTTTATGTCCTTGTTGGTCTCTTTTGCAAAATTTACATTTACATTTCCTTCAGCGAATGTAGCAGCATTCTAATAAACCTCTCAGGCAATGAATGGCCAGTGGCTACAAGTAAGGACCACAGCTATTGAACCATAGTATACTTAAATGAATCATATTTAGACCATCCTTTACCACTTTTATTTTGTATATTCATGGGACATAACATTGTAATATGCATAAGATAAAATGCTGTCATTGTAATTCTGTTGCCAGTGCAGGTCCTTTATTTCCAACAACAATTCAAGAGAGAGTGTACGGAAGAAGATAGTACTGTATTAGCTAAACTGTGATGCAGTTCTCTATGTGAGAAATAGTAAAATAATATAACAAACATGTCTCTGACACAACCAAATATTGAGGAGGTGGGGGGAAAAGTAAACTTCCATCCAAAGAATAAAGAGCCAGAGGCATAGTTAAAAAACACATATACAAGACAAAAGTATGTGAAATAGCTTCTTAAACAGGTAATTTTGCACATAAGTACCACACTTGTTTGGAAACTGTAAGAAATAAGAAGAAAGGCCATAGGAATTGGCTTCATAAATTAGAAAAAAATGTGGAGGGAGCCAAAGTATCACCCAAGCTTTAGCTAGAATAAAAGCATGGAACAGAGAACAGAATTTTTAAGTGACTAATAAATCTTACTTTACAGCTTATATGGGACTTCAGTCATAAATAAATGTGTATTTCTACATATTTTAAAACAAAATCTGAAGTTTCCCTTTTAAGAGAACTGTTTCCATTCCCATTCCTAGCAGAATGGGATTTTTTATTTTAGAAATTAGTAGCGTATAGTAACTAATCTTTGGTTGATTGACAACTGGAGGGAAAAATTGAGAGTGATACTTAAGGGATCTCAGAAGCAGGAGAGAGATGAGAAATTAGGATTAAATTTCCACTTTATATGGCTCTATTTTTTCATCACTGCATCCAGATCCTTAATGCCATTCAGCCCTTGAAAAACGCCTTTCATTCTAATATAGGCAATTACTGATGCTATCTGACAACAACCTACATGGTAACGAGATCCTCCAACCAAAAGTGTGAAATGAAATTAAATTATTATCTTCAAACACTAATGCTGCAAGGAGATAATGCTGTTCAGATTAGTATTAATTTGTGCCCAAACTTCCCTTTAGACTTTTTAGCAATTGTTTTAGTCTTTGCATTAACAGTAGTAGGAATAGTGTTGTAGCTTTGGTCAAGCAAAAACCTCTAATAAAGTTCTATTAAAGTTCTATGTGACTTTAACAAGCACACTTTTTTTTTTTTTATTTCCACATATGCAGCAACTTTTCTTAACTGAAGACATCACTTCATTAACTGATGTCATGTCAGCAATTGTACCTGAAGGTTTTTGAAAGAGGGCATTAGATGGGGGTTAGAAGTGACCCTTTGCTCTCATTAGCCCTGTGAGACTGCTGAATTGCACAACAGATCATCTGCTGGACAAGTTCCCGCCCCATAACCTTGAATTAGGCCCAAATGATCATACATTTATAGATTTTTATGTTGCCTCTTTTGGTCCCTCTACTAACTCCCCTATATGAAAACAGAAATGTTGCAGAGACATCTGATCCTTTCATCACTACAGCTTTCCGTTCACATTCAAAGGTCACTGTAATCAAGATTTTCTTCATCTCCATTCTACATCACACATTCCTACAAATATTTGTGCAAGGGGGTACGGTCCGCTCAGGGTCTGAGCAAGATCTCGTCCATACGCTTCCCAAAGCGGACTCATAAATGTCAAAGGGAAGATGAGAAGCTAGTAGAGGTGGGGGACAGCAGCAGCTGGAGGAGGAAATGAGTTATGTGCCAGAATCAAAGTTAGCTGTACACTCTGGGCATAGCAGCAACCATGCAGGATCAGAGTGCTTTATCTTCTCTGGCACTTCCAGCTCTCACTTGCTTGCTGTGTTCCAAATTTCCCCGAGATTCACTGAAAAGTACTGCACACTCAGTTTAGTGCAATCAGGTCTCAGGAGCTGCTGCTGCTCTTAGTGCATTGTTGACAAACAGAGTTGTTACTGTATCAGGTCTAGTATGCCAATGTGGCATAATTCTGGCATAATGGCATAATAACCTTCAGAAATTAGAAAAGGTAGCAATTATACCCTTAAAAAGTCACTTTTGAATTAACTAATTAATTACTCATTGCCCATGGCACTAATAAGTCATTAGTTGTGTAGTGGCTCATTATAAGGTGCAATACGTAGAAAGGCTCATTTATGCAACCCCTTCCTGAATGTTGATTAGGTTATTTATAGATAATACATGCTTGTTATGATCAATTATGACTTACATCTCTGTGAATATGGTTTTTAGTTGACATGTAGCAATGTAAAGAGCTTATTTAAAGCATCTGTACAGTTAAATATTGTAAAAGAAACTGTTAATACAATATCTCTTTCAATATTATATCCTCCAGAGAAAGGGATCTTTTATGTTTCTACATTGAAATCTGTTCCCATTTGCTCTTGAGCTTTATTTTTCAATTGCTGTTCTGTCTACTTGAGTTATTCATGCTTCCTGAAGGAATTCTGCAATGTAAGAACTAAAGTAAAATACATGTTGTAAACAGACTTTAATGCATGAATGCAGTTAAGTAGCATTATTCCAGTTTTATATGCTAATGTTCTAAAGACTTCAAAAACATGATATGAAGTCAAAGTTATTGGATATATTAACCTGTGTTTTGAAAACACTGTCGAAATTTAAGAAAGATATAATTACCCCAAAGAAAGAGGAGATAGAAAAAAAAATGTTAGCAGAAATATTATGTGTTAATGTTTGCCAATTAGAGCCACTGAAGTATTTTTTAATTGTTCCTTTTTTAGTTTTGCCTCAGGAACAGAATTTGCAACTAAATAATTTAAAACATGCATTTCTCTCTAAAATTAACATAAGTAAAATGTAAAAAACACTTCCATTCTTTACTTCAAAAAGCCTGCAGTAGATTTCATCCCAATACACATGCACAGAAATCCCCTACCCCATTGAATCAGATCATCCCTAAGGGCAGCATTTTGCACCTCTAGAGTAGCTGCCATGGTTTCAGCCAAAATCCCAGTCCTGTTAGCTAGTTGCAGTGGAAAACCCTGTTTGATATATCCCAGCCTCTTGCGGTTGACCAACTTCCACAGTCAAGCTGCCACATAGAGGAAAGAAGGACTGGAAGGAGGGGGAGGAGGCAGCAATCTGAGGGGATTGCAGTTCTCGTTCTGGAAGAAAAAAAAAAGAGGGAGAAGGGGGAACTCCAACCAACTGTTCTTGCTAAAGCAGCTTTGCAAATTAAGAAAGTATCCAGAAGCCAGACATGAGTAAAAGATAATCATAGAATAGAATCGATTGGGTTGGAAAAGACCTCAGAGATCATCAAGTCCAACCCTTGGTCCAACTCCAGTCCGTTTACTAGATCATGGCACTAAGTGCCATGCCCAATAATGGTACAGAAGTGGTGTAGAGCACCTCTGAGCAAGGATACAGATCATAGAGAAACCAAGGATGATGTTTAATAAATCTAGAGCTACTGCTTTTCATTCGGTCTTCTCTGTGCTCAGATCAGAACTGTGCCATCTTGAGAGATTTGAGCCTCATTAGGGCTGTTTGGGATTTGCTAATGTGAGTCTGTCCTACAAAGGAGAGGAGGAGATTATGGAGCCTCTCCCAAAGAGGCCAGAAGATAATGCATAGCTGAGAAAAGAATTTCCAGATACAGTGGAAGAGTATGTTAGCTTTGGATGTTTGCTGTCCTAGGGGAGATTTGCCACGACGATATATAACTATGTAAAAACAGGTCATGTTCTTAAATACAGCTGACAGACACTGAGGGTTCTTTGTCCCTTTCCCACCTAAGTGGGGGATAGCACCTCCGGACATAAGGAACAGGATGAGCTGATTTTTTCTCCAGAAGTGAAATGTATACCCTGGAGAAATCGCTCTTGATGGGTGAAAATTACATTAACAAGGAACACCGAGTCACCCAAATAGTTCTAAAAGGCTGGGTAAGTGAGCCAGAGAAGTACTGTAGAAGAGTAAATCCCACACTGGTAGCTACATTCTCTCCCCTCAAAGTAGTGAGGGAACAAACTGCCATTCATAACATCAGCACTACTTTACAGGAAGTTCCTATTACCCTGTGACTCTGGTAATATGCATTCACGACAGCTGTTGACATCTTCCTTTGGTGGTCACATAGGGTAAATGGCCTCATTTTCTGTGAATCAATATCCTACTCTTTGTTCAGAGGCATCAAAACCCTCCATACCATAGAGGAATTAGCTGGAAAATCTACCAAGGGGTTGTTGTTGCACCTGGGGTCCAGTAAGGTATTAAAGACATGCTTAAACCTACCAGTGAATTTAGTCATGGCAATTAATCACAAGCTTATGATATACAAATGTTAAAATTACTGCTGTGTCAGAACATGAGATTGTTTCTGGGTTATCCCAAAGAAGGGAAGATATAGTTTTGTTTTGATGATTATGCAGTAGTCAGCCTCAAACTCACACTTGCTCCTGCAAGAAATGCTCCTGCAAGCATTTTTATAGGACTGAATACAAGAATGAAAATTTCAATGGTTGGTATATAAATCAAATGCACTATTTAAAAATCAAAGGAAAACTATTTCCTACTTCAGTTAAATTAAACTCAATTGGAACCTATTCAGTCACCTTCATAACTATTTAAAATGGTGATTGTGCAATACTTACGTGATCAAAGTTAATGTAATATTTATGCAATCAAAGTTAATGTTAAGATATATAATGATTTCACAAGATGAGCTGTGAATATAAATGACAAATTAACATCATTATTAAAGATCATAATATTTGCATGGAGAAAAAATGTATTTTCAATAGTAATAGTTTGTCTCATTATCTCTAAGAGGATTCCATGTGGTATTTATTTTATGAGAAAACTTCCATGTGTCAGCTTATGATCTGACTTTTTTGACTGATTTTTTGAAAATAGTGGCAGTAAGAATGGGGTGCATTTATTTTTAATAGAATAATATTTAAATACATGAACAATTTTTTCTTCAGTGGTTCCTTCTCAAATCTTGAGTCCAATGCACCTAGGTCATTAAACTGAACAGGACCACTTAATTGTCCTCTTGCCTTTAAGTTTATATTCTATTGATGCATTTTATGAAGTTGCCTTGTCTGAGTGAAAAAAATGGAGTCAAAAAGCCTGAGGGAGTTGTATGTAACTTCCCAGAGCCAAGGTCCATGGTGGATCTTCATTTCCCTGTTCTCTGGGTAGACTCTTGCTCAACTCCTGAACAGCAACCATCAGGGAGGGCTGTGCGCCTCCTGTCAGGCCCAGGCATGAAGGTCCCCTGTCACTTAGGAAACAGAGATGTCATTGTGCCCAGCTTGCCATGCCTGTAGAAAAGGAGGGGCATTTTTCTCATATTATTCTCTCCTCTTGCACTCATATGGCAAGGAAATATAATCAGGCTTTGCTCAGTTTTGAAATACAAGCAGGGAAGAAGCCACAAAAGTGAAATCTCACTAAATGCTAAGCTTTGCAAAGGTTTTGTATTTCCAACTTTTATGTGAGATTTAGAATATCAGAAAAATAAGGGTTTGTTTTCCTTTGTAAGAAGCTCAGAGACTGTTTATCTATTCTCAGTTAGTGACTATAGAAGAACACTTTAATTTTTCCTCATTATTTCTATTAATTATGCTCTAGCTTATTCTAATTGCCTTTTGGATTTGTCTGAAAAGCCTACTTCTTAAACATTCCAAATCTTCTCCACCTGTACTAGAATTTTTTAGATCTGACGTTTCTCAAAACCTCACCAAATATCAAAGAGATGTTTGCCTGAGTTTTGGGGGCTTAACCATTCAGTACAATGAGTAGCTTTGCTCAGGATTGCATGTCACAGACAGAAACAATTATTAGCTGTGAATATTTTTAATCAAGATTTGTGCAGAAGAGAGATGGCCTTAAGACTAAAATAAGTGACATGCCTTGAAAGTAGTGGCCATTGAAATAGGCTTTGGATTTCATGTTTATGAATTCTTAACAGCTTAGTTTCCATGAAGGTGGACTCATAATGTTGGCATATTTTAAGATATTTGGAAATGTTACGGTAAAATGGGCTTCTTAAATTCAGTGGAGTTGATAGATGTGGTTTATATATCTACATAACCATCTACACAGACACAAGATAGTGTTTTCTCCTCATTTGTACAAATAATACTACCAGCAAACCTCCAGCACATGCATTTGTAATACTACTTATGTATATTACAGTATTATACTGACATCAACTCTACTGTGCTTAGACAAAAAAAATAACAGGAGGCTCTTCTATTACTGTATAATTTATGAATACCATAGTTATTTCAGGAGATTATCTTTGTCCTCATGCAAATTATTTATTTTGTGCCTACTTATAGTGTAACCTTTGAAATTAAATTGAAATTATGGAATGCCTTAAAACCTGACTATCGTGTACCAGCTGTCTCAGTCAGCTGGCTCGTCAGTCAATACAGACTGCAAATCACAACTATATTTGATCTTGACTGGGAGGCTATTTTGGGAATTGTGCCAGTCAACACTGAACAAGTTGTACTGAAGAGATCATACCCTTTGTAACTGGTGAACTGAAGAACTCAGAAATAATCTCAGCTACATAATGATTACTTCTGTTAAAAAAAAAAAAAAAAAAAAAAAAAGAAAAACNNAAAAAAAAAGTGACAGCCAACAAGCTTTTAAGGAAATTCCCATAGCTAGTCTGCAACCTGTTTTTTTCTCCAAACATTCTGTCTTCTTGCTTTTCCTTTTCCCTCCCCCTCCCACTTTTTTCCTTTCTTCCTCTAAAAAAATTAGTGCCTTTCCCAGCTACTTTGAAACTCTTGCTGGGAAGCCAGTGTCCTGGAGCATGCCCACTGGACACTGCACTGGCTTTCTGGCTTGTCTCCTTCCTTTTTAGCCAAAGATCTTTGGCAATAAAATATTTATTTATTGATAGGGAAATCATGAATCACAGGCTGCTGCTCTTTCACATCACTATAGGATTTTAATATCACATTGGAAGCTTTGAGACTTTTAGGTATTGCTTTTTTCTTTTCAATAATTTACTAAGCACACACTAAAATTCATTCATGTATGAATCTCTGTCAAGGTCTGTTACCCTGGACTATCTGGTTTTTACTGGAGGAAATGTTTGGGGGATCTTCTTTTCAAATGAAAATGTAAATCATACATGTGTTTGTTTCTACATATACACACATGCCTTAAATGGTTCCATTTATGCCTCTATCACTAAACCACCCTTTTTATATAGCCTTGGAAATGACGGCACTTACCCTATTATAGTACGTCTTGTTGCTGGGCCACTGTATTGACTACCATAAACACTACAAACGTGTCTGTGGCTTTAGGAGTGTTCAGATGCACAGAGTCACCCATACACAAATGTGTGTGACTTTTCCAATATGCACTTTCATGATTTCATCCATAACCTAAAGGTACATCTGATAAGTACATGCTGACCTGCCTCACTGTTTCCCTTCAAATCACAAATTCTGCCTTTCTTTTCTGCAATGCTTACACAACCCCTGACAAAACTGTTGTCACTCACACTGACTAATGCTACCTCGGTGTGCCTTTGCAGACTCTGTCTGCCTGCACTTGCCGATGAGCTGTCTTAAATCTAAATTGCCTGCTGCTGTTCTGTGTGCACAGTCCCTAGTGCAGTGCACACAGGAACTCTGCCTGTGCTGCTTTGAGGTTTTATACCTACAATAAACAACAATAATAACTGAAAATACCTAATACTTAGATTATCTTGCTAATAAGGGAAACAGAAGGAGATGTGGCTAGAACAACACTGTTTTCTTCTTAAATGTTATGATAGTTCTTTCTTTTTTGGGCTTATCTGAAGAAAATCTCATTTTGCCTTGAAACAAACAAATTCTTTTTCTTCAGAAGCTTTTTTATAGATAGGATTTACCAAAAAAATGGCTTTACTTAAATACTTTTAAGTTTTAATTCAAAACTTAGTGTAGTGTTTTGGGAGGAATGAAATATAACATAATACATGGTCTTTGATCTCAGTTTTCTCTCAAGAAAAAGAGGTGTGCGTGTCTTCCTCATTTCAAAAATATCATGCACTGAATCTCCACTCCACATCTCTCTCCAAAAGCTGCTTGTTCGTGGCACTTACCCAAGCTGCTTTCCTCATTGCTGAACTTGAAATGCTCTCTCACCTTGGCATGGTTTCAACTATGTCAGTTAAATCAGAAAGAGAGAGAGTCAGGCCAACAACAAAAACACCTTTCCTGAAGAGATATGATGTTGACCCAGAAATAACACTGAGCAGCCAGAACATCGTTGCTACATTCAATTCAGTTTTAATAGAGGGAGAATGATGTAGTGGTATCTGTGCACATTCAGTCATTGTTGTGTCTCCTGCTGTCATGGTGTGGGCTTACTAGAAGATTTAAACATTGAAAAGGAAAAATAATGTGCAGCATATTAAGTGTTCTGCTTGCTACTCTGAAAAATAGTATAGTGCAACATTTAATCACTGACAAGCATCATTCTTTTATTATTAATAATCCATATGGAAAGTAGATTGCCTACAGTAGAATTTTTTCTGACTTATTTCAACTATGCATTTTAATACATTTGGGTATACTAATAAAAATAATGCTTTGCTCTGCAAAAATGCAAATATTGAAGCACATTATAGTCAAGGATTTTACAGCAATGGTTCAGAATACATTCAGAAAGTAAAGGCCATGCCTTTATACTCAGGATTTACTTAAACAAAATTGTTCAAGTTGGCAACAAATTTCTTTTGCACATTATTTTTTTTGACATTATTTCCCTTTAGACTGATACAAAAAAGGAGAAGAAATGTTCTTCCTTTAAAACAGTTACTGTAGCACTTGTAAAGTGTCTTTTCTGTTATCTGAGGATGCAGGTTCAGTGTGTCATAGCTGAAAATTCCTTTTGCTCTCTCTCTCTCTCTCTCTCTCTCTCTCTCTCTATCGGCTGGTGTTGGTGCATGATGACTTCAGGGTTGAGGGTATATCCCCTCCTTTAAGGACCCATGGCTTCTAAGGGGACTCTTACTCCATTATGGTCAGTTATAGGGGATAATGGCCTTGAGTCCTTTCCCCTGTTCCTGTGGGGTCCTTTGCAGAAAGGATGCTTACTTCACCATAGTCTTCACCCACAACTACAGAGAATGGCTTTGAGTCCTTC
>VYXB01003580.1:77395-99038 GCA_013397135.1 Pachyramphus minor | reverse complement strand
GGGCCGGAATCCGTCTCACAGCATGTTTCAGCTGGGCAGTTGCTTTCTGGAGTTTATTTCTCCACTGTGACACATCCTAGCTGGAGAGACTTCAATGCCATGCCTGTCCCTGGCCCAAGGCCGGGGGAGAGGAGACCTGGCCCCCACATGGGGCCTGCTGCCAACCTCCTACTCCATGGCTGCTGAATTTATTACTGCGACACACACCTTCTCTTCCATTTTCTTAAATATGTCATTAGCAGAGGCGTTACTATAACTTTCGATTGGCTTTTTCTCCAGAAATATACCTGGGCCTGGCCATTTCAGCCAGGGGACTGGTAAAACCCACAACATTGTCACAGTTGTGAGAGTCATGATTACAGTGAAAATCCTGTCAACTGTATTTTCATCATATCTATTCGGTATGAAAAATGCACAGAAATTACTCCAAATCCTAAATGTAGTAAACATAAATGAGGTAAAAAACTCAGAAAATTATTCAGTTAGCGAAGACCCATTTTGTTCTTTTGGATCCAAATGGTATTGGATAGCATTTCAAAAGCATTCATCTTTGGCCGAACTTTATTTTCTGAGTGGTATCAGCTCAGATGATCACTCTACCCAAGGTGCAAATGAAGAAGAAAAATCACCAAGTCAGTAAACCAACACAGTTTAATTGGCTATTTTGTTATCTGCACCTTGTAAAAAGCCATCAGCTCAAATTTTTATGCTAATCAAAAAGTGCATTTTCCATTTGTTAAATTACTAACCTACACTAAACTTACATTAAGTCAATAAAAATTTATGGGTTGAGTATATATGTTGTCAGCAGTTAATGTAGAAAAAGATTAAACCATTGAGTTCATATAGAAGTCTGAGTGCAAATCATTTATGTAAATACATAATGGAATATTCTTGTTCTTCTCAGTCAATGGCCAGAAATAGCAAATGCCAAGTCCTTCCAAAAAATGGTGGTTGTTTCTCTGTTGTTCCCAAACTGTGTGACACAGTTAAGATATAGTTGACAATGTTTTGTGTTTACATCATGAACATGTAGTTTTTCATGTATGCAGCAAGAAAAGGAGTTTTTTTAATTTTCTCCTAAAGTTCCATCTTTGATAGGATAGAGTGGCACATTGTCCAATTGCAATATGTATAAATTGATAAACATGTTGCTTTGGGATTTTCATATCACCAGTTAAAATGAAGTGTGTGCCTGTTCTGTATGTTCATGAAATTTAATTTCAACCTGAACAGTAAGAATATATTTAATAGTCTGCTTCAATCATTCTGTGTCATTATGTATTACTAAAGATTTCAGAATTTGTCAAATACATTCATTAAACATGACACTTGCAAGGACGGAGTAGGGTTTTTCTTGTACTAGATCTCCATTGGGAACAGCATATTTCATGGTGAATTTTTCTGGATGAAGTGATAGCAGCGTTGAGCTATTTTAAAATATATTTCCCATTTTTATACGGTGCTTATAGTGATTGGAGACTAATGCAAATGTCACTCCCTATAAAACCGAACTTTTAATGAGAGGAAATTAACTGATTCAGTATCGTTAGTAATATAATTTTAAAAGTCTTCGAGATGCTGATTCAAAAAATCTTCCATTAAGAGTCTATTCTGCGCACATAGCTCTAATTTTCCTACATGAGCTTTCTAAATTGTCTAAGTTTGCTCTCTAGAACATTTAGTATTTCACATTCTTTGAAAAAAAAAGGACAGAAAGAACATGTTTATACAGACTACATTTACAGTATTTTGCTTGCCTCTTTCAAAGTACATTATGTCTATCATCGATGGTGTATAATGAAAGTGAATATTAATATGTATTTTATAAGCTATGCAAATGTTGTGCCAGGTCCAATTCATGAGTTGCAAAATATATTCACTGATCAGTTTTTTCCTTTAGTACTGGAGTATGCACAATGCACAAATGTAGTGAGAGCTCGTTGCGTAATAATTAAGTTCATCATTTCAGAAATCACGCCAAGCAGGGAGGGAAGACATACTCAGGTGACTTCCTGATGTTCTGTATTGGTTCTGTGTAACAATAGTATTTGGAGTATACAGCCTTCAAGAGATTGATTTTGCATCATTGGCTGTCATACTGTGTATTGCCACTTTTGTTTTCAGACCTTATCTGAGAGAAGGAAGATAAATGAGACAAATAAGCATGAATGATGAGAGAAGAAAATTCCACAGGAATACTTCCAGCAGATGACATATTGTCCTCAGAACTTATGTTTAACTGCCAGGCTAGGTTTCTGAACAGAATATATCTGTTTAGCATCCCAAAAATCTCAACACTTAATGGTGATCATCCTGATTCTCCCTGGTAATCAATATACCATTGAGAAATAACAGCCTAGCAAGGGCACGTGACTAGCAGTACCAATTCATGGCTGCTTCAGAATGTGAATCCTTCTATAATAGCTGTTAATTTGGGTATCTGGAGACCAAGAATGATGCTTAAGAAAACACACTAAGTTTTTATGGCTTTTCCTATAATATGGGCATCTCATAATTGTACAGGAAGAAAAAAACCCCTAATTATTATTAACTAATGATAAGAACTAATCAAGTAATATATTAATTAGTTTCATTCCATTTCCCATGGTAATATCTCCAGCTCATTTATATTTGATTTACATGAAGTATAAATGAACCTTAAGGACTGTGTTAATTAAATATTTGAGGAACTTGAAAAAAATCAGAAACAACGGAACTACATTATGATTACCAGTAAGAAGTTACTTCTCAGTCTATTTCTAATTCATCTCATAGTATTTTAAGTTTCTGTACATTTGAGTTTAGGACACCAAAATGACAGTTATGCACAAAAATTCAAAAACTCTCCTGTGATCTCATTTCTGAATTATTTTGAATCCTAACAAAGAAGTTTTGCAGAACCTTCAGTTCCAGTGCTGGATACATTTTTCAATTACCGAACATCTTGTTCCTAATCCCCAGTGATATTTATACACTGGAAAATCCCTCACCAGCATGGTGCCTTCAGAAGGATAGTCATGCTGTCTTCCCCTCCCAAGCCCTTCTCATACATAGAATATTCACCTAATAACTGGGATATCTTGCCTCAAATCTTTGCTTAGCCCAGATGGGGAGAAACCATATAACCCCACATCTAAGATAGTCTCTACCCACTGGACTAAAAGGCAATAGGAGCCGGCACACTTCTGGGATTATTTAAGAATGCTATACATTTTATAATTAAATAGATTTTTGCAGTGTTTTGAGAATGATCTAACCCAGCAACAATTGCAAGTGAGAGATAACTTAGTCTGTATTTCCACCGGGGCTGATGCCAAACAATTTGGCACCAAAACCATTGAAACAAGACATGTAGGGCCAGCCACAGAAATGTGGCTTCTTGGGAATTTTGCTAGTAGACATTTAACTGCCAGAGCAGTTAAATAAGAGCTGGAGCAGGTTTTTTAAAGTACACTCTTTGCACTTCGTTATTAAAATGACATTTGGGATCTAAACTGCTGGGCAAATCCTAACCTTATAGCTCTAATCTTAAACTGAATCCATTTTTCCATGTCACTGTAAGTTAATTCCTTAGGTTTACAAAGAGCTGATAAAGGAAGCAACTGCAGTGTCAATATATGAAAGCCTTGTTTGTTCTCTTTAAACTGTTAAAAATCTCCCTTTGACAAAAGAAATTGTCAGTCTCAATTAGCACTGCTTTTTTTCTCCTTTAAACCACCATGCCTGCTCCCTCTGGATTTAGATGTTTGCAATAGAGATACACATAGGAAATTGCTCTGTTTAACCAATTCCTTTGTAGTGCTGTGTACAATTCATCTCTCACTGGAATAAGACAAGACTCCTGGCAGTTGCCATCTCAGAAATATAGCAGTTCCATAATATTTCTTCTTGCTCTTGAAGAAGAAGCATCCACGACCAAAGTTCTTGAGGCATTCTTGGAATCAAGATTTTCTGAAAGTTCTTTGTGCTACAGTTTTCATCAACCTTAAAAGGTGACTTAAAATGCTTCTGAAAATAAAAAGTGTATCTACGGTCCCACCTGAATTCAACTGTTATGAAATATGAAATATTTTAGAATATTTACATGTTTTAAGGGGAAAAAGCTTAATTAGAATTGTGGGAGTTTTTTAATGTCAACCTTGTAATGGAAACAAGTTAGCATTAAGAGAAAGTATGAATAACCAGTGACTTCCTAATATTTTAAAAGATTGTGTAAGGATGTTTAAACCCGAGAAAAAAACATGCTGAGTTAATGATAGTTTTGATTGGAAGTATGCAGCCACTTATGCCCTAAGCATATGGTGACATATTTCTAGAAGAAGTGTTATGCAAACATTATCTTGCAGAATTGTGTCTGTGTGTATAATATTAAAAATTACAGACCTGTAACCATTCTGTGGCCCTAAAATTTAAAGGCATGGTGCAACTTGCATTCACATGACTTAATTTTTCTTCCCTTATAGAGTGGTGGGACGAGTGTGTGGTACACCCCATTCCCTGTACTCTAGGCTGGCACTGTCTGTAATTCCTTGCAAAGATCAGAGCTTAGCCAAGAACCATGCCAACAGTTGGACAATACATATGGTCTGGGGCAGCATCACCAGGGCCACCTCAGGGCCCTCTTTTACTTCCTAATACAGATGTCACTTTAAGGAAAAATTTGTCCTCAACCTATGCAACAGGAGTTCCCTTTTCATTTGGAAGGCTTGACCCATATTCTTCTAGTAAAAATAACATGAAAAATGAGGATTTATGTTTTAGTGTAGACATTGATCCACATTTTGGTGTTTTTTTTTTTTTCCAAATACACTTCCTCACATTGTTATGGTGGATTTTTTGAGTATTATGAATATAGTAGCCCAACAATCAAACCTGCATCATACAGCTGAGTGTAGTTTTGAATTAAGGTAAATTCTAATGATTTTTCTACAGTATAGTTGTATTCAGCACAGCCTTGACCAGCAAGAGCTACATGTTTGCACCGTTCCCCTCCAAATTATTTACGGTAGAAGTGTCATGAGAGGGCTACAAGCTGCCAAAGTCATGACTTTTTCATTCATGTCCTGCACAGTCACTTTTGAGTGCATCTTTTAAAACTCATGGAATACCTGGAGAGGGTAACTGTCCAGGAATTTTTAGAAGATGTGCAGAGGAAGGAAGAAGTCTCTGACAGCTGGGCCATCTGGTCAAAGATTAGAGACATGTTCATTCCAGTAATGTGAGAGTTTAAATTAAGCATGTGAATTAAGACCCTTGGTTAGATGGCTGGGCTATTCTGTACAGACCATACAAAGAAAGAGTTGTCACTAAGAGCAGTATGTAACTATAAAGGTATTCAGTCAGGATTAGGTTTTTGTGTACATAAAAGCAATGTGCATACCCTGCTGTGTCATAATTTGTGAACTGCCTTTCTCACAACATGAAGCAACATTTTCACACATCTTGGAGATTCCTGGTCTGTTAGAATTAAGTGGTCTCTTGGGTCCTGTAAGCTCAGAGGCAGGTCTTTTACTAGAATATTTAAAGAATTTCACCCCCTGTAAAGATCATAAATTTCCCAGTCATTCTGATAATATGTTTTTTCTCCTGAAGCAGATAATTATTGCTGGATGTATTAATTTTTGTTTCCAATTTTGAAGAGGTATTCAGATGGTGTAAGTGTAAGTAAAAAAAACACAACTGTCTTTGTGGTGGGTTCTTCCTCATTTTACACTGGTATTCAATGTTCAGATTTTTCTACATGCAATTTTTAAACAAAACACCGGGTATCTCCTTCAAATTAATTTCAGCTTGTACTATTGGCAATCTTCAGTCTGTTGGCTAGTTACATTAGTCATATGGTACTGTTTGTGTTAAGTCATATAGCCCTCTTGGAATCAGTGAATGTAAAACAGGACTGCATAACTCCCAACAGATTTGTTGTTATAATTTGTGATTACCTCAGAAATTAAGCTTAACTAGAAGAAGGAATAAAATTCAGAATATAAAAACTGCATTAACTTTAGTGATGTATATGTATTAAATTATATTAATAAGGTAAATATCTTCAATGAATATAGTAATATTCATTTTGCATACACAATTTAAGCGATGTGATATCATGTCTAGAATATTATGTTTCTAAAACATTACTGTTACTGGTACTACTTACTCAGCATATTTTTTATAAGTATTTCATATTTATATACTGTGATTTCTAGTAATTTAATTTTGTCGATATGGTTTCACTTACTGAAAATCGCCCTTTCATTTGCAGTGTCTTCCTTCAACTAACATAATTACTGTAAAACACAGGGGTTTAAAATTAATTTGAAAACCTTTATACACCCCAAAAAAATGCTCAGAAGTATGTTCTTCACTACAAGATAATGTCAATGGAAACAAAAGTTGTCTTAGATTATTTGTCTCCAGCTGCCACATTAACGCTGAGGCAGAGCCAAGACATTTATTTTCAAAGTTGAAAACATTGATCTTATGACAGTGCTCTATTATGATGACTTCATTCCTATTATGTCCAGAAATTGATAAAGAGGTAACCATTTTGTCAGATGAATTGCACTGCAAGAGAGTGACAGATGTTCAGTTTAACAGTGTTCATTTGCTTCATCTTAAATTGACCTTATTTATCCAATCAGGTGCTAGATTAAATTTTCAAGTAATTCACACTATTTGCCAATGGAACTCTTAATCATAATGGTGAGTGAAAGAAAAATGATTGTTGAATAAGAGATGACAATATTGGTCATCTCATTCTTATTATAAAGACATTTGGCCTTATCACTGCAATATAAAAGAAATGTTTTAAGGTTTAGGATTCATTTTATGTGTAATATGTAATTTACATGTCTAAATTCCACAATTGCACTGAATGTATCAATTTTGTGGCATCAGTGGAACAGTCAAAAATATCAATATGGTGATTAGAGAAACAGATTATTTTAGATGAATGGTTGGCTTAAACCATTAACTTCTATAACATAACATTATGACATTATGTAGTCAACAAATAGTTTAATGTTGCAATGTGTTCTAGAGTTTACCATTATGAGACTACAATCTTGAAGCTGAAGTTATTCATAAAGCAAAATATACATATACACTTTTCTTTGTGATTATTATTCTTCTCATTTCTGTGAAGGCTCATGTTTCTTAATGAAGATAGGAGGTTTTACCAAAGCCCAATTTTTTAGCTTTTCAATTGTACTCAGATTTAACCTTGAATGTTTTCTTCAAAGCCATGACATGGTGCCCTAGAAGCAGAGGCTGCTTGTTTGCAGTCCCACTGTGGCCAAAGGAAAAAGACTGGCTCCACAAGTCCAAATAAAGAGAAAGCTAGTAAAAATGTTCTCCATCTTGCTCAGAAGTCTATTTCTACCTGTAGATTACTGGGAAAACCTACACAGTCTGTCTTCTTAAATGAAGCACCTAAAATAGAATTACTTAAGCCTTGGTTTTCACATATGTGAATTTTATTTTTTTTCTTCCTATTGCCACTTCACTATAAGAACTTCAGCTCCTACAATGAAATTAGGAATTGGCAGCACTCCTAATACCCCATACCAGGTTTTAACTTCAGAGGTGATGCTATTCAGAAAACAGCTGTTGCAATATTTTTGTCCTTTTAATCCTTGAGGTGGAAGAGTTAATCTAATACACTGAAACTTTAAAATCACATTACATTGTCAGAAGCACGTTTCTATTTCCTCAAGGCATTCTTACTGAGATGTTAAGTTCACTGTGAAGTTTAACATTTAGTCACTTGTTCTACATGATAAATGGAGATGGAAGTGGTCATCAGGTCCTCAGAAACAGAATATTTGGAAAAGTACATTTTGAGTTCCTTTATTAAGGAGACTAAAGAAAGTAATCAATCTTTTCCTTCTTGGGTCAGTTAAAGCTATGGATTTTGTGAAGCTGCAAGAGTCTGTTTTCCTTTACTTCTATGAGGATGCCTTAAATCAATATTTATATTTAAGGACTCTTTTATTTGCAATTTCTCTAATGCAGTTTTCACTTTAAAAATGTAATGGTTTTGGCTTCTAAAAAAAAAAAAGAAAAGGAGTGATTTGAGGGGAAAAAAAGACAGCAAACACAAAGCATGCAAAGTAAAAATAAAAAGCAGGAGAAAAATCTTCAGAAAAAGTGTAGATAAAGGGTTTTTAGTACCTTGTTTTCTATGACAAAAAATGAATATGAGTTTAAGTAACTTCACAATGCAGGAAAAAAAACCCAAAGCAGCACTTAGACAAATAACATTAAAGCGTAGAAACACGTAGCACTTTCTGTGCTATTGCTATGGGGTTTTTAATACCATTTTAATGTAGTTAAAGTGAACGGTGTGAAACCTTGTTCCCTTAGACCTCAAGCAGAGATAAGTTATGCTAGTTCTATAAAGCCTGAATTTAAAGACTGATCACAAGGCAAAGATGTTTTGTTGGAAACAAAAGTCTTTGGCAATTCAAATAAGAAGAAAAAGCTTCAAGATGGAAGCTCTCATTCCCTTAAAAATTTAGAGATCGCTACATCTGAAAACTGAGATCATCCTTCCATATTCTCCCAGCAGCAAAAATTGAGGCAGACTCTGGAAGCCACTGGAAGCACAGATCATCTCAAAGACTTTCTGTTCCTTAAGTTTCCTGCTGTTTACTTTCTGTTCCTTAAGTTTCCTGCTGTTTTCTTTCTGTTAACTCAACCTCCCCCTGTGGACAGCTGTGGGACACCTGTGACCTGCTGTGTTTAACTCCACTTCGTCCCCCTGCTGGTGCTACAAGCGGAACTTTGCTTCACTTAACAGCTTTGCCTCTACACAGTGTAGTATAGTAACTATAGCAGCTGTAGTACCACAATTACTGAGCTTGAGGTATCTTTAAAGTCACTGAAGAGAAATGCTCACAGAGCATTCTCCACTTTTTATCATATTAAGATCCATTTAGTATTATTTCAAAAAGGTAAAGATTACACAAGCCCACTCATACAATCCTAACTAAAAAAAATACATTAATTACAGTCTACATTTCTTGAGGTTGAAGCAGGATCCATTTGAATATCATCTGTTTCTGTTTGACATAGTAATCTGCAGATTAGCAGTAATTTGATCATAAGAAAATGTTTCAGTCCCTACAAGAAAATTATTTGTTTGTTTTTTTTAAAAAGCCCAAATAAAGCCCTGTAGATATTGAGACTGCTGTTAAAATGGGCACTGCACTATGAAATCCAGATCTAAGAGAAAAAAACAGTGCTAGAGTAAAGGGGAATATTAAGGTGAAAAAAACCTACTATGCATTAGGTTTAAATTAATTTTTCATAGCACATGATTAGACTTGAATATCTGATCTTCTTCTATTAGGAAAATGAGGATGTGATTGATGGAAGGCGAACATTTTAATATACACCCCCAGATCTTGGCTAGATACTTTTCTGGATTCTCAAAATTATCTTCTGCCCCAAAGCATGTTCATAAATGATTCAATGTTGATATAAAAATGGCTGATTTCCACAGAGGCCCTAGCTGGCTTCTGAGGCCCTGGAATGATGCTGTAGAATGTTTTATTACATAAAACTTGTAACAGATTAATAAATCTGAAGAATTTAGGTCTTCTTCATTCTAAAAGGAACACTGAAATGCTTGCTAACCTTGCACAAACAATGGAAATTATTCAGGTTTCAAATTATTGTATGTTTATCACAAAGCTTCATCACCTTATAGTTGACCTCAAGTAGTTAACAGGAAAAAATTTGTTGAAAATCACAGCTTCAGAACAATATCTGAACACAGTTAAAGAAGCATCATGTAAAAACTTGAAGGAAATATGTCTTATTATTGTGAATGTACCAGTGTTTAAAATAGTTTTCAGTCCTTTAATGACAAAGGAGTCCTGGACTTTATTTGCCTAATCTTTTCCAGACTTTTTTTAATTGCTTACATGTTAGTATTAATAGCTCTCTCCCTAGTTAGTTTGGATGAAGATCTAGTGAACACTGTCCACCACGGCTGATGTCATTCCCTTACTTCTTTCCATCAATGCCTTTTCTTTATATTTCAGGTGTTCGTCTTTCCTGGTGCCTCTGAGATTGCAGAGAGCAGTTTTAAATTGGCAGCATACTGTTAACTGAAGAGTATAGCAAATTTTTGTAAATTACATGGATTTGTACAATGTACACTACAGAGCTTTTAGCAAACTAACTATGGAGTTCCAGGAAAATAATCTGAATTCCAGAGTTCTACCACAACATGCGCTATTGAGATTAAGGGGAATTGTGTCCTAGGATCAGAAAGAAACTGCAGACTAAACTCCGTTTTCTTATACAGTCAATACAATATCACTGATGTCAAAGTGATTTTCAAAGGCAGTTAAAAAAACTTTAACTTGCTAATAAGTTCATAAAGAATAAGGGGATGAACGGTTGAATAGGAGAGAAAGACCCTATTGGAAGAAAAAGAAGCACAGTGCAAGAAAATTGCAAAAGGAAAGAGTAAAAAAAAAAACAAAGCTAATAATATGGATACTAGAGAAGAATAGGGAAAGGTAAAAGATGGGAATTAAGAGAAAACAAAAAGAAAGTGAAGAACTTTCTTTCAAACCAGACTTGGAAACTGCACCCTACCAACAAGGACCTTTTTTATTTCTCCAGTCACTGTATCTGCATACACCTGTGTCTTGTATCATACAGAGCATTACTTTATCTTAGACCTCTCTGCTGTTTAATTATAATCTCAGTAATATCTCTTCATAGGGTCCTAGCTAGTACAGTTATTTCTCTATGTGCAGCACAGATTAAGCCTCTGTCAATATCTAGTGTCAGAAAAATTACATTTCTACTTTCCAAAATTAATTTTGGAACTACTAGTAGTTTTTTCAACTACTTCCCCAGCATTATAATGAGTTGTTCAGTCTGTTGAGAGGCCATCCTCACTGAGAGACGCCATCCCAGCATTGGCCATCAAAACTCAGTGGCCACAGAGATAGTTAAAATTCATGGAATAGGATACCGCATCAAATAATTTTGAAAGTGCTGTAGAAATATAATCCAGTTTGTATGGTTCACTTCCTTGTGAACAGAAAAGGCCAAAAGTGAGTAATCCACACTATTCATAATGACTTTGATAAAACCTTTGCATGCTACTGTACTCATCAATACTCTCTGTGTGTCAGTACATGTCATAGTAAAAAAAACTTTTTTTTTCAAAGGTTTTAGAATTTATCTTACTGTGTCTATTTTTATATTATTATATTTGCCAGGAATGGTCCAGACCTACTGTGAAGAACCTGTGGGTAATATTAAAACCTTTAAGAAATGCCTAAAGAGCTCTCATACACACAAAGATGCAATCATTATTAAAATTTTAAAAAATAAATAAAACTGAAAATAAAGCCTATTTCAAACTTTTTCTGTCTGAAACCTGTCACACCTTCTGTTAGATTTTATTAGACAGCAGATTTATTGTCCTTCCATAGAAGCTTTTGAATACAGTTTCCTGTGTCTTGTGATTCATATATATTAGGAAACCTTAAAATCCAGCCTATCTATGAGGCTGCAGGTATTGTGAGGGACAACAGATTATGTCTCAGCTGCTCACCTAAATCTTTACTGTAGCCAAATTGAGAAAGAGGTATCTTTCAATCATGATACTTCTCATCCTAAAGAGATGATATATCTCCTCTAAAATAGGTGAGATAAAATGTGTCTGAAGTGTGTCTTTTTCTCTTCCTTGACTATAAAAAGAACCTAGCATGGCTAGGTCTGGTGTAGCCATCTACACTGTGGATGTTTTAATCTAGATGCAATGAATTTCATCATCTGTCACTATCTGCAACTGGCTTATTAGTATTATTATTGTTGTTATTGTTATTATTTATATAACTTGGAGCCCCACTGTATTCTTATACAAAGAAACAGTAGCAGAAACTCCCTGACTCAGAGAACAGATGAGAAAGAAAAGTGGAAGTTCTCATATTACTGGTAGGTGACTAAAACACAGAATAACTAAACCCTTCTCGGTTAAGTTTCCTTTATGTAGCTGAACAGCATTTAATGCAATGTGGCCCCCTGACTGCAGTTCTTAGGTGGCAGGGCACTGCTGATTAAAGCAATGAAATTTAGAAAAGGCCCAGAGGGAATCTGCAAAAGACCCAATGACTGAACCCTTCTTTCCTAAGCCTAATCCAGTGCTTAATCACAAATCTATTTCCCCAGGTATTTTTTTTTCTACTACAACTAATGACTTTCTAAGTGCTTGACTGATTCCTACAATAAACCACACATTCATTTTGCAAACGTGGTTGAGGACCAATGTGTTTAAGTGTTGTCTGAGGAAGAAGAAATTGTTCCTGATATTTTTCCAAAGAAAAAGAGGATTTTGTTACCCCACTTTTCAGATCACCAATCTTACCAAAATTTATATAATATTTACTTGGCATTTAATTTAAATTCAAAATTATTTCCATTTAAAAAAAAAACAAACTATCTGTATTCAAAAGCAAGAATAGCTATTTTAGAATAAAAAGAGAATTTGCAAATAATTCAGCATGGCAATAGTCGATATTAAGTGCATAACAGGAAAGAATGAGTACTTTCAGCTCTGTATTTCTATTTTTCAATTATGTCATAAATAATCTTTAATTGTTCTCTCTAAAATATCTCTATAATTTTCTCACGATTGCATCCTATTTATAAATCACATCCAACTACAACCAATATTCCCTTTCTTTGAAAATAGTCTAATTTTAAAGACCACACCTTTTCCTGATGTAACGTATTAATAACATTCTTCAACTTTTCAACCTCAGGTCTTCGTAATCCTCCCTAAAGCATCCTGGAAGTAACAGGTTAATTATTTGGAAATTAATGCTATGTGTAGCACCTATAAAACATTAGCACTTTGCCCTATAAGAGGAATACTTTCAATTCTTTTATATTTATTAACATTTCAAAGCTAACTGAATCTTCTCCCGTCTCCCTTCTCTTTCCCCAATTATTTGTTGATATGGCAGGCTTACTAAAAGAAAGCAGAGCATTTGATTAAGAATGAATTCTATTTCATTCACCTTTCTGAAAGGCTGACCCTAAATCAAGAGAGAATAAAGGGGACCCAAAATTGCAAAAGAAGCAAGCTGCAAATGGTCATGTATGGATTTTTTTCCCCTAGCTGGTTTAGATGTAGTTCAGTGATGGTGAGAGAGAGTCTAGGATGGTGAAAGGCAGAGATGGAAGGACAGGAACAGTTTTCACGAGATCAAAACAAGACATCCAGTTATAAAACACTATGCCACAAGAACTCAAGTCATTGTCTCTTTAGAGAAAGAAATAATTTAGCTGGAGGGGAATTTCATAGCAAATTTCATAGCAATTTTTCTTTCTAACTAAGGTTTCCTTGGCACACTTCCATTAAGTTCCCATTATATATATACAGTGGTTTGTCATTAAAAAAGTGTCATAGCAGTTTTCCCTGAGAAGCATCAAAGAGCAAAAGACACCTTGTATAAGTGAACAGAAGCAAATGACAGCAAAACACTATGTGGTATTTTCTGAAAAAATACTGCAAATATTGCCATTTAAAAAGAGGGGAACCCTGACCTGTCTTTTAAGTTCAAAGCCAGTTACACGCCTTATTACTTTAATATCCAGATGTTTTCCATTTTAATCAGATTTTGGTGTTTTGATGCAATCTCTTTAGTGAAAGTCTGGAGAATTAAAATCTGAAACTGAGATGCTTAAAACCTCAGCCTAGTTACTTGCCTCAAGAATGACTGGAAACTTATTTATTCAGATTTTAATTTTGTTTGTTGCATATCAGAAAAAATTTTTCTAGTTTTGCGTCTTTTATACTTGGGGCTTGTAGAAATTCTGAGAACTCAATTTTACATAGTATTGCTCTACTGAAATGCAGTAGAGCAGTGAATTTTAATAGCAAAAGTTGCAGTGAATTTTACTAGCAAAATTATTAAACTTTTTTTAAGCACACGTTACGAAAAGTGTTTCTTGAGCTTCAAAAAAACCTGCCTGTTCTTGGCTTCAGCTGCTCTTAAGGACAGCAATAAAAGACAACCTCTGAAATACATCAAAAGCTACCATGAAAAATTATAAATAAAAATATTTTTTATTTTTCCCCTTCTTTACCCTGTGTATCCAATAAGCTGGTATAAAAATACAGGCCTTATGTTACCTTGAATGTAACAGTAAACCAAAAAGGGCAATGAATTTGGAAGTTGAACCCTCCTCAAGGGCAGTTCCTCAAAAACAGTGCTTAATAACAGAAGATGTCTGCTTTTAAAGTCAGATGGCCTTACAACACTGTTTGAAACTGATTTAGGATTCTGCTTGAAGAAAGGTACTACCCTCAAGTTTGAGAAAGACTGAATTTGCAAAGGATCCAGAAAAATGTTTGAAAATTGTAGATACTTGGCTTAGTATGAAACATCCGATTAGTGAATGAGAGAGGAGACACATTTAAAAATCAAGCTGTGGATGGAGAAGGGTCAGTAAACAATTCTTAATTTATGGCAATTCTAAATCTGTATGTGTTTGTGCGGATTCTTTTTTGTATTTGTGAGGTATCATATTTTCAGTAATAAAGTGTGCAGTAGCATAGGATCTTCCATCCAAGAATCCTAAGTATGCAATAGATTAATTAATGTTACACTTTAATAGCACAAAACTGAAATTTCTGAACAGAAAAGCAGAAATCAAGTAAATTGGAAACATTTCATTTGACTCAACACAGGAATACAGCTCGGAATCCTATATCTGAACCCTCTTTCCGTCAGTTTTCTTTGCAGAGATCTGGAAGTTGATTCTTTAAAGAAATTTCTTGTGCTAATAACTTCTGAACAATCTTTCTGCTTCTTTTTAGGGTTTGCTTAATTTATTATCTTGAAAATTATCCTCAAAGAAAAGTGAGTTTTATTTAAGGAGCTGAACTTTGTTTAGCAAAATACAACTTTGTACAACATATCTTCTTTCCATGCTATGTACAATAGTGTATTTCCAAAGAATTTTGTAAACTTTGTACAACTCCGTACTTCGGAAAGCAGACACATAAACAACAGACAATTGTTTTCCTAATGAATATGATAAGTATGGAAATCCCTCTTACTTTTGCTTTTTATGTGTCATTAGGGCTGCTAGAAAAACTGACACAGCATTACTCAGTCCCAGTTTCAATGGCAGTGTTATTTTTCTAGTTGTGGATTCTTAAAACACTGGTGCATATAAGAAATATTAACTGCACACTTGCTGTATGATGCACCAGCATACACAGCTTGTAATGTAGTCATGAATGTAGTGCCTAGTACAATCCTTTCTAACTTGCAGTAATTAATTTTTCACTTAAATTCAGTTACATTACAGCTACATCACTGCTGTCACTGTTACCTTCTATTGCTTCTTTTTCTTCCCATTTATCATAATGACAGCCAAGGATCCTTTTGCAGACTTCTGTATTGGGCCCTTTGCGATAAGCACAATTTAACATGCTTCTCAACATCATGTAAGAACTCCTCCAGTATTTCAGCTATGAGGATAATATCTGTATTAGAGACAAATGCCTACATTACCTCTGAAAAAATAAAAAATAAAAAATAATGCAATAAATAAACAGTTACAGTATATTTTTGTGACTTTTTTCCCAGCAAAACCTAGCAAGGTGCATACTGTTGTTAGGTTTTTGAAGGACAGTTCTTGTTCTGTCCTTGCTCAAATAACAGCCTTGCATGACAGCAAAACCACAGCAGCCGGTCTGTAAGCAAGACCTTAATAATGTGTATTGTGCTGTGGTTTCTAATCTGCCACAGTCCAGATTAGTTTTAAGAACATATCAAAGTAAATTACAATAGCAATCCTAGGAATGGGGTTTTTTTACTTGTTTGCACACTGTTAAAATGTTTTAATATGTTTCAGCAATCTGTTGACATAATTCAATTCATTATGATGCTTCTAACAATAGACTCTGAATTACCTTGTACCTTTCTGCATTTAAGCACAGGATATTATATAGTGAATACCTAGAATACTTATTTTACAGCTTACTAGGCAAAAACTTTGTATTACAGACACACACACACATTGCCTGTGCACCTTAGAGAGTTGCATGTATTAGGAATGATTAAAGAAAAGTAAATACATTTTTTATATTGAAATGCTGAGCAATTTGTGGCAAACTGCAAAATAGAAAATAAAACCAATAATGAAAACTCTGGTCTAACTTGCACTTTCTACTCCAGTCAAATTGTACCATAATTTAAACAGAAAACTGGTGTAATGCATTCTGTGGAATTTCTATTAGATGTTTCTGCTGTCACTGGGATTTTTGTTTGGTAGGTGCCTGCTGTAGTGTCCCAAGCTTAGAGCTTTGAAGAGAAGCCCAGCAACAAAAGATTCTCACTTGTACTGCACATATGTGGTAAAAGTAGCATTGGGACTTCCCTAGGCTATAAATATAACTGGAAGATGACTAGGGATGGCAGAAGGCCAGTAAATTTTGCTTCCCTAGTCTCAGAGTGCTGGGATGTGCCGTGATGATAACTGAACTAGTACTAAAAAGGAACCTTTCCGATTTTCAGTACACCTAAATAGAATTCATTCACATTCAAATTAATAACACCAAGCAAAATATAGGTAAGAAAAATGCAAATCCACTGAAGATCTAAGGCTATTTTTGCATTTTGAGGTTGGATATTTCTCTTCTAGCAGAATCTGCTGCTAAGGCTGCTTATTTTTAATGCAAAAAATGGGAAAATTTTGAAAACATGAAAACACAATTCTTCAAAAGCATGCTTGTTTTCTCCAGCAAATAAGAAAATATGAGCTTCTCTCACTTTCTTCCAGCCAAAAGCCTACTGCCCTTTTAACATGGTGCTGTGCATGTTGGTGCATTTGAGTCTGTATGCAGGGTGGGCAGGTCTGACATCAACCTCCCAGGAACAGAAGAGTCACAGAATGGTTTGCATTAGCAGTGATCTTAAAGACCATCTAGTTCCAACCCCTCTGCCATGGGCAGAAACACCTTCCACATGACCAGGTTGCTCAGAGCCCCATCCAACTTGACCTTGAACCGCCCTACTTCCAGGAATGGGGCAGCCACACCTTCCCTAGGCAACCTGCTCCAGTGCCTCACTACCCACACAGTAAAGAATTTCTTCCTAATATCTAATCTAAATTTACCCTCTTTCAGTTTAAAGCCATTCCTTCTTGTCCTATCACTACATGCCCTTGTAAAAAGTCTCTCTCCAGCTTTCTTTTAGGCCCCCTCTAGGTACTGGAAGACTGCTCTAAGGTCTCCCCAGAGCCTTCTCTTTTTCCAGCTGAACAGCCCCAGCTCTCTCAGCATGTTTTCATAGGAGAGTTGTCCCATCCCTCAGATATCTTTGTGGCCTTCCTCTGGACTTGATCCAACAGGTCCACATCCTTGTTATGTTGTGGGGTCAGAACTGAACACAGTGCTCCAGGTGGGGTCTTTGTNTCTCCAGCTTTCTTTTAGGCCCCCTCTAGGTACTGGAAGACTGCTCTAAGGTCTCCCCAGAGCCTTCTCTTTTTCCAGCTGAACAGCCCCAGCTCTCTCAGCATGTTTTCATAGGAGAGTTGTCCCATCCCTCAGATATCTTTGTGGCCCTCCTCTGGACTTGATCCAAGGTCCACATCCTTGTTATGTTGTGGGGTCAGAACTGAACACAGTGCTCCAGGTGGGGTCTTTGTAGGGCAGAGTAGAGGGGTAGAATCACCTTCCTCAAACTACTGGTCCCACTTCTTTTGATACAGCCCAGGACAGAATTGACCGGCCTGGGATATGATTGGCAAGAAGGCAGAAAAGTTATTCTAAGCAGCATGGCAGCTCAGTTGAGAAAGACCCTAGACCTTAGAAATGGAGGGAGAATCCCAGTTAGCTCAAACCATAATTTCAGAACCTATTTTTCTGCCATCTATTCCTGGAGGGCAGTTTGCAAGGGTGAGTTGAATGGGGGAAGCATTACAGGATTACAAACCAGTCAGTCCCACATCTGTCTTCCCAGGATAGATGTAAAGGAATAAAAGGCTGCCATGATCAGAGCTCACCTGCTCCAGGCTGTGAATAGCTGCAAGACCCATGCTGAGATTTGTGGCTGATTTTGTGGGACACAGCAGTCTGGAGCTTGTTGATCCACACACTAAGCTCAAGGGTTTAATGTATAGCTGGAAACTTACTTTTCAGGGAAGATATGGGGGTTAGTGTTTAAAAGTTGATAGAGAAGTCTCCTGCATTGAGGGATAAGCACTGTTAGCAGAGTAAGTTGCTAGAATTTCCAACCTGAAAATGAACATGGCATCTTTTTTAATAGCTGGAGCATGGGAAGTCTGGGGGATGAGAGCAGGAAGGCTGCTGTGTCACCTGAAGACAGCTGATATACTCTGAAGGTCCTCAAAAAGGCTGAATGGTTCCATGAGACAATTTTTGTCACTTCAGGATCTTCAGATTCCTTTTACAGTCATTAAAATATTCTGAAGTATGCTGCATTTAGAGGAACGGAGGCTGTTTCAAAGGGACTAATTATCAAATATGCTGTTTTCCCTGAAGCCTGTTTCAGTTCGCAATGCTCTTCAGGGACCAGGAGAACCTACATGTGAGGTTTAAATATAACTGCAGCCACATTCTTCAGGTTCTTCTTTGGGGAGTGGATGGAACTGCTTGAGAGAGGCAGGTGTATTCTCTTAGGACCAAACAGAACATTTGAAGGGGAATAAGTACTTCAGCTGCCCTCTAAGTGTATCATAATTCTCTTTTTAGGCTATTTTATACAGAGGAGCTGATAAGGAAAAAGTATTTAATCATAACAAAATTTCTGGAAAGACTTTATAGGAGAACTGTTCTTCATCAGATTTTATTTTGGTAACTAAGACTATGAATTTCAGGCAAATTAAAAGAAAATATTTATCCACACCATCTTATGAGTTTAAGCATGTTTGTAATGAAGGTTACATAGATGCAAGGCAAGGAGTGGCCCCAGTACATCCTTTCATCAACTATAACGATATCTGAAGAGATGGGGAAAGAAGAAAACATAATCTTGATGGACCAAACTTCAGCATTTTCTTTGAGTTACTCTATCTTATTCATGGATTATCAGTTTCCAGACTAATGCTGAATTTTTCTGTGTGAGATGCATTGGTCTAAAATACATTAATGGGGGAAATAGTAGTGTGAATTTTAGCCCTGTGAGAAGATATAGAAGAACTGAAATAAAATCTGTTTCTTTCAGTAAGGTATTCTAATCCAGCTCTCTGCTGTGCCTCAGAATCTTTATCATGTTCAAGATTATACAAGGCAATTAAGAAATTATTATCAAAAAGAACCGTGTGCTGAAGCCCTGTTATTTGGATATTGAGAACATGGCTTTATAATTAAATGCTGCTTGCACATTATCTATGCAGTGTCCATCCTGCTAAGGCTAACAATTCAGAACAGATTCTAGCAAAATGTTTAAATGTATAATGCAAAAGGTCAAATGGATTCTGAAAAAAAAACTTTTTCTTTTTTCTTTTTTCTTTTTTTTTTTACTCTAATGTTGAAGATATCTACATATTATTTTTTTATTTCAAGTTTTATAGAAAAAAATGTAAAATTCATCTCAAACTACAAATTCATTTGGTTTTATTATATGTACATTTAACATATGTACATTTATATTTAATAATACAAATTAATAAGCTTCTTCTTTTGAATATACAATGAAGAGAGTTTAGATCATAATAACTTTATGGAAAGCTTTAATACAAAAACATATTCTTATTGTGAGGCTCTGATGTGATTTATTCTTGTTTTGAAGGCCCTAAAACAAATTATACTTCAGACTTTCTATCCTTTCTGACTGCTCTATCTCCTGGCAGGGCACTGCTCTCATTTCCACTGGAATATTTCATACTGATTGTTCAGTTTAAAAGAAGAAAAGTCCTTACAAAAGGATTTCATTTTAAGGAATATAGTACATTTACTGTATATATACAGTAAAAATTAGGTTATCTACTCACAACTATTAGGAAGCTGTTCAAACAAAAGGCAAATTTTGCTCCACCTAGGACACATAATACAATCCTGATCTTCCTGTGCTCTGTGTAAATTAGGAGAAATTTCACTGCCACTGAAACTACGCAAGTTTGCAAGTTGTTTCAAGATCAGATTTATTATGATGAACAGTAATGCATTAATGATGACATTTCACTTGACATTTGGTGGTTTATAGTTTCTCATTCAGGCTATTCCAGACAGTCTATATCAATGAATGTGGTAAAGGGTAAAGAAGACTCTAGAAATAGTGATACTTGTAAAGGTCATCATGATTTCTCTGCATATTGAAGAACATTTGTTTAAATGAAATGCACTGTTATAGAATCTCCTTTGGATATTGGAACCTACATAATTTCTGATATACCGTTGAGATTATCCTTTACAGTGGAATGATCACTTGGGCAAAACAGTTTGCCTCCCTAGACTAAAAAGCACTGGCTACTTTTCTGCTTACATTTTTCTATCTTCACATAAATCATCACTTTCAACACTATCTCATTAAGTTCAACCTAAAACTTGAAAAAAAACCCCAAAACCAGTATCTCCTTATTTTTTCAAAAAGCTACTTTCAAAGGCATCGAGCATATTCTGAGCCTGAAGAAGATCTTATGTTTTGAACACCACGTAAACTAATCTCAATACAAATCAATAGTCCGTATCCTCTTTCTTATTATGTATCTGAACATGTGACTGGCATACAACAAAAATACAGGTATTCCTGCCAAATGGTAGGAGCTCTTCTGTATATGTGACAGCACAAGGTTATGTGATTAAATTTCTCTTTCCACAGTTTTTGTATGATGGGAGAGAAAGAAAAAGAGAAAGATGAAGTGCAGGGCACCAAAACAACCCATCCAGTTCTACTGTGATAAAGGATATTCCTTAACTAGTTTAGAAAGTTCCCTGGATGAATTATTCTCAAGGGAAAGATGCCTGCAGGACACAGAGTGGATAAAGCTGAATTAATGTACAGTGTTATTGCTGAAGTAATTTAGAGATTAAATGTACTGATAATTCTGAGGGTTGAATGTGTGTCCCCCCTTCTCTCCAAAGAAGCCCACCTTGGAGACAGTAATGCAACAATCGCATCTAGGAGAGTTAGCAAGACTCTGACTCAGTATTTGCACAAACTCAATTCATATTCCCAATTGAGTGTCTCTGTTGTGGGTTTACTAAGGACCAAATTTTTTCAAGCTCCCCACACACACAATTGCTGCAAGTTGAGAGACATTTTATACAGACAAAAGAGAAGCTTAATGTAGGGGAATAATATTAAGATTTATTACTAGCAAAATAAAGACTAAAGAATACTATATATACAACAATTCTAACTAGGCCTAGGCTTTCTTATCTTATGAAGAAAATGTTAGGTATTTACAAAAGCATCTCTCCCCCCGTATCAGTCCGGGAGGAGAAAGTCTCTTCTTTTTGAAGTAATTCTGCAGTATTGTAAAGTTTCCCTTCTATTATCTTTAATGCAACAACTCTGATTTGTTGTAGTTGGAGATTTCTCTCTCTCTTTCTCTCTCTCGCTTGGCTCTGCTGCATGATGACCTCTGGATTGGGCCTGTTCCTTCTCCATTCCAGCCAGGACCAGAGGCCAGG
>VYXB01003580.1:0-69656 GCA_013397135.1 Pachyramphus minor | reverse complement strand
TTTTTTTTTTTTTGCCTTTAGTGAGTACTAAAGATTAGAATGAGCAGAAGAAAAGTGTTGTCCCACAGTAAACACATAACTTCTCCATCCAGCCAGTGGCACACTTTGCACCCTGTATTGTTTTTCACTCTTACTTTCTCCCACAGCACCATTTATTCCAGCCCTCCTTCCTTGCAGACACGCAGGGAGCATCCCTGCATCAAGGCCGGCACAGGAGTTCAGTCTGCTTCTTGCTACAAGAGCTCCAGTTTGTGCCTTATATCAGCAGCTTCTCCTTGAGAGCTACCCCTGTCTGCAAGCTGACCTTGGGAGAGAGGCAGCTTCTTTGACTTCTTAAACTGCAGGTCCTTCCCAGGATTTGCCTAACCACAAACTTATAACTGTATTTGTTGTTCTGAATAAGTGGTCACACACATGCACATTTGTCCAGTTCATCTAAATTCATATTTAATATCATAATAGCTTAAAGATGTAAAAGAAATTAATTAGAGGCAACACCAAAACTGTGTATTCCTGCTTGCATGAAATGGCAAAGGCATCCAGTAATGAACTCCAGTCTTGTAGTGTAGTAGGAATGAAGTTTCTTTCTGCGTTGTCAGGTAGGATTTTTGAGGTTTGCCTTTGATGTGAAAGCTGATGGGCTGACACAGTAGTTTCTTCCTTCCTGATCGTTGTGAGCTGACATCCACATGTGCCTCAAGAACTGGTGACCTGCTCAGCCTCCTGGGATAGCCAAGCTAAGGAGCTTGGCAACTGTTTCCTCCCCACATTGGAGATACCTTTTTCCCTCCTGGTTCTATTCATGAATGGATTCAAACTGTTGTACAATGCAAATGTAATAAGTGAATGCTCTTCTCCACCCCTTATTCAGGGGATTTCTCCTAGTTTGCATTCCTGCTGTGTTTTTCACATAGCGCTTCTCATTGATGTAATCCTCCTGCCTTAAATGGTTTTCCTGTGAGATCACACTGCTCTCAGAACTGTTACAAAACACTGCAAAATGCATACCATAAAAACTCTTCATTGTACTACACATTCTCAAGCACACAAGATTCAGATTGTTTTTAACATTTTAGAGAAACTGTGTACCATCTGGGGGAAGGACGACAGACTGCTTTGTCTGAACCTGCTTCCCCCTTATTTATTCTCAGCTTTATGCAACACTTCCCTGGTGTTCCATATACTGGGAAAACAATCATGATAAAAAATAAAATACTCAGAAGGTACAAAATGCCAAGATTAACTCTACTGTGGTGATTTTAATCTCTCCCCTTTTGCCCTGCAAGCGCATATTTATGAAGTTTACTAAAAGGCTTTGCTAATGCACAGATTAAAATTAGGTTGTTGAGTGAGTCCTCAAGCCCTCTCACTGTGAATGAATAGCTAAACTTAATCCTCTGAAAACCAAGTAGTACAAAAGTCAACACCCGTGTCAGGAATCTATAACATTGCCTCTTTACACAATGCTTGATGTGTATTCAAGCCTTTACCTTCATTGATGCTCAAGACCTCGGACTTCAGGGTAAGTTGAGTACTTTACTAACACAGGTTTGTGTTTAGATTAAATATAATACACAAAGGTATCTACAGTCTGTCTATAGTTAAACTTATTCAAAGCTTATCCCCCTTAGGAAATGATTGAATCTTATTTTCTCTTGCCCTAATGACTCTTCTCCAGAAACAATAGAAGAAAGGTAGAGGACATCACTGATGAGTATGCCACATACATCCTGATGTTTTCTGTGGCCAGAAGATATCAGGACCAAATATAAAATAAATACCAAATGTCAATCAACAGCAAAACTGCTTATTTCAGCATTACTTGGCAAGCCTTTAACAGAAAGCAAAGCCTGAGTCTAGCCGTAACAAGAATGAAAATTCCATATGAAAATCAAAGGATGCAAAACACAACATTTTAATATGAAAGTAGGATTGCTGGAACACTTAAAAATTAATGCTTTAGCATTCAATTATTAAAAACGAAATATATAGTTTTGGCCTGATCATGTGTTGGTTGGAAACTCCCAACACAAATGCTGTAAATTTCTTCTTCCTGTTTAGGGGTCGAGTTGAGGCAGACATAGATCACAACTGGGAGCTGTTGGCATCAGTGTACACTTGTGGCTTTGCACAGGTTTGGTAAACTCACAGTGTTATCAGTTTATCAGTTCTTGTAGACTCAACAGAGGCTAGTTCTTGGGAAACCTTCCCACACTACCTTCTCAGTGTACATTTTTCCTCTCTCCAGCCTGCCATGTTTTTCTATCCAGACCTATAGATATAAGTTGTACTCATTCACATAAACACACCCAAATATAACCACACAAGAGTAATTTAGGAGGCAAAATTTTAGTGCAAAATTTTCAAGGTTTAAAGAGTCTTTCCTTTTTTCTCAGATACATTTATAGATATATATGTATATGAAAGTATACAAACACAGAGAGACAACAAGAGTGTGTGTGTAGGCAGTGTGTTTATATGTACAGTGTGTTTAAGTTTGAATATACATTTTAAAGTGTCTAACATATTTTGTATGGCTTCAAAATAATTGTTTTGGTATTCCATCCACTCTTCAGCCTCACACCAATGAATAATCAACAAGATATTAAATTAAAATCCAAACATCTCTTGCATGTGCTGGAGGAAGTCAATGCCTCATTCTGCAAGATGTGGATGTGCCCTGTGTATGAACTTGGCACATTCAAAGCCTATGAGTTGAATACTGATTTTTTTTCCCGTGGTGGGCTCTATCAAGCTACTACTGATGTCAGTGGTCACCTTTCCATTGACTTCAGTAGCAATTTCAATAAATTTTTAATCTCTTTGATTTAAGTATGAATGTGAAGAAATCATAAACTGTAAACATTTGTGTTTGACAAGCTCTTTGATATGAAGTGTTTTGTACCCATGGAGTTAATTTATTATTTACAGAATGATTTAAATCCAGAGCTACAATAAATGTTATTTTCTGATACATAAACACAGTTTGACTGCTCAATGGTACAAAAACATGTTCAGCAAAGTGCAAATCTACTCTACTCTTGGCAACTAAGTGTTTTCTGAAAATAAAAGGCTATTTCTTAACAAGGGAAAAAAGCTTTCAAAAAAAAAAAGACATGTACTTATTAATTTATTCACTATGAGTCCTTTTAGAGATCTGGAAACAATTTTAAAATTTTGAGCTTTTCATTTTTAAAAAAGTTGTTACACTAACTCAGATATAAGACTGTGGAAATTCTGAACACGTATATTCATTTATATCTATTCACATCTATTTAGTTAAAGCTTAAACATATTTTTTACAAGGCAAAACTAAAGGGGATGTAAAGAATCTGAAGGAAAAAGGTTCATCTTAATGTAAAATATAAAGAAATAATCACCTGTTCAGTTGCATACAAGATTCCAGTCCTCTCTCCAACTGATATCACTGACATACAGAGCAATAAAAGTTAAACAAATGCATTTTAATGCTTTATTCTCAAGCTCATATTCAGAGTTTTAGCCATGTGGCTGCCATTAATGTTAATAGGGGTTACACAGCCAAAGCCAATTTATTCAGGTTAAAAATATATTCCAGACTTAGAAGTCTATCATATGACAGAAAATGCATTTTTGTTTAACTAATGAGGTTATAGTTTGCAGTAGCAATTCACTGCATCTTAATGTGAGCAAAAAGAAGAAGGAGGAAATATACACAACAAAACACTGTTATTGCAAAGAAGGAATTTTCACCACTATCCAGGTTTTGGCGGGGGTAGAATTAATTTTCTTCCTTTTAGTAGTAGAGTGCTGTGCTTTGGATTTAGGATGAGAATAATGTTGATAACACATAATTACAGAATCACAGAATGGGTAAGGTTGGAAGGGACCAACACACTAATGTTCGAGTTGTTGCTGAGAAGCAACTACATTAAGTCAAGGAATTTTCAGCTTTTCACACCAGCCCATTAGTGAGAAGGCTGGGGGTACACAAGAAACTGGAAGGATGATCCAAAGATGGAGAGATGACCCAAGCAAGACAAAGGGATGTTCCATAACATATGATACCATGCTCAGTATAGAAACTAGGAGGAAATCTGGCCAGGGGCAGCTGCTCAAGGACTGGGTGTCGGTCGGCGGGTGGTGAGCAACTGCATTGTGTTTCACTTGTTCTGATTATTCTAATTCTTTTATCATTAATAATAATGATAATATTATTATTATATTATTACATATTATATATTATTATATTATTGATTATTTTATCATTAATAATATTGATTATATTCTGTTTCTATCCTATTAAACTGTAACTATCCTATTAGACTGTTACTATTCTATTTGTTTTTTTCTCAATCAACTTTTACTTTTTTTCTTCCCCAGTTCTTTCCCCCATCCCATGGCAGGGGGTAGGGAATGAGTTGGGGGTAGGGAATGTGTTTGAGGTAGGGACAGAAATAGTAATTCTTGCAACAGAAACAATCTTTCTGCTTTGTTTTGATTTGCTCTTTCATACTGTAAAAGAGCACCTTGCTGAGGATGTCTAATATTCAGGAAGAGTTGAATCAGCTTTGGGAAATAGTATGAGATCCCATCTTCTTCTTCCTTCTTGAGTTGCTACAGTTGAATGGAGACCAGTTTGCCATTACAATCCAACAGCTCAGAAAATGTAAGAAAGACCCCAGAAAGACCCCAGAAAATGTAAGAAAGACCTGAGCTATGTGCTCACCAAAGGGTTTTACTTTAAAAAAATACAAGGCTCCAACAATATCCACCCTCTGGACATAATAGAAGAGCCCTTGGTTCTTTTAACACCTTAAGAGAGAGCGCAAAGGAGAAATGCACACATATTCTCAGGGGGTACTTTATTGGTAAACTTTAGGAAACAAGAGAATTTGGCACAAGTTTAAAGGGTAACATTCAACCAAAAAAAAGCATTCCACAAAGCATTGACTTAGCACATGCTAACCCACACAATTTAGCAAAATCCAACCCATTCAATCTCAAATTAACCAAAATATTAAGAAAGGAGATTAAGAGAAGAAGCAAGGAAGGAGAAAAAAAATTATAGCTACTATGAAACAGTCTTGTGCAAGTCCATGTTTCATATGTCCAGGTGGCAGAGTTCAAACCCCATGGGCAGCAGATGTTGTTACTGTTATGTGCTTTGGCCTCCCTGTGGCCCCACCCTCCGCCCCCCGGGCAGCATTGGCATTGTGACAGCCTGTTTGGGGCAGGGTTAGAGACTCTGAGGTGTGGGGTGTAGCAGTGGTCTCAGTGTCCGTGGACTGACAGCTGCTCCAGGATCACACCAGCAGGCTCACAGGCGCTGGGGTATGGAGTAAGGCGTTACCTCACCTTGATGTAGTTCAACCAGTCCCTCCCCCCCACAACACACACACGTGAATTGGTGCGAGCCAATAATTAATATAAGAATATAATAATCCAGTGTCTTACAAGTGTGAACCCAGACAGCAGCTGCTGTGACTGAAAGGGAACTGGCCTAGACCATGCAGAGCTAGATGCACTGAAAAGGATGACTGGATGCTGAGACGATCCCCAGCTGATCTTCCTCAGCACCTTCTCAGAGCTGGTGCGACAGGACCAGTGGATGTGAGACATGATGCTTCTTAAAAATTGTTACCCTGCACAGAAACTTGAGGTTAATTCCTAGCAATGGTGCTGGTTCCGTGTTGGTGCAGAAAGGGACAGACAGAGCAGTGGAGAACATGTTCTCCATTCATCACTCAGCAAAGGCCAGTTAGCAGTACAGAAAGAGAATTGTTGACAGGTCTCCCTCAGGTGGTGGAGTTGGTACTGCAGAAGTTATTGATGTGTGTTAGAAACAACTTAATCTACTTTGGAGGGAACATGGGACAAAAATATAGTCTTGGTTTTTTCCCCTGCATTACATTTTGGCAGTCTCGTTTGTAACAAATACTTCCTATCAAAGGGAGAAAAATATTGTCTGTACAAAACAATTATTCCTGTATCCTTCTGTCCAAACTTTTAGAAATCTATTTAAAGTTTCAGCTTACTCTAACAACCTTCAAATATATCTGTGTATGGATGTGATTTCTAAAATATTATTGCTTCAAACTATAAAATATTCCAAACCAGGCAGAACATAAGACACATGATAATATGTTTCTGAGCTGATAATCTAACTAATCCAATTTAATCAACCAGTAATATTTCCATAACATTAAACAATTAACACTGTAGTGTCACTACCCCTTTTTCTTAAAGAAAAGAGAAAATGGAATTTAATGTTCCATTAACCTCTCTTGGATATATTAAACTATGAAATTAACTGAAAAATGAATGAATTGTCTTGTAAAGTCAGCAAGAGCTTCTTATAGCGTCAATCATGCTTTAATTCATAAATCCCTTTACTACATCCTACAGCTGGTTGAAAGTATTCACATGAATTTTAAGTAATAGTAAGCATTAACCTTATAGGTTCACTGTAGAAGATGATAGATTATAAATTGACTATAGAAGATTAAATGCAAGCTCATCTGATAGCTCTATAATCTTAAAAAATAAAAAAGCAAAGGCTTAACAGCTTTTCACACTAAATTAAAAAAAAAAAAAAAAAAAAGGATTAACAGCTTTTCACACAAATTTAAAAAAAAAAAAAAAAAAGGAATATTTCTGACAGGATGAGAGAACTTCCCTGAGATTTTTCCTGTTTCCTTCTTTTCTCTGCACCACAACACAAAAGTCTTATAATCATTTTTCCCCCAAAGTTATATCCAGACTTGTAAGCAAACCCTCTTTCTATGTAGCAGAAATAAATGGTTGCAACCTGAAACACTGAAAGATTGTTGACTACACTTGAAACATTAACCTGGTGACAATCACTGAACATCGTAGCTGAGCATTAACTGTCTCCCTAGAAAAGCCTTCCAGAAGATTGTGGTTTCAAGATAAATAGTATTTTAATTGATTCAGACATCTTTCAGTCTTCAAACTGCTGATGGAGGACAATAGTGGCAGCTATCAGATGTACAACCTTATATTGATGAAAAAACGTGCTCTAACTCTGCATCTTTCATCTGTACATTTATATAAAACATCGTTGCAGGCATGATACAACAGGAAAAATCCTCTACCCACTGTCTGCATCCTCATCCGCATTTCACACTAGTCTACATTTCACCAGTTAATGGTATCATTTCTTATGATTGCAGCTTATCCTGGCAGCATTCAGAGCATCTCATCAGTGTTCCAGTAATGTTCCCTGTTGCTTGCTTTGGTGTCCTCTGCAGGTGAACGTCTGAGATAAGTCATATCCTTATATGCCCACAATAGAAAGAATCCATGTTCCTGTTTGCTGGCAGTCCAACAACGAGCATCTTCTTATTTTGTGCATCTGCTCAACACCTCCTGACAGAAATGCGCTATTAGTAGGTACAGTTACTAATATCTACGTGTTTCAGAGGAAGGTTTAAATCTCATTAAGTCTACTTGTAAGAAAAACTGAACTGTACCTGTATTAGGTGAAATGGAAATGTTTTACAGCACTATTGTCACAGAGCTCATGGCTTTCTGCCCATTCACTTGCTTTGGCACACAGCCCAGATCACCTGTCCACAAGCCCACCAGAAGCTAGGGGCTTATGATGGCCCGAAAAGGGCTGCTCAAAGCCAGACAGGGAAATTATTCCGATGCTGGGTCTTCATCGCCTTTTTAGAAAATACTGCCAAGTTTAGGCCTGTGAGATAATTAAAGTAGACCTAATGATTTTAGGTCTTGCCATTACAGCTGTAACACAACCACGCTTGGGTGTTTTTTTTGTTTCACCCAAGTATTTTATAGTGCAGAACTTCCACAAGTTTTGAAGGTAGATAATAAGCATAAAAAATAGAAAGGTACTGAGTGGAGTGTTCCTCACCTCAGTATGGAGAAAGGCAAACATGCAGATATGTTCATTTTTTTTTAATTGCTGAGAAGTAAATCTTTGAAAGTATAGCTTGTATCTTAGAACATAATCATTCACTCTTCTTTCCCTGTTTTAAAGTCAGCATAAAGAAAATTGTGCAATAACACAGTAGGTGTTAAATGTAATAACGTTCTGCACTAGAAAAACTTTTGACTATTAACTAAATTAAGAGGAAATTGATGAAAAAAGTCTAACGGTTCTGGATGATGATAAAGAATGCTAGGTAGTTCTTTCCTCCCATTTGGTTTAGGTAAATGAATGGCTGGGATCTGACCCAATTACTCTATTTCATTTCTGGAGATAACTTGGAACATGTCTAGCTATGAACAGATGCCAAAACACCCTAACTGAGACATGCATTTTTAATGCTTAACTTCTCTGTCAAGTAATTTGGTTTATACGATACAGAGATCAGTAGTTATTAGACCTCAGTGAGAAGCTCTCTACTTTTCTTTGAAATTCCCTTTGTGCCCCTTATTGCATTTAGACCAGTACTGATCTTTCTAAGGCTGAAAACTTGCCTTTTAGATTGTGCTGTGGAATTCATTAACACCCGCAAGTGTACTGATTTTCAATTTACTTGTGCGAATAGGAGCCTTTCCACTAAGTTAAACCCTGCAAAATGTCTCCATCTGTCTGAGTTGCATCTAAGCATCCCACACTTTCTGCATCAGTGTGATCAAGAAACAAGACTGCTAGTATCTTACTATGAAAACAGAAACTCTGCCTGCTTATAGTACTCCATTTGCCTTTACTTTGCCTCACATTGCCTCAAAGATCATTCAGGGTCATCCATTTCAAAAATACACAAGGAACTATTCAACTTCCTTACTGTGTTCCCCCAAATTTACATTGCAACAAGACAATCTGAATAAATACATGTTTATTACTTATAATTGTATTGTGGAAAGCTTCAAGTACCTCAAGACCTTTTTTCTAAAAAAGATCTATCATCTCAAAGTTCCTTTAAGAAAACCTACTGGCTCCATATTTATGCCTCTAGCTGTCACTGGATTTACGCCACCATTTTGATGTTTAAATACATTTGAAACTGTGGGAATTTACAAGTGACCTCTCATGTATAACATATGTTTACCATTTTACATGCTAACCTTTAATATACTGAATGCATATTGATTTTACTACAAGATAAAATTTTAGAATAACAAATGCACTGTAGGAAGACAGCAAAATAGGCAAACGAGCAGATGTGAAGAATACAGAAATCCTGGTGATTGATTCCACCTTCCTGAACAGTGCAGCATGACTAAACACCGAATGACTTTCTATCTTCTTCAGAGACCTTTGTTAACATTTCTACACTGTATGGATTCCTAGCTGAGGTCCTGCTGGTTGGTGTTTGGGGCCAGCCTGGATGTCCCAGGAGAGCTGTGGACATGGGAGCACAGACTGCCTAGGGACTCTAGGAACTTTCCAAGAGGATTGCAGACTTTATTAGCTTTTAATTTCACACAGTCTCATAAATGTCCTTGTGAAGGAAAATCTCAGTTTGTGGTGGTAAACTGTGTTTTAAAAATACATAACCAGAGTTGCAGTTAGGTAGCAAAACTAGATTAGAGTGTCACAGTTACCCACCAATAAAACTTTGGTGTGAACTTATCACCTTTTATTCCATATTTTGTGCTGTAACTTGGTCTACTAACAAAACAAACATCTTGCTTTTCCAGGAGTTGTTTTCTTGTTCTTTTTGTCCATAACTTTATAGCTTTTGTCTATGACAAAAATATCATTATAACCTTTTTTTTTTTTTCCCTGTGTCTGGTTAATAACTGCATTAACCTTCAGCTATCACCTGTAGAATTGAGCAGGAAGATGCAATAGTGTTGCAAAGAAATAGTGGAATCCCATTGTGAATCAGTCTCTGTATTACAGAATGGGGCTCATGCATATACTTCAGTGAAGAATTTGTGGAAGCAGAAAACTACCTGTTCTCCCCCAGGGCAGTGAGGCTCTGGTACCTCATTCAGTATTGCTTATCACTCAAGGCATAGAATGACAAAAGAGTAAACAACAGTGAATAAGCTACAGAAGGAATAAACACATCAGAGACTACTTCATCTGCACTGTATTGAGATGTTTAGCAGAGTTCTTAGTCTTTGTACTCAGAAGAGAAACCACTGCAAAAAAAAATAATACCAGAGACCCAAACTACTGTTTGTTTTCTGTTTGCAAGTAAAAATGAGCCCAACAGGCCAAAACAAGAGTTTTACAGGGGAAAAGGCAAGTACTAATGAATATCAAAGTTGTACTGATATATGTATATTTATGCATGTTTCTTTACTTATTTATTCCAAATTCATCCCATACATATATGTATACATATGCATATGTAAATATGCTTGTAATTAGGAGGGGTACTGCTCCACCTCCAATAAATCTTATGTTCCTGGGGGAACATGCTTTTTTTAACTGTGTTCCAGCAAACTCAGAGAATGGGCTGACTTCTGGTGGGATGGATGTGCAAATTCTCAGAAGGCACACATTTTGTGTGCAGAATATGCAGAATACTTCCTAAAGACAGGCAGATCTATCCAAGTCCTGCTTTTGACTCAACTGGTGTCATTATAGCTGACTATAATAATCATGGCTAAGACAGAAGGCTGTGAACCACAGACAGTCAATGCCCTTTAACATGACCCCACAGCGTTCATCCCCAGTGTGGAACAATAATCAACATTGCAGCTGAAGATTTCACAATACTGGCTACAGATGGATCACCACCTTGGTGACATTCAACATGGTATCTCAGAATTGCTTATGTTTTTCCCTAATTTGAGCTTCAGAGAGAAAATATAAAGGAAGTAAGGAAGTAGACATATTATTTATACTAAAAGAATAAGATTATGGAAAGGGAAAGAGGTATCTTTTACCCATGCATTTTCAGAATACCTTCTTCTGTACAGATAGGAATAAGCAAGTTTAATGTGGCAGTTTTCAGAGATATGTTGACATAGATTGAGAGAGAGAGAGAGAGAGTTTTCTCAGCCATCAGAGCACTCCAGAAATATTAATAGAGAGAGCTCAAGGCAGTAACAACCAAGTATTTCTATCTTGTAGTTTTTGTTCGATTGTACTGGTTATGTTCTTATTTCTGATGTGGTTTTATGGATTATGTTTATGTCTGTGCCTGAAGTCTGTCAACAGCTCATCCTCATTAGTGTTTCTTATGTTAGCCCACTATAATGTCATGCGTGATGACATTATTGTTTAATAAGCCACACAGTGTGAGTACCTTGCCTGCTGTGGAAGGATGGTAAACAATCTTGCATCGAATTTATCTAGCTGTGCAAAGCTCAGGCAGTAACGTGTCTAGTCTCCTTTTATAGGGCACTGTCATTTTATTTTTTGCAGTTTTGGAAAAAGAAGCAGGGCTGATGAATAAGTAGATAGAACAGAATATGACAAATGGTTATTAGAACCCAGTCAGAAAACTTAAAAAGAAGTAAACTAATTTATCAAACAGCAGAATCCCTAAAATATTTCCAGACTTTATATAGATTCTTTATTTATAACCTATGAAGAGCAGATGGAAAAGCAAAAAAAAGAGTATCTATGACTAATCAAGCCTATTAAAATGACCAAGGCAACTAGAAACAAAAAAAAGTGGGGGTTTCTAGTGTATAGCTCTGCTATTTATACCTGTTTCTGTACAGTATATTTTATTACCACTTTTTTAAAAATTCTATTTGGATGTAAATATATTTAAAAATCCCCCTTGGGAACCAGTGCAGTAGTCAACTGGAAACATCAGACAAATATTTTCTATCTGACAGCCTGTAAATTGGTAATACATTAGTATATACATACTTTATTTACAATACATTTAATGCATATATATACATTTTAAATCTCCTATCAGAAGAATATGAAACAAAACCACAGGTAAAGATGTTGTGTAAATGTTTGAGCACTGTTTGTGGGAATGCAATATTTTTACATTTGAATTTATACATTTGATAAAAATTAGAGTTTTGGTGAACAGCGAAGAAATGGTGAAATATGGCCCTTACAGTAACCATTAATATTTAATCCTTAATAGTTAAGTCACTTTATAATTATGGTAGACAGTCATATAAGGTACTAAGTATGTAACAGCTGTGTCTAATTAAACAGTGATGCTATTTCAGTATCAAAACTGTGTACATTTCTAAAGACTATTTTTTGTGCTAACAGTATATACATTAAAGTAAACCAAACTGAGTATTTAGTAAAGATTTAGTTTGGCCATATGTATTAGAACATAGATGCACTTCTATTTTATATATGTTTTCAGATATTTGTTGCAAAGTTGTGTATGATTTTAAAAGGCACAGCTATCGCACTGGTAAATCTGCCTGATTTTCTTCAAATGTTTAACTGAAAGGATTAAATTTATTTTCTCTTCTCTTGCAGTAGGGAATCCACATGTCTTACTTAAGGCTTTAAGTGTGTCTGGCCTATTATATCCTTACAGAAAGATGCTGCAGTTAATATTTAATCCAAGGGCTGATGAAGCTCAAGATCACTCAGGTTTGATGTTAACTGTGGTTATTTGATAGTCAGATGGTTTCACAGAAGAGTGCAAAGTGCCCGTTAAGAAACACCAGATGAATTGAATATGGGACCCAGTACTTTACTGTCAGATCCAACCATTATGATATCAAATTAGCTTATATTTTTAAGTAGGAGGCTTGGGCTTTTTGTTTGTTTCATATTTTCTTGATTATTCATTCTGATTATTCAGATGGTTAGTAACATAGCTTTAACACTAGATTTACTCATAGACAGTTCATATCCCTTTGTGGGTTTGCCTATATTATCCTTTTGTTTAAATAATTATTTATCCTTTCCTTTCCTTTACACTGTTAGGTCTTTAGTGGCATTGTGTTTCCCCTCAACTTCTTTTCCCTGCCAGAAATAAGAAGAAACTATCTCCTGATTTGTAGGAGGCTCTGGAATCCATTGACCATCCCAATACTCCAGCTCTAATTTCGTCTCTGAATTCATCTTTTTTTGACATGTACCAAAACTGCACACATTACCATGACCAAATCACCCATGACAGTGGTGCATCCCACGTTCTACTGCTTTTATTTAAATCAGCCACTGACTATATTTCATCACATATACACGTGACAGCATTACTCAAACGTGTTTTGATGACAGGATGTCCTACTAAATCTTTTTTTCTCTTTAGTCACCTCCAGCTGGTAAACTGCTATCTTGGCAGAAATTTCTGTCTCTTCTCCTTATCCTTTCCTTTCCGCAAGTCATGTTAATGATTTTTATCTATCCCAATATAAGTTTAGACATAGAGTCCCTACAATATCATACTTGTTTCCTTGACAGTTATTTTTCAACTTTCCATATTTCTCAGCTTTCTATCACAATCAGCTACAGTGCAGTAGTGTAGCATGTTCCACAAAAAAAATTAAACCCAACAAAACCCCACAATCAGGAATTTGGCATATAAATCTTTCTTTTGAAAATTACTTAGTTCATTTCTGTATAGGTACGAAAGATACCCAAAGATGGATGAGTAATGACATTTTCAAAAATGTTGTGGCATTCACTGCTCATCATTTGAAGACATATTAGGACTTGTTTTGCAAACAGTACCAATATCTTGTAATGCATTAGATATGGCTTTCAAAATGCTAGAAGTAGAAACATTTGTTCAATTCTACCTACACTTCTGACAGGGCAGAAACACAAATTTTCCATCCTGCCAAGCAATTCTGCATCAAACCTGGACATTTCAGCTCACGTTGCTGTCACCAGTGCATCTGATTCTGAAAATCCTAGTGAAAGTATGCCTGGGACAGAGGATTCCATTAGATGTAAAACACAGAAGTCCATCTATTCATTTAGCCCCTGATTTAGTGCCTTGAAGATGTTTCATTCACATATGAAGTGCTTAAATACATTGAATGTGTGGATCTTAATTCCAAAAACTGAAAATATCTGTGCACAAGTCTCAGTATGTTCATTTCTTATACTTGGTCCAGGTCTTTTTCCACCTGTCTGGCCTGGGAAGTGTCTGGAACCACCATTGCTGTTTCCAAACTCAGTAATAGTCATGTAGTATGTAATAAATACCCCTTAGATGAAGCCACTAAGAAGCTTCTTAAATGGTGATTGAAGTTAACAGGCTTGACTCAGCTCTTTCTAGGAGGTGTAGAAACCTGTTTCTTTCTGTCTTACAGTTGTTAGATATCTACATTTCCCATCCAGCCCATTGTCATGGGTGCTAAGAAGGATAAATCCATGCTCAGCTTTGGAGACCTCATCCCCTTCCACCATTTTCCTACAGAGTGTCAAACTGTACAAAACAAGAGTTAAAGATTCAATTTTTACATTACACACAAGCTTAGAAACAAGTGTAGCCCTAACCAATAAAGTCAGCACTATCCCACTATGCAGGAGACCATGATGGCAGCCAGAAAGTTTGTTGAAAATAACAGGAAGTGGAGGGATGTCACTTTGTCATGCTCATCAGTTTCATATCTCCATCATGTCTAGGTTGTATATCTAGCTGTGATTAAACTATTGCAGTTACCTTACTACGTATGTATGTGATTCAGAAGCATTGTGAGAATTGGAAAGCAACTGTAAGAGAAAAAAGTAGCTTAAAGCTGAAACATTCAAGCTTAAAATATACATTGAGGGTGTCAATAAGAAATATCTGACAGAATGGGATTAGATAATCTTTTATCATACAACATCATAATATCAGAAGCAATGAGGGACAGATAAACAAGAAGAGAGCATTTCAATTTAGAAAAATGAAAAGTGCTGTAGTAAAAGTGACCTGGGCAAGGGGGATCTGCTCATTATTCAGTACCTTAAACTGAGAAGGGAGAAAGATCCTTAATTTAGAGCATGATCTTAAGAACGTATTTGATCTTGAGGATTTTTCAGCAAGTTTCTTCTTATGTTACAAATCTTTTTGCAAAGAATACATATGATTTCATTCTTATGTAGCCATACAGTTAAGTTTCTCATTTCCTGGTATGCAGCAATCATTAAAACGGCATTGCTGGGACACTGTCAAAGTGCCCTTTGGGTGAGTGGATTTCTCTAGTGTATCCCTGGGTAGCAGGGTGCACCTCCATTGAGTTGGTATACAGGAATTTAAAAACAGAGCAGCATTATCCAGGAAATTTCATTGTCATATAGAAAGAGACAGTTGAGAAAAATGCTCTCATTTCAGACATCCCATTGAAAGTTCATGGAAGTTAAGCTTCTAAGCTACTTATACTTCAAACAAGAAATGTGACCCTAACACTCACTAACACTTGGACTTACGCACATATGTCATGTAGGCTCATTTTAAAACGTCTATCCTATAAGTACCTTTTAAGTAATTCATTTATGACACTCAGTGTAAATTTTCTGCTCCTTTCCATAAATTTCTCATTCAACAGGAGGGCTCTAAGTGAGTCATAACGGAGGCATACAGTAATTAACATTTCTTCAGACATATCTTTAAGGTGGTTATTATGGTTAAGATCTTATTTGTACAAAATCTTATTCGTCAGGTGCACTTTTTCTATTAATTCAGTCATGTAAGTTTATTCACATTTGCTTCTTTGAACGACAAAAATCCTTGCCAGGCAAAGTCAATACAGCTATAAGACAGTGATCTGCCTCTATTCTGCTTGCAAATCATTTGTGACATCGTTAATTAAATAGGAAATTCTCTACTACAGTTTATTAGTCAGCCAGTAAGAAAAGAATTCTGAATTTATTTTCTGATTAAGTGAAAAATTTTTCCTCCTCTTTGTTCATGGAGCAAAAAAGTGTGTTTTCTTACAGCACAAGGAAACACAAAATTGCACAGTGCAGTGTAGAAGTGTTGCTTTCAAGAATGTACATGTATCTTAATACATTTGCATAGGTGCAAATGATACCTGTAGAATTAATCATCCACCAGTAATGTTAATTTTTTTATAAAACAATGTTGACTATGCTACAATGTGAAAATCTTATCTAAAAAGCTTTACAGTCATGATAAACATCCTTTCTAAGCTATTTTTCAGAACTTGTGTATTTCATTACATTACAATAACTCCTCCCATCATGCAAATTCAAAGAAAATACACCTGTAGGTAAGGAACAAAATAACAGAAACATAGTTGTCTTACTTTTATTCTTACTTTTTAAAAATCTATTTTATCTAACCCACAGAGAAATATTTTATAAGTATAAAGAATGGTAATGACAATAAGGATATTGTAAGATACAGGGAAATGTATGTTGACTTTTAAATTGTGGAAGAGAGATTTCCCTTGCAAGCAAAATGAAATTCAGCTTTTAATGACTCACCATCTCTACCAGGGATAAGTCCTTAAGAGTAAGGGCTGCACTATGTTTCATTTCTGCACAAGACAATTACAAGCACAGGAATGTGATAACTTCTTTTGGTGACTCTGTGTTAATTACTGTGTGTTTTCCAAACAAGTGAAGAACCAGAGAATGGGGCAAGAAGAGTGAATAAAAAGTTTGATGGAAATGGAGATCTGGGGTCATCCTGTTTTACTTGAGCGAACCTTCTAAATTAGGAGGCTAGTAGCACTTGATTGCCTTTACAACCAATGAATGGAGGCAGACACATCTGGAAGGCAATTCAATCCACTTCAGTAAGTGATTTGGGACTTTCTCTCTCCATGTTGATACTGAGTTTGCCTGAGCTCGCCTGAAAATGCCAAGAGTCCAGGCCAGAATTCAAACTTCACGCAATACCCTTGTATAGTCATTGTATTGAAAGTACATGGTGTGCCTGCTTAGAAATGAGTTGCAGCCTGGCTTGCAGAAGTGATCCAGCAAATACTAACATAAAGTAGATGCCATATGGCTTGATGCTACTCGTAGCAGTATGCAGTAGCCTATGACACAGAAGTGGTAACACATGAAGAAGCTCATTTTCTTAAAAATTGAAGGTTAAAGGGAAAAGATAGGTTTTCTTATCTTTTGCATATTTCTTAGTGAGTTACTTCTCTGCATGGTCTGCTTAAAGAAATGCTTTAATTAACACCAATCATGCTGCTGACAGAAATTAGCATTTTATATTCTTTTTAGCAACAATCTATTAATTAAGTTCATTAACTGACCTCAGTACAGAAATGAGATGCAGGAGCCTTCCTTTTTTTTTTTTTTTTTAAGTACTAATGTCAAACGTATATGTGTAGCACAGACTAGCTGTGCGTGAGGAGGAAAAGTCTGCACTATGTGCACAGGAATAGCCATAGTTAAATGGAGGTTCTTCTTTTTATTAGGGTGTGCCTTCCTTTGTTTACTTTTAAAGTTTCTCAGGTAACTTTCTGAAATATGGAACTTTCCTAATTTCTGTGTATTAGAAGCTAATGTGTAGTACAGCCATTAATCAAATTAACATAATCGTGATTAGTTCACAGACTTGCGGTGTTTTGCTTAAAGTAGGAAAAAGAATATTAATTGCTAACAGCCCACAAAATGGATATGCAAAAAACACTTTTGAAATAAATAGTATGTGTTCTTTGAGAGAGAATCTGAAAGTATCCTTCATTTCTCTTCTCTGATGACCCTATCAAAGATCCTACATGCTTGCTGATGACATAGAACCCAGCTGTCTGTGCAGTTCACTTAATTTATTTGCTATTAATTTATTCTTACGGTGGCAATTGCAGGAAGCTCTGTTTAGGCACAAAGACCAATGCTCCGTCTGCAGGGAACTGTGCAGCTGATTCATACGTGGTTGGATTACTGGGTCACAGAAAATGGATTACTGTTAAAAAAAGAGACCAAACCCATGTCAAATATATTTAAATGGAAAGAATGTTTATTTTGTAATATCATTGTTGCTTTGGATCCAATTTGAGAAAAATAAATCTCTAAGAGTACTGTAAGGCCTTGGAAGCGCTGAAAAATCACTTTTCTGTGAGCTTCAAAAGAATCCTCAAAAGAATGTAAAAAATTAGTTCCAACGGCCCTGAAATGATCTACAGAAAGTTGTCATTAGGACAACTTATGTTTTGTGGAAATCCACCAATATCTGCCTAGCCAATTTAAAATATAAAATATAAAATAGTCTTTGAGGGAAAACATTAAAGGATTCTGCAAAACATTAAACTCTTGGCACAAAGGAAAGTAGAAGATACTCATTTGTCAGGCTTTGGCTTTGCCCTGCTCTGAGCGTAATGAAGCATGCAACCTGCAGGAACAAGCCTAGAGATTGTGCCACAGAACTTTGAAGCTGTTCTTTCCATTTCACAAGCTGATATGCAGCTTCCATACACAAACTTTCCATTACTGTCCAGCTGATGGTCCTTGTCATTTCTATGGACCACTACTCTAAAATTTTTAATGTCTTATGAAACGTAAAGCCAGAAGAGATGTCAGATTACACAATCTATCTGCCCATGTCATAAAAGCAAAATGAAGATTACCTACATTCAATTTTTTTCTGGAAGGCTTTGCCTAGCTTGTTCTTTGATTTTCCACACATTTCTGCTTCTGTAGTATTTTGCCCAAAGCAAGATTAATTTTTTAATTCAAATTTCCTTTAATGTTAGACCTTGCTCACAAAATAGCCTCAAATTCAAATACCAAAGTAGCAGTGGGACAGACTTGGATATGCTATAGATATTTAGGAAGTACAATTATACATCCTAAGAGTAAAAGGTTCTTCTGAAAGATAAAAGTGAAGTTGCTCTTTAGTCATTCTTCTTTGCAGGTTGACAGGTTGGAAAACTTTCTTACAAGTAAATTAGGCCTAAATTTTTTGGCCTGACTAAACTATCTAGCCTGAGATAAGAAAGAGAGAAAATGCAAGGTGATTTTACATCATGCACGTACTGGATAGATTGAGACCAGATGAAGACTAGGCAATAATGTACAACCATAAGAATAGTTATTATATCTGTCAGCATTCACTGCCAATTGCTCTCATTCCTTGAGACACCAAAGAATAAATTCCTATTCATTAGATCTTATCTGTTGTGCTAAGAATGGGAACATATACAGGAATAATAGAGCAAATCTGTGCCCTGAGATCATACCTCTTAGCAATGTAAAAAAATCTCATGAGACAAAGTCACTGTCTTTAGTGAATCACCAGAGCAGGAAAATTGGAAGAGGACTTTACTGCAGAATCTGCCACTTTTCTTCCTACTCAGCTAAAAACACTAGGTGCAAGAAGAGAAAAGGAGAAGTGTGACTGCAGAGTACTGCATGTGAAACGATTGAGATGTATGACTATCCCTATCTAAATAACACATTACCCCTTAGTCAAGTTTGGCCAAAAACTTTATGGAATGCAAACGAATACCACATCTTTCCCAGCTGTCATGGAAGAGAGTTGCCAACCAGTAAGATTGGCCATTAGTAAGGAGTTGTCCTTCTTTTTCCAGGGTGGAAGCCTTGTTTCCTCTTTCTTTGTATTTTTTTTTCTTCTTTCACATGTTTTATCCTCCTTTCTTCATTTCATGTCCACAGAGATCCTGTTCCCATTATATAAAAACAATATAGATCTACCCCCAGGAATTCCATTTCTTCTGGCCTTATATTTTTGTGGATAAGCCATGAGAATGTGTCCTGATCTACCTGGTCTATAAATCAGTGTCAAATGTTAAGCAGTGATGGAATCCATTGGGTATGAGATCTCGCAAAGTTTCCTCTTCCCTGTTGACCAGGGCAACTCTGGGTGCATAATATTGCCGTGGCACCACAAACCAGGCACACACATACACAAACTACCAAACGTGTAGGATGCTTTTCCTTGATCCTGCCTCACATATACAGTCATTTCTACCTACATTTGCACTATGCATCTTCTCTTTTGCACTCAGAGGATAAGTAAGTTTTCTTTTTACGAAGGCCGGTTTGGGGTAGACTACAGGAAGAGTAAGTTGACAGAAAGAAGCAACTAGAAAAGAGTTACACGTGTGTGTATTTCATCTCTCTAGCTGGAGAGGCCTGCACATTGGAACACAGGTAATACTGTCATCTATATCTTGTACTTTAGACCCCTAAAAACTTTCACATAACTAACACTGAAATGAAACTAACACTGTTAGTTCAAGACAAGGAGAGAGGATTGCCTTAGGAATTCTTAAAAGTTGCCTTGGTGAGTCATATGTTTTAAAATTATTAATTATACTCTCCTTTAAGTGGAAATGTACTTATGAGAAGTACTCTGAATACTAGTTTAGAGAGAGTTTGTACTTTTAAACAATATAGTCAAGAGAAATAATGGCTAGAACAGCTGGGGATGATTAATTTTTTATAGAGAAAAGCAGTACTGCAAACATATTAAGCTGAGAAAGTACTAGAAATGTTTGGCAAGGGGACATATACCTAAGTTATTTTAGCTGGAAACAAACGGGGGGAAATAAGTGTTTTGGGGTTGATAATGTTATTGCTCTCTCCTTCAGTTATAAATTATAGAATGAAAAGAGATGGAAGCATGTTCTCTTTTTTTTATATCTTCCTTATCTGCAGCTCATACAATGATCTTGTTTGCTATTAAGAAAACATGGCATATTACTCCACTGTGCATTGCCTTCTGTTGAGTTCATCTAGCCCATCTTGCAGGATTAGGACAGTCCTGCATGGAGGCTACAGCATAAAAATTACAAAAAGCTTGAGCATCTATCTCATTGACTCGTTAAAATACTTGTGGTAAAGCTACCTCCATTTAAAAACATTACAGAAAAAATCTTGTTGGTGTTGTTTATTTTACTAGCTAGCAGAATTCCCAAGTTATGAGTCCAGCAGCTGGGAAAGAAGTACCCCTGTCTGAGGTTCAGGCTGGGGACTGCCTGTCTGGGAAGCGGCTGTGCAGACAAGGATATGGGGTTCTCGGCAGAGCACAAGCTAAAAATGAGGTAGCAGGATGACATGGCAGCTAAGAAAGTCTGTGTTATCCTAGACTGTATAAGGTACAGCATAGTTAGGAGATTGAGGGAATGTTTTTGACCTTCCCTTTCTATTCAGCAACTGCTGGGTCTTCAACACAGATGAAGGACCAAGGGGGTCTTAGTGCCCTTAGCTGGAGGACCATGACTGCAAGAATGATCAGCTCCTAGTCGACCCTGAAATTGTACAGGATCTGCTATTCCAGCTGGATTCCTACCAATCTACGGGGCCTGACAGGATTCATCCCAGAATCCTCAAAGAGCTGGCTGATGTCATCACAAAACCTCTCTCAATGATTTTTTAACCACCTTGGAGAGGTCCCAGCTAACTGGAAGCTAGCAAACATTGTCCCAATTTTCAAGAGGGGCAAGAAGGAGGACATTAGAAACTACAGGCCTGTCAATCTCACTTCAGTGCCTGGTAAAGTTATGGAGAAGATTATTCTGGGAATTATTGAAAAATACCTGAAAGACAACGCAGTCACTGTTCACAGTTGGCACAGCTTAATGAGAGGAAAGTTCTGCTTATCAAGTATGATTTCCTTTTATGACAAGATAACCCATTTCTTTGATCAAGGGAAGCCAGCTGATGTAATCTTTTTTGGATTTCAGTAAAGCTTTCAATACTGTCTCTCCCAGGATCCTTCTGGACAAACTGTCCAGCACACAGCTGGATAAACACATCATGTGGTAGGTGAGCAATTGGCTCACAGGTGGAGCACAGAGGGTAATAGTGAATAGAGTAATATCAGACTGATAAGCTGTCACTAGTGGGGTTCTGCAGGGCTCCATCTTGGGCCCTGTGCTCTTCAACATATTCATAAATTACTTGAATGCAGGACTGGAAGGATACTAAGCAAGTTTGCAGATGACACAAACTCAAAGGCAGGGAGGCCCTGCAGAGACCTTGACAAATTAGAGGACTCAACAATCACCAATCATATGAAGTTCAACAAGGGAAAGTGCTGGATTCTACACCTGAGATGGAACTCTTCAGGTTCCATTTCAGTGGAAGAGCAGTGCTCTACATTGTTCTATACTGAATTTCAGTCCAGTGAACCAAAGAACCTAGAAATGAAACAGAAATTAGCAGGTCAATTTGTTAAACTGAATCTGATGGGTCATTTCCTATTTACCTTTTCAAACGCCAAGAAAAAGTGCATTGGTGCAGCCTCAGGTCTTTTAAACCAGACATAATGACTTTGAACTAACAAAATTTATGCTGTCTGTACTAAAAAGATTGATTTTTCTTTCTAAAGAGATATTCTTTTGACTTCACATAGAAGGATGTTATTTACATCTTTTAAAACATTTATTTGACACCCATTGTTAAAACTCCTGAATGTTAATTAAAATGCTAGAAAATATGCTATGAGTGCTAGAAAATATTTGCCTTGTCTTCATTTTCTAATGATTTCCAAAGAGAGAAGAATGGAAACTAAGCAGATGTTGTAATGTAAAGTAGTGGGCACTCATCTCAAATCAGTGAAAAGCATAGGGTCAGTGATTTTCAGCCTTTTCTACCTTCATGCAAGAAAGAGCAAAAGAAAAATTCAGTACTAGTGGACTATGATGAAGAGGTGCATTTGTATATGTGAACAATTTAAAGCCAGAATTGGTAATCTCTAAGTTCTCAGAGTAAAAAACCATAATTTTTATTGGAAAGATCACAGAAAGAATTCTCAAGTGTCTTCCTATGTTGCCCCTATTACTTTATTGTGCTGAAAAGTTCATCAGTATTTTCAAAATTAATTGAAGATGTAAATACAAACAATATTAACATTTTCTGCTCCTGTATTTCAAAATTTGGCATCCGCCTGAACAAGCATTTTTACATGGATTTCTCAACATCTTTGGCTCTGTGGCAGGACTTCTAACCTGTGAATAATAAATTATTCGTGTTGTGTTTCTTTTTCATTAATTATAGCAATAAAATAAAAAACAACTTCCGTTTCTCCAAGAAAAAAAAATATTATGTTATCAGTCCTTTGAAGTATTCATTATTGCAATATTTCTTACATAGATAAACATAAAAATGACCTCTGAATTATCACAGTTCTTATTTTAGTTCTTTCTGTGGGTGTAGAAACATGAATATAAGACCATACAATAATAGACAATTCAGAAAAATATTTATTACTTAGGTATGATGGGTGAAAACTTGAAAACTCCTGTTACAAGCTTTGTAAATTGAACCTTTAAACTCAGGTCAGGTCTTGGGCCTGTTTTGATAGAAAATATTAGTGCCTTCTTTTAAAAAAGCCAATTAACATCATCATTCAAGAATATACTTCTGAGAGACATAGTTGTAAGTTTTATTTCTGTTTTTTCAGATCTGCATGGAGGCAGCAAAAAGTCATCATCTGCTGAGCTTAAGTAGGGGGAGAAAGTGACAAGCTGAGATTCACATTTAAGTTCCATTGATACATTCCTTCATTCTTAATGTTCAATTTAAGCAGTGACTGCAAAGAGAAGGGACAACTTGTTTTAAATAAACTTCAGTAGTTACAAATAGGGCATTTAAATATCTCATTCACAAGGGGGAGTAATTGCTCAGGATATTTAAGAACTTCCACATTAGGTCTTAATAGTTGAAAAAGTAAAGTTTTTATACTGATTTTGTGATATTGTATAGCAATACCCTGTAACTATATGTGATAAATACCTTATCATAGTAGCCGGTGTCAAATTATTTAACACTTGGGCCTGATGAAACAAATTAAGCAATTAAAGAAACACAAGAAAAACAGCAAAGTGGTAAGTATTGACAGCAGAATGTAATGACCTTTTTAAATGTTCTCGGCAAAAATTACTCAATCTGACACTCAGTTCCTGTGTAGACCTTCTGACCTCATTGACATTCCCTCTTAATCTTAGTAGAAGGTGTACAACATACATATTTATCCTGGAAGAAATATAGAGTAATAGGAATTGCAATCAAAAAACTGAGTTTGCTGTCCCTCCTTGGTAAAGGCATGGTAAAGTGGAAGGACTTAGGCACTCTGAAATCCCAGAAGTACAATTCTTGATGTCGTATCTTAGCCTTCTTTCCTTCTGCTGTTTCCCTTAATAAGTTTTCCACAGACAAGTGTCTTCCTTGCCTGCCTTCCAATCTAGCTTTTATCTACCTAAACTAGTAGAAGCATGATGAAGGCTGTAGTCTTTTTGATCTACCTACTCACTGGCGTATTTAGGCCAAAGTATCCAAAAAAACCTCATTAATTTTACATGCCTGCACTATTTCTTTTAGGTAACTGGGTCTTACATTTTGATAATCTCCACCATATCTATAATCAAAGCTACAGATTAAAGTGTTAACTCCTAAGAATATTAAGCTTCCTGTGATTCAGGATGTCTCAGGAAAAGACCTCCATGCTGAAAGGAAACTGTCACATGAGTCACTCAAACTGTTAGAATCACCTGTAAAATGTTTTTCACAGCCCTAGAATAGGAAATGTCCTTCAACCTCTAATTTCTGTCTAATCTAGACTTAAGACTTTTAAGTGTGCACTTAGACAAATTATTGTAAGGAGTGCTGTGGTGTGAAGAGCACAGAGGAGAATGCTTAATTAGTCTACAGTACCTACATGCTGATACTGACACTCATTTTATCATCACTTCTGAGGTTATCCATCATCATTTCAGTGGGCTTCCGAACATCTTCTAGTTTAGTAAAACTACAAAGCATAGCAACAACTTTAAACTGATTTGCAGACTCTACAGTTACAGAAACCCTCTGGCAGGCTCTCTGATTGGCAGCTGAATATATCTTCTGCAGCTTTAAAGAAAAAAACACTACTGTAACTTTCTGTTCCACACAACACTCCTACTCTCTCACATGTGCTTAACAATAGGATCACTTTTATAGTGATGTTTTCTCTGAAAGGAAATAGAAAGGTACCAGCTATTTCCTCCCTTCTAAGAATGGAAGCATTATTTCATAACAACAAATCCGTCACTGACTGGCAGAAAGCAAACAAACTTGGCAGCTCTGGATCTAATATTTGGACTTAAAGAGCAAAAGTCTCTCTATATATCAAGAAATATCTAAATATTTTCTTTAAAAAGAGTTTTTTTGTCAAAATTGTTCTTTGCTACTTTACATTTTCCAGAAAGGTGGAGGGGGGTGGGTGGGTGGCGGTTGGTTGGCTGGAGTTTGTTTTGTTTTGTTTTATTTTAAATCTGATTCCATAGCTTTTATTGGCAAAGATTACTTTTCTACTAAGACAGCATCTGAATTTCATTACTGGAATTCACTCCAGTGTATGTGTAACTACATATTATGTCTTCCACAGAAAGTTTTCTGATAGAACAATGCCTGTGTTCAAATCCCCTTGGTTTTATAATATGGAGATTTGATATTTGAGCAGTGTGAGTTCCAGTAGAAGTGTTGGTTAGAATGCAGGAACTGGATTGCTCACTCCCTCAAACTATTTCTTGAAGTCTATAAAGTCTTCAGCTTATTGCAAGTTATAACAGTTCCTCTGTTTTGTTCTTCACTTCTCTGGAAATAGGTTATGACTACTCAACATGCAGCTTTCCAATTGACTGTCTCCTTTCTTGCATAATCAGAAATAGCTCTTGCATTATATTAGCTATATTGGAAACAAAAACCTGAAAATGTCACAGAATCATTGAATAGTTGACTTTGGAAGGGGCTTCTACACATCATCTAATTTAACCTTGCCTTTTCAAAGCAGGGTCAACCAGATAGAACAGGTTGCTCCAGATATTATCCAATCCCGTTTTTACTTCACTCAATGATAGAGACACAACAATCATTTCATCTATGAAGAGGCTGAATTCTGTTCACAAGCAAGCACAAACAGTTATGGGGGAATAAATCACACTCTCTGTATATTCATGGTAAATAAATTTTTATTCAATTGCAAAACAACTAAACAACAGCACCAATTCTGCCTCATACCTGTGTGTATGTATGGGTGCATGCACATGTACACATGCACATCTGTGCATGTTAATTTACCTTTCTATATTTATGCATTCAGATACATATGGATTGTTTATAAGAATTTTCTAAGAACAAATGGACTACAATTATATGAAAAAATAAAGTTTTAGACCTGCAGAAGATCACGTGTGAGAGAATTTATGGTCATAGGAAAACCTCATTGATTAAGCTGATGTTCAAATGTTGCACATTATGTGACTGGGAACAAACCATTAATAGTGTTGTTCATCCGCTTGCCAATGAAAATGATCCAATAATAAATCCAGTCAACTATCCATTCTCTAAAGACTTCTGTCATTTCCTCCTCAAAAGTTTGGAATTATTTTAATCTTTTGTATCAACAGGGAATGCCTAGATATGTTTTCTAGAAGAGGTACACTGGTCCTATTAGTTGCCCCAAAACATTTTCAAGAGGGTTTCATCTTCAGTATTATATCTGTGACATTGGACAGTAAAAACAAAGACAGTGAGCAAATTAGGAGATACCTAAGCATAAATGGACTTTGTAAGTGAAGCCAAACCACCTGAATTCTGCTAATTATGTAGTTGTCTCTCAATATAAATGCAGTAGCTCTGGACAATGTCAAAGTAAAAAACAAAAAATCCCTTTTCAAAAAATACATTAATATGCAAATTGTACTTGCCAGAAGCAGACTGTTAATGTAATATCATATGGCAGAATTTGAAATTAGGTGTGTATGATGGTTAATGATATAAGAGTACTCCTAATTTCATCTGACAACTAAATCTGTAAATTATAAAATCTTTTGGCTTGGTGATCACATTAACCCTAAGGAGCTACCATTTAAAAGAAATTATATATATTGCTTTCAACTGTTTCTAAAGATGTTGACAGAAAGATAATGCATGGCCTAATATCCAAAGGCTCATCTCAAAATGTGATCAAGGTAACATTTTTGATCCATTTTCACCTAGATAGCACTACAAGAAGTGTGGTTGATCAGAAAATGTAGTTAATGCAAGCTTAAATAATTATTTCACAGACTTTATCTACTGAGCCATTCCCTATTCAAGGCTACTTAAGGAGCTGCTAATACTTTCTCATCATAGTTAAGAATATTATGTTTATTTCTAAACAGCAGGGCTCATCTAGCTCTTAAATAGATAGCAAGTACAAATTGAGTAGAGAGTTTGGTAACATTTGAAACAAAATAATTTGGATTCTACTTGATAAAATTATTACCTGGAAGGTAAAATCTGATATAATGTAGACATAAACAGGGAAGATTTTAATATCTTCTTATAACCTTTCAGAATATTTACATAGAATACTAGAGAAGCACCTTAAAGTATGTTTTTCTTTCCAGAGCCTAAGCAGATAAATTGATGTCAACTATGATTTCCCAGTAACTTTTGTTTCAGAATTAGTTCTTCTCTCATAGTAATAACAGGAAATTCTCCTTGACTTTACCTACTAGTGAAAGGCTACACATCTCCACAAAGTCCAGATTTTTCAGGTTTTAACGCCATAGGGCATTGGATCAGACTAATGGTGCTTGACACTAGCGGATCTCCATAGCCAAACACTCGAGGTTTTTAGGGATTCTCCTTGTCAGAAGTCCCCCAGGAGTGCACACCAAAGCAGAAATGGTGAGAAGGAAGAATAGGTGATCTAATGCCTCTGCATGCTGGCATTGCTCAGCTCAGACATTACACTCCAAAGTGTCTTACAGTAGAGGCACTTCAGAGACCCTCCAATGTGGCTTTTTTGGACCAACCTGAAGCCCAAAACATTTAATCCAAAGTAGGTCTGCATACTTTTTTAATATTTGGAAAATGCTGGCTGAATTTTCCGCCTCTGCTTTCCCCTGAATTGAATGCCATCAAAAACAATGAAACTAACTTCACAGTGAAGTATATGTATATATTTTGACAATGGAATTTTTTGCTCAAGTATTAATCTCCAATTTACGTATTTGGTTATTTTTAACAATAAATGGTAAATATCTAATGCCAAACATGGCCAAAAAATTTTATTCTCTAAAAAATTTTGTGTTGCAGCTTTCTTTGAGATAGACCTTTCTTTGAGATCTCACCTTTCTTTCAATCTGATCCAGTTTGCTCATAATTAATATCATTCAGGCCTGCAGAAACTGTGAGTGAAGAAATACAGCAGAGAGAAATTTAATCTATCCAAGTACATGTTTCTTCTTTTTCAGTTACTCATATTCTTGCTACAAATCTTTGATTTAACTTCAACTAGGTAGCAGTAGGTAGAAACTGGCAAACACTTCAGTCAAGGGAATTGTCTTTGCTTTTGTCAGCCTTTGACCATATTTTACATTTCTAAATCATACTGTACTTCATGGTAAGTACTTTGTGACTTTGTGCATAGTAGTCTTTTTTTCAATGCCTCTGAAGCAATTGATTCCTGTGTAAAAAAACCTGAAAAAGCCAATGAAACCCATTCTTACATCTAATCTGAAACTGTCCTGTATGTGTTATGCCACTTTTCAGAAATCAAATTTAAGTTACAGATACCTTAAATATGTTTTTGTAATAATATTCTTTGCTTTGAAGACTGATTGTTCAGCAGTATTTAAATTTTTCCCTTTTGGTACTTTCAGTCTACCCTGTGGAGTTTGAAAAGACTAGCAATACAATGAGATTTCAGTAAAATTTATTATCCTTTTTAGGCTACATATAAATATCTTAAATAAAAATTTTGGCATCAACATCAAAGCACTAAAATATGTCTTCTGTTCTCTTCAGCTTTTCCATATTTTATGTGTTTGATGTTAATCTGAATGTTATATTCAAACTTAATAAATGTATGGCAAACAGAAAAGTAAATATCAATAAGCTTTGTTGAACACTTTTATGAAACGCTTGTTATGTAAAAAGATATCTTAAAGTTAGTAGATGCTGTAAATCCTCTGTCCCACCATTGCATAGTTCTATAAGTTACAAAAATATTTATAATCCTACATAGAATATGTTAAGTTATTCTGATATATTAATAAAAGTCATTAACGTATTAATATTGCCCTTGTCACTGAAAGCTCTTTCAGTTATCTTCTTCTACCAGCCTTAAATTGTACATGCTGTGTGTGCACAATGAATAAACCTATCTTAAAAGAGTGGATGATTTACTTTTTGCATTTTGTTAAATCAGAACATGCAATAATTGAAACATTTCCTACTTGGTTTTGATATTTTTGATTAAACTCTAGGAGCTCCATCAATGAAAGAACATGATTTCTCTGTGTTAAAGTTCTGCAAAATACACATAAGCTGTATAGTAAGCTTTTTATCTACATCATCCATATGAAAGAAAACTAACCTGTCAGCAATGGCTCTTCCTAGGACTAGTATTCGGTTTTCTCTTCTAGGAGATACTAGTGCAGCAGACATGGATTGTGGCATCAGCCTCTGTGAGATTGAGATCACTAGGAAAATGATTTCTGGGGCTGTAATCTCCATCTTTGTGGATCCTTCCCTGCATGGTTCATTTCCAAATCATTTAGTAGGGTAACATCTGCAGGGAATCAGCTACCCTATTCACAGTATCCAACTCCTCCAAATGTCAAGTGGCTCTGGCTTTAAGGGCACTAGAATCACCAGAGAAATGTTTCATTTCACACTTTGGAAAGTGCTATAAATAGTAACAGTTCAGTAACTCTCACTGTCTGCTATGAAGTCCTTGATGACCATAAATTTCTCCTCAGCCATACAGATAAGAGTTACCTTAAGAACTCACATGAGCACACATACACCTGCTCTCTCTCGGCACTACTCACCTTAGTGCTGCAATGGGCCCCATTGGCCCAGGTGAATCTAATCCAAGGTGTGTTTGAAATCACAAGCAGCTAGAGGGCTGTTTTGGCGAGTATGCTGGATAACAGTTCCCTCGGTGTACACCAGATGTAGTTGTAACTTTGAAACAGACTGTGTACGGTTTCCCCTTCCACACTTAGACTTAGCTGGTACAGGGCTTTGCTTTGTGACTTGGTGAGTAACTTCTGGAAGTACTAGACTGCCAAATTGGGCTCTCTTCCTCATTTCCCTCATCCCATTTTGTGTGGCTCATTTATTTCCAGTACCTGCAAAATCAGTGCAGGTAATCTAGGACCTGCCTTCTCCAAACTATCTTATTTCTGTCAGTCTTACTTCTGTCTGAGACAACTTCCTTTTCACAGCTGTAGCATAAATCTCAAATGGAATTGGACTGAGGTCCAAATTGAGGAAAAGTGTAGCTTTAAAAAAAGTCACATATAATGCTGTGTTCCATCCTTCTGTAGAAAAAGTTCTCTGTGCATAGTCATGCCACATAGCAAAGCCAAAAATACAAAACCCTCAAATACGGCTCCCTATTTCATGAACAGCTAAATTGCTTTGGCTTTACCAGGGAGCACCTCTGCACACAGCAGTTACCACGGCCGCTACCACCCAACCAGTTTACGCCTTCTCAGTTTTCCCTCTCAGTCATTTGTTTGAAAGTTAAAATTCATGGTGATTTCCCTGGTCTGTCAAAATTCTAATCATTCAAATCAAAGTGAAGCATTAAGAGATGCCTTTTACACTTCCTGATGCACCTGACTAGTCCCCAGAACAGTCCTGCTAACCTCTATGAGTTTATGCATGACTGGATTGACATGAGTAGCTGTTCTCCTTAAATGCCAGAGAGAGCATTTTAAATTCAGAATTAACAATAATGCAATAATTAGACTTTAACTCCCATGAATGTTGGTGGATATGAAATTTCAGGCCGCATATAAAGAAAAACTTAAACACTTAAAGGAGAACTCAGGTGAACTTTAAGTGCACACAGCTTCAGTGATTCTGAAAGCTACCACTGTCTGAGCCCTGAAAACCACTCACACCTCAAACCAAGCTCCTGATTCTGGTTCCACAGAGCTCACACCAGAACTGCAGAGCTGCCTCTGACACTCCTCTACAGCACCTGGTTCCTGGCAAGACTGAGCAGGTTGGTGTCCTTTTCTCAGCTCTTGGCTGAGAAGCCAGGTGTCCTGCTGCCTTTCTCCATGAGAGCTTCCAGGAACAGGGAAGTCACATTTCATCGAATCATACAATCATAAAATCATGAAGGTTGGAAAAGACCTCTTTGATCAGCAAGTCCAACCATTAATCTAGCACTGCCAAGTCCACCATGGAACTATGTCCCTAAGCACTAAATCCACACTCCAGGGACAGTGATTGCACCACTTCCCTGGGTAGTCTGTTTCAATGCTTGACCACTCTCGTAGTGAAGAAATTTTTCCTAATGTCCAATCTAAACCTTCCCTGGCAGAACTTGGGGCCATTTCCACTTCTTCTATGACTTGTTTCTTGGGAGAAGAGAAGAGCAAGCACTGTTTTGATAATCAATTTCTTTTAAAATATGATCACGCCAATCCACAAAAAGGGTTGCAAGGAGGACTGGGAAACTACAGGCCTGCCATCCTGACCTCAATGCCAGGCAAGGTTATGGAGCAGATCATTCTAAGTGCAATCACACAACACTTACAGGATGGACAAGGGATCAGACCCAGCCAGCACAGGTTTAGGAAGGGCAGATCCTGTCTGACCAACCTGATCTCCTTCTATGATCAGGTGACCTGCCTGCTGCATGAGGGGAAGGCTGTGAATGTGGTCTGTGTGGACTTCAGCAAAACCTTTGACACTGTCTCCCACAGCACACTCCTGGAAAAGCTGGCAGTCCATGGCTTGGACAGGGGCACTCTGTGCTGGGTTAGGAACTGGCTGGAGGGCCGGGCCCAGAGAGTGCTGATGAATGGGGCNGGGATGAGGTTCAACAAGGTCAAGTGCCGGGTCCTGCACTTTGGCCACAACAACCCCCTGCAGCGCTACAGGCTGGGCACAGAGTGGCTGGAGAGCAGCCAGGCAGAAAGGGACCTGGGAGTTGGAAGCTGAACATGAGCCAGCAGTGTGCCCAGGTGGCCAAGAAGGCCAGTGGCATCCTGGCCTGTATGTGGAATAGTGTGGCCAGGAGGAGCAGGGAAGTGATTCTTCCCCTATACTTTCCCCAGCGCTGGTGAGGCCACACCTGGAGTGCTGTGTCCAGTTCTGGGCCCCTCAGTTCAGGAAGGATATTGAGGTGCTGGAGCAGGTCGAGCGAAGAGCGACCAGGCTGGTGAAGGGACTGAAGCACAAGTCCTATGGGGAGAAGCTGAGGGAGCTGGGGTTGTTTAGCCTGGAGAAGAGGAGGCTCAGGGAGACCTCATCACTCTCTACAACTACCTTAAAGGAGGTTGTAGCCAGGTGGGGGTTGGTCTCTTCTCCCAGGCAATCAGCAGTAAAACAAGAGTAAGACATCCATCTGCCCTGGACAGAGATCCTTACCTGCAAGAGGAGACTAAAATCTTCAAGATTCTTTTTTTTTTCCCCTACCTTTTTCTAGAGGGTATCTTCAGCCTTGTTTGGCTGCCTGGTTTCTGCCAGGTTGGCGTGCATCATTCTCACCATGCACATTGTAAGTGCTGGACTTTGTGCCACACAGTTTTCTTGGAGGCTACACTGTCATGCCAAAATTAGGATGTGTGATCTTACATTTCCTTTCTGATTTAAGTCTATAATGTTTATAAACTTCCCTGCAACAAAATTTCTATTTCCCCCCATGTTATGCTTCTGCATCCTAGCTGAAGTTTTGGTTCCTATATAATGGCATAATATCAGCAAATAAATATAACTTTTTCAGTCATTGATTGATGATTCTAGTGGTTGACTTGAAGCACAGAACTGGGGCCTGCCTGTCACAAGCTGAGTTCTGACCATTTTCTGAAAATCAGATCTCTTAGTCTCTGACTATATCTCTGCTTTTCCATTTTTTTGAGCTTAGTTTGACTGGCATGGGTAAACTCCCAGACTCCCCAAAGTCAGCAGCAGTTCTGCCATTGATTTTGAATTGTCATATAAATCTTTGTCCTGAGCATACAAAGCCGATAATAATTCAATGGAAAAATCAGAATATGGTGGCTGCCTGTACATCATTCTCAGACTTTCTGTTCCTGTAATGTATACTGAAGTTTGATTCCATTCTGATATTGAACTTCAAAATTAAGGTAACTAATAAGTGAAAACTGACAAGTGAGGTGGAATCAGGGAGAGCAGTCTACATAGCCCAAAATATACGCAGAAAATTCATTTAACCTATTTTCTTTGAGAAGTTGTCACTGTTTGCAATTTAGACTGTTTACCTGCTACTATCTATTACCTTTAAACTAAGTGTTTTTCTAATTCAGCAGATTGCCTTGAAGCCTGCTATGGGCTTTCTAGTAAATTTGATCTTTTATTAGCTGCAGTGCTTTGTGATATTCATTATACATTTATTTAAATTTACATTTTTAAATTTCAGAAGTACATTCATATTAGCATTCTTTTTTACTCTCAAATGGCAGAATAATTAACATAGAATATTTGATCACATTAATAGAATTCATGTTTGGTCTTTTGAGGTGAAGATCATAAAAAATAAGCAGTGAAAGAAATGGTAAAATATTACTCTCTTGATGTGTTCAAGACACTTTGGTTGCTATATCCTTTTATGTTGCTTTATATTTATTTTGCCAGAAAGGCATTCTTATCTGCACTTTCATTTTAATGGACTTTTTTATTCTATCAGAATTGATAGTTTGAATGTAAAAGTGGTAACACTACAAACAGTGTTCTGAAGTTAAACCCCAAGAATATTTCCTTGCTAATGTCATATCATGTTTACTCTTGTGAAATTCTACTAAAGAAACTGATTTCTTCGACAAAGACCTAGGGGAATACACTGAGCCAAATGCGTTTAACATTTTTTACATAAAATGTTGGTGACTTTTTATAAAATATATTCCGTCTCTGTCATATGCAGGCAAATGCCTTTGGTTTAGGAGACGAGCAGAAGAATTTGCTCATAAGTAGTTAGTGTTTGAATCCAAGAGGGAAATGTACAGCGTCCTCCCAGTTTCTCAGCAAGTGTTGGGTGGGTCAGATAAAACAGGCAAAGGAAATCATCAGTATGATTGCTAAATCTGAGTTTAGTGTAAATGGTGAAGCAACGTGCTTTTTAGAGGCAATTAACCTGATGAAGGTGCTGGTATATATAACCAGAGTGTGCCCAGGATGACAGTAATCTTATACAGGTGAGGCCATATATTTGCCAAAAGGCTGTATAGTTATGTATGACATCCCTATCCCCGGGTATTACTTAAGGATTGACAATTAAATGATTGCCAGAATATACATCTGTGCTGAACAAGCTCTGTGCAGGGTCTGGAAGGCTGATTCAAACTGCTGTGACAGATGCTTGGGTAAGCTGCCAGAGAGAGCACTAAGGAGAACTCACACACTGCATCCCAGCCGCTCAGCTTTGGAGACAGTAACCTCTGGCAGCAGAGTGGGAGCAAGGAGCCACAGGGGAAATAACATCAACTACCCGAGTTATTTCAGCAGTGTAGGACTGCCTGTGGCCTGACACATTAATTAGTCTTGTTCTTGTATTTTCTGAGTGGTAAATTTTTTAAGAAAATTATATGGGGAAAAAAACACTTGAGTTTTTAATATAGGGAAATAATGTGGCTGACATGATTTCTTACTATTGTCGGCATGAGAAACTACCACAGCAGGTGAGCAGTTCCAAGAGAGACTGTAGGGCAAATTAATGCAGCTTAAAGCTGTTCACTGGGCTTACTGGCACTTAAGGCTGCAGCCAGCTACACTGGTGGTCAGTAGGTCTGAGAGAAACCACAGATGAAAGGACACCAGGAGTGTTTTCAGAAATGACTGCAGAAAGAGCTAGCATTAAAAGCTGAAGATAGGCTTTGGTATGTGCAGCAACTATCTACAGACGAGGGTACTTAAGACTAAGTATGGATGGGTGGGGAATCAATTTTCCCTTTGTTCCTGGCTGAAAAATAAAAGGTTTCCAACCTTTGTTGCAGTAAGAAAGTCTGAATTTATTAAGCAAAAGATCTTCATTAAGTCCTCTTCTATGAAGGAAACAGATTATTCAGCCCATGCTGATCTGAAAGAATCCAATTCATTGCTGAATTTAAGGAATAATACAGAAGAGGAGTCACTTTTGAAATCCATACCCTTCAACAAAGATGCTATGCAAACTTAATAAGGCACCTACCTCTATGTCCTGTGACAGCACTTTGCTACAGATTACAGCCTCATATTAGACTTTCTGATTTGACAGGCCTTGCTATAGCTAAAACAGAGCTTCACAACTAAAGTGTTTCTGATAATATTCATTATTAACACAGACTTCTAGAGAGACATTTTATTATTTGCCATTTGGTCTGAAACATGATGGTCAAAAGCACAACAGCTGCTGCTAGCAGTTGCATTTGTCCAATCCCTCTCCCGCTTCTGTCACTAAAAAAAACCATAAAATACAAACCCATAAAACCCCACCCTGTTACTTTAGGAAAAGTAGTTGACGAAGAACATCTAACTTCACAAGAAACTGGAAAAAGAGGGGATGAATCGTGATTATACACTTGTAGTTTTTAATAAAGCAGAGCATTTTGGGGGTCTGTTTACTTCAACCTATAAGAAACACTACCTTTTCTTGATCTTAGAAATCTTCTGGGTTTTAACAATGGCTGAAAAATATCACAGCTGAGACTAAAAATAGTCAGCTGGCTAGTTGGTTAGCTAGTTAGTTAGCTTGCTGCTTTGCTGTTATATTTGTCAAGCTGCTGTGGAAGTACATTTATGGCTTCAGTTCTAAACTGGAGAGCAGGTCATCTTGGTGAAAACCTGTTTCTACTTTCTGGCTCCAAACTCTCATCATACTGTGCCAGAAGGTGTTCCAATTGTTAAATGACAGGTGGATAGACATGCCTCTGGATTTTCCCTGGGTTTAAGTGCATTTTGAATTAAATTTTTCATAACCAGGATTAGAAGACAAATGGAGTTGGAGTTTTCCATGGGTTTCACATTCCGATTTAGTATAATGCTCTTTTGAGCCTGCTTGATCGGTCAGAACAGATGCATATTGTACAATAGATTAAAATAAGTAGTTTTGCAGCTACAATTGCTTTACCAGACATGGTTTAAGTTTTTTAAACTACAGTTTTTGCAACTGCTTTAAAAGAACACTCATTTTCTTCATGAGAAATTATGAACACTTATCAGCAATATTTTTCTAAATGAAGTTAAATGGTTGTTTTTTGATGAACAACAGGTTTACTCCAAAATATGAAGAGCCTTAATTTATTCTCTAAATTAAGTTTAATCTAGCCAAACGTACAGGTCAAAAATATTGGGTGGAATTTTACAAAACATGTATTGTTTTTCATCAGTTCTTAAAAATAAATTTATTCCAACATGAATATTTTAATTGACCTATTATTTAAAAGAATAAAGGTTTCTAAAAACCTTTTATAACACAAGCACAAAATTAATTAAATACTTTTATTGCATTTTTCAGGTTTTCTTCTAATTATATATTTTTTCCTTTTTCATCATATCCAACTTTTCCAAGCATAATATCTCATTTTAATCAAAACCAAACTATTTTTAATCTACCAGGCAAAATATATCTACCACTATTACCAGTCCTATTTCTAATTGTAAATTTGACAACTGTCCCTGGATATATATTTTCTTTCACCTTAAGCATGAATGACCAAAGAAGTATCTGAGGTATTTCTATACCTTTATGGGCAAAACTATAAGACTATATAATTTGCATTTGTTCGGTTGCAATATTTTGTAAATTCACTATACTGGTGTTTTTTCTGCAGCATGTCATTGAACTGCAACTATTTTACTCCAAAATGCATAGTCAGCTGTTTTAAAAGGAAAAACGCAAGAGGAATTATTCTAATTTTTGATAACACGAATAAGGCATTATAATAAATGTGAACATTTCTGTAAAAGAGATCTGTGTAAGCAACTGGATCTATTAGACACTAGTCATTTATACACCAACCCTTATTCAGGATTCCATTCATAATTATGCCTTAGAAATAGATAATTATTATGCCAATGCAATTACTTCTTCCTTAAGAATGTGATAATAGCAGTACTGATACTAAGGTATTTCTTAAAAAGCATATGCTTCATAGAGAAATAGTCCATATTTTTATATATCCTGAAAGAAATTGATACAAATAAGAAAGGTTGTAGGGTCCAAACCATTATTGTTGTTGTTGTTGTTGTTAAAATTTGACCAAGATCAAATTTGAATTTTAATCCTGTGCAAGAAAGGAATTACACTATTGTGTCTACTGTGTCATTATTGTAAGTTGTTGAAATAGCATACCGGCATCTATCAGAGATAGTTAAATGCTTATGTGTCCAATACATCAATTCAAATATAATTCAAACTGCTCCAAGATTTAGGAAATTTCATAACTGCAATGACCAGAGAAGTCAATTGTAAATATTTAATCCAGTAGTTTGATTTTGCTTGATGAGCAGGATATATTGGTCTTGAACCTCCAAATGATCATCTGAAGTATTTCCTATGAGTTGACCAACATCATGCACTAATTGCAAAGGAAAATTTCAGAAAAATTGTTTCCTCCACTTATTTAAAGTAATAGAGGTCAAAATTCTCCTAAACAACTTCTCAGGAGTTTCTTATCTCTACAGGTCTCCTGCTTGCCTCCAGTCAAAACAACTGTTAGATTCTCCTGGCAGATATCCAGGGATAGGTGTGTGGTCTGAAAATTTGCTGGAGCGGAGTTTCCAGCAATGTAAACTGCCTGTTGTTTCCTTTCTCAGTGAGGGCTTGAAAAAAATCCAGCTTGGCTTGAAAAATTGGACTAGAAGTGCATTGCACAGGGAGTACAACTAGAGAATCAGAGCATCCACAGAAGTGCCTCCCCTACAGAGCCCTGGCCATGCTGAGAGGTGACCTTTTTCCTAGCATAAGATTGATGGAAAATGTGTTGTACTCTAACCAGAAAACCAAATTGAAGAGGTCACGCTAAGGGAAGAAGGGGAGATATTCATCTGTAATACTTCAATATATGTTAGCTGGATAATATCTATGCCAGGAGGACTCAGTATAGCTCACAAGTTTGTACTGGGTTCCTGGAAAAAGACTAATTTAAATGACCTTAGCTGTACTTTAATCCCAAAAATGGTTGTGCCTACTCCACACAACTTTTTCAGAGACAGCTTGCATTCCCAAGCCTTGTTTGAGAATAAATTTATGTTCTTTTCCCTTTTTTTTGTTAGTTATTTTCATTCTGTTGCTGTTATACTTAAACGTCTTGTTATAAACATCATTCTCTGATATATTACACCTGCTTAATTTTATCTCATATTAGTAACTGTTCTGTTACAACTCAAACAAATGTAACTCCCATTTAAATGACATGACGTCTTCAACAGCAACACATTTTTCTACAAAATTTTTACAACCATGTAAAATTAAACCCTACTATTCCAACTCTTATTACAGAAATTCTCTCTAGCTACTTAAAAAATGTTAACTTCTTACCAGATTCATGACAGACCTTAATTCAGATAAGTTCCTCAAACTGACACTGGTATTTCTGTTTCCAAGGGTATGTAGATCGCAAACATACATTCTGTAATTAACATTATCACTTACTTTAAGACATACTTATTATTATTATTTTTTGTGGGTATTCTAGAATCACCTGAAGCCAGGGTAGTATTCAATGTGCTGTTGTACAAAATGGGAGCAAGTGACAAACCTTGCCTCTGAAAGTCCAAGGCTATAAATCAGAAATGCATTTAAGTCTCTATGAAGATTTTCTCTCTTCAGAAAAGCACTTAGGCAAATAATTTCAGTTAAACCCATGTATAAGTATGTGCTTATTAAAGAGTTATTTCTGGATTAAATCTCTGAAATTATAAACCTTAGATAAATTCTTAATTTTCCTTGCACATTTGGAATAATTCCATTAATACTGTACAGTGCTCTGTATCTCTGTAAAAGGTACATGCATTTGAGAAAGTTTCATGTAAGGGGTTAGTGATATCATGTCTGCTATGGTTCTTATTGCTATGAAAATCTCTGGCAATTCACAATGCAGACTAAAGTACATACTTACACTAGTAGTGTAAGTACTCACACTAACCTATTCAGCTTCTTGATAAATAAAGTTGTAAAGCTACACTTAATTTTATAAGCCACAAAAACTTGGTTTTATTGCCTATTTATTGACATCTGACACAGGTGGGGTTTTTTTATGTTTTTTTCCCATGAGTTAGGTTCATCATTTGATAAAGTGGATTCCTTACAATAAAGATTTAATTATTTTGTTTTAATTCTTTTGTGGCATTATTCTACTGAAGAACTTCACTGCACATTTATATTTTTATGTGACTAAACATTTGTGTTTAATAGCTTTTGAAAGGCAAGTTCACAGCTACTCTAATTAATAACAATGATATAGTGTGGATTTTATAGCAAATTAACTGTCCAGCAACAAGGCTGAACAACAATAACATAAAAGTTATGGTGTGTGCTTCATTCCAAAGCTAACTTACAGAGAAGAAACAGATTGCAAATACAGAACATTAAATAATTCCACGTAAATTAAGCTTGCTTCTCATTTACAAATTTACGTCAGAATTATCTGTCTTAGTTAAAAGCAATGTATGTATTAGTTACAGAGTACAAAAAGAGTATGGCAGAGCAGTAGTTTTCTTGCTTATTTCTTTTTCTAAAAATACTGATCATATCACTTAAGTCATTGTTATATTTTTATAGACACATATGTCTATAAACACCCATTTTTTTTCAGTTTTCTCAGAAGAGCTTACAACCATTTGTAATCACAGCACTTCTGCAAATTAGAAGACTCTTACGTTGACAAAAAAAATTCAGTACCACAGAATTAGCTTTCTCAGTATTTTTGATGTGTTCCGCTAAATTTGACTTCCAAATACCAGTCAGTGAAGAGTTAGTTTTGCATTTTGCATTCAAAGCTTTTAGAAGTAAAAACTACTGAGTTGAAATGCCCAAACCACCTTAATTCTTACTCACATGAAGCGCAGAGACATTCTGAGCATACATATTCCTTCCTCCTACTCCTTTCAATCTTGTTGTGAGAGCAAATGAAAGTGATGACTAAGTTCCTGACGAATGGCAAAAGAAACAGGGAAATCTCAAAACGAATCCCATTTGCCATGAGAAGGGTGAGGAGAAGAGTTCACCTATCTTGGGTGATGCCAGGGCCTTCCCTCTTGACAACTTCATCAGAGAGAGGGACTGAGCTGGGATATTCCAAGGGTGATAGGAATTTACAGATTGAAAAAGCAATTGTTAAGCAGTTGGTAGGTAGATGCAGACTATGATTACTTCACACTTCTTTGTATTTTCAAATAGCCTTCATCAAATATGTATTTGGAATTTTTTTGCTTTGGTTGCTGTAATAATACAGAACTCTGTTTTACATGATATACTGTAGAATTTTTGCTATTCTAAATTGATGAAACTCCTCATTAAGTAATTTTATTATTATAGAGCATTTACCAATGCAACACTAGGAGAAACACAGCAGATTTAAGTCATAAAGCTTTCTTCATAATGTTTTTAACAGCTTAGTTCCTGGAGGGCATGAGGAAAAGGTGTTGCATATGCATGCAGTTTTGTTGCCAATAAAGATGAAATAAAACTAGTTAAAAACCTAGGGAATTCAGCATTTTTATGGAACAGTTTTACTATTCAAAAAATACCATAATAGCATTTCCATTTCTATTTATATTAATTGACTAACAGATTGTTTCATACAGCTTCTTTAAAAGATTTATTTTCCAAAACTCTTCCAGAGCAATGTGGGAGGCAGATGGAATGTCCTATAATTTTATGCAGTTCTGTAGTTTAAAAACAGTCTGTTGATGGAAACCTGGTGGAATTAAGACAGCCCTCAAATTTGCAGAGGCCCCACTGAATTACTCTAAATGTAAGAAAAGGTCTTGGTGGACTAAGTAATGTTTGTGATTCAGTAACTTGCTCCAGATCAACCAAGCAGCCTGTGAAAATTTTCACATGTTGAGCCTGGCACAGTAGATGTGTTTTTTACTAAGTCTGGTCTCCCTAGGGTCCCTCTGCAGTAGATGAAAAAAGACACTTCTTCCAAGGACTAACTTCAACTACCCAAGATCCCATTCTGAATCTTTTCGTTTCTGCATCTTACAAAGACAGAGATAATACTAATGCTATAAGGCGTTACTTGACCATTTAATATTTAGATAGGAATTTTGAAAGGGTCATTTGAGCAGAAAAGAACATCCGTGCTCAGAATAGGTTGCTATAAAGTGCTTCAGTCCCTCAAAAACTAACTCGTATTAATTTTAACTACTGAGCATCCTTAGTGACTTCAGTTGTACTACATGTGTCACATTAAGTCATGCAGTTGTCTGCACCTTTGCTTCAGGGATTAAGGATCTAAGTTGGCTCTGCACACAGAGTGGAGTAAAATAAATATCAAATAAATGGAGAGTACATAACTCAAAGGTCTTGATTCATTGTAGATTAGCTCTAGAAAGCATCATTCTTTTTGTTTTGATGACATTCTTAACTGTTTGAACCCAGTGTTTAATTTTCAAAATTATTTTTACTTGCAAAATGTTTTCAGGAAGATATCTGACAAACAACTTGATTTCCAGCAGCTTTATCTGAAAATTGGTGTGTTTTTTTGAGTGAGTTAGTGAGGGTTTGGGTTTAGTTTTTCTGGATAACAGTGAGTCTATTTTTATTTAAAAGATTTGTGTATCTTAGGTGAATATACTTTCATGAGCTGCCTCTTTGTGGTTTGTGTAATGAACTGTGAGAAATAAGTGCGATTTCAAATGAAGTATCATAGCTGCATAAATTTTACGCATACATATTTTAAGTCATCTAAGTGTTCACACATGAGTGTTACTCAAGAAAATAAAATGTTTCCTCAACAAGGTAAAATACATAGTTTAGCAAAGAATTCAGGACTTCTACAATAAAAATGGCCTGAAACCCATCTACTGAAAAATATATTAACTAAGAATTAATTTTCAGCAATAATTTGGCCTTTAAAAGTATTTCTTCTTAAAAGAGTATCATTGTGCTGAAAAAGGAAAATCACAAACAGAATGAAAAACAGTGTGGTACACAGAGGCATTTTCAGATGAATACCTGGTGAAGAAGTAAGCGTGTTCCGAATTTTTCTGTGCATCAAGGTTATCCATTTAACTGGTGTCTCTTTTACTAGCTCAGAGCATGCATTTTTCCACCCTAGAAGATTTCACACATGAATGGCAGTTACACATTCTGTAATTATCCTTCATCCTATGTCTTTGTCACAATGTGTAATGCTGCAGTTTTTCATCATTGGAAACAGGGCAGGAATTTAAAATACTTCATATAAATTTTACACATAACTGGGTTTTTTTCCTCATGTATTCTTAGAATACAGAGGAGTCTGTTTTAATGAAGGGAATGTCTTCTTAAACATGGAAGGGGAGAATTCGTTAATACTATTATTAATTATTGCTTTGAGAAGAAGTATAAGCAACAAAATTAATTTTTTCAAAATTGCTCTGAATTTTTTTCAAACTAAAGACTTTGGATCCAGTGGGTTAGCAGAAAAATTCAGAATTCACCACTCTGAAAATTAGACACGAAATTTCAAGCTATTACTAACAAATAAGGTCCTGAGTAATTCTTAATCAAAGTGCCTCTAATGATTTTGATGCTCTTGTTGACTAGTCTAGGTGCACGGAGTAGATGCAAACCAACATCAGCGATAACAGATAGACATTTAATAATATTTCATAAAGATATTTTCTACATGCAACTTAGAGCTGGAACTGATACAGCAAATCAATGAAAATATAGTGCCAGTTTCATCACCTATAAAATTATGGTCTTTTCAGAAATATATGACGATACGAATATCACATCATTTAATTTTATCTTCCACATATAGTCATTTCTCTGTTATTTCTCAGTAAAGCATGATCATCTTCTTGTAGAAATATTTTATAGCAGCTCAAGATTTCACAACATCTATTCAATGAAAGATCTTTTGCTACCCATTCTTTGCAGACAAACATACAGGCATTTCTGGAAACCTATTCTTGTGACCAATATAGAGCCATTGCAAAACATAATTGCCAGAGGTAAGCAAGACCAGAATTGGTCTTCTGGTCCAATTTCATGTGGGATAACTGCAGATGTTTCATGATCACTACTTTGCTTGTTACCCCTTTCCAGTACTTGGCCAAACTTAAAAGTTACAGATAAGTGCAATTCATGCAGGGGCCCCAGAGGGTGGCTGGGCAGGGTCCCCCACCCAGGGCCCATCCCACAGCTGAGACTAAGGTATGCAAAGCCAGGAGAAACTGAGCAATGAAGTGCCTTCTCAGATCTAGTGCATTCTCACACTAGGATAAAACTCTAACACTGGTATCATTTGAAGTATATGCTGAGCTCTTTTCATCGTTTAGCATCTTCCCATTCCTTAGACCTACTAGCAAAGGCTCTACAAAAGTGAGTCTGCCCAACATGCCAGAAGTTTGGATTTCCAAAGCTTCAGCATAACCTTTGTCTGAAATAAGCATAGCCCTGGGGCAGTGCTCCTCCAGCTTGCCAGTGACAGTTCTTTCTCTGATGGAAAAGGCTCTATAATACAGAGGCAGAGGATAAAAGACTTAGCAAAGTATAGGTTTTTTTCAGGCAGTTTCAGGCTGCTTTGTCTGGAACCATAGAAAGAAAGGTTCATTTTCAGGAGGGATAATGCAGAGGCAGTAGATAAAACTGTCCCATAACAGAAGACCCTACCATTTAGCAAGAACCTGAGGATGACACTGTGCTGTGTGCCAACATCACTCTTGTCTCAGCAAATTGAAAAGGGCATAAAGGAATGTAACGATTTTCAGGATACCTCCTCTCTACTGCTATAGCTCACTAAGGTAGCAGCTGCTAGAAGTTAACTTCCTGGCAGCAGTTCACTCTGCCTGGCCCTCTTCCCACCCCTGAAAGAATGGAAGAAAGAAAATAATTATGTGTATAAAGTTTGAAACAGGTCACAAAAACCAGAAGGCAGCAAATAGATCTTAAAGGTGTCCTAATCCATTCCTTTCAGATATCTGATGAGAATGAACGGAAAAAATGCCATTAAAATTTATCTGCAAACTGAATAGGTTTTAGAAAAACAAATAATAACATAGAGGGGCTTTGAGCAACTAAAATTATGCTTCAGCAAAAGCACCACGTATCTCATGGGCTTAGGTACTAATAGAGAACCTGAGCACAAGAAATTACTTAAATTACCCAACCATTTAAATATAGTCAATATTTATCCTAAATATTATCATTTTAATAAATAATATTAGTATTTTATAAGTATCAATATTTTTAAAGTCACAGTGTCATGTGTTTGCTACTTGCTGGAATACATTCAATTACGCAATACTTTTATTTTAGTATTGGGTAAAGGTAATGTTGGCAGCAGGTATTAATAAATATCAATTTTTCCTCAGTTTGACAATAGTTATGTAGAAGATGCATGTGCCTCTGGTTAGTACCCCACATTATCCCACCGTTGGGTAAGACATTTTAGCAAAAGACCACAGCAAAGAAGTGCACATTTGTACCTGTTCTGTATATAGCAATAGAAAGCAAGGTTGACGTTCAGAGATCCTTTAACAATTTATAAATTCACTTGAAAAGGAATTAAACCAAGAAAGTAACTCAAACGCAATAAGCCTTGCCCTGCTTCATTACCAAAATATTCCTAATACTAATGCATTCTACAGGAAGGGCCTTAATGCACCTCTTGGAGTTCAATAACAAAAATGCTTTTCAGTTTTACAGTTTCTTAAGCTTCAAAACTAAGCTGTGTGAAAAACAAAGTGTGCTTATGAACTAATGAAATATAGAATAGGGTGGGCAATTAAGAAGAAGCGAGCCTTAAAAACCACTTACAGAGGAACCATATTCTGCTCCCATTTTTAAGTCTGCAACCCATGTGAGCTTCAGCAAATGAGAAGTGCATGAGTCTGATGAGGGTACAATTTGTCATGCTACCTAAACACCAGATTGACTGTTCCTGAGAGTTCTTCTTCCTTTGCCTAAGTACTTATTAAGGAGAGAGCAACGATTATTTCTGAAAAAGCGTATCACGGCTATCAAGGAGTACTTTAGCAGCACTGTTTTGAACTGCACATACTCCAACAAACATTAATGGACTCCCATCTTCTTCAGGATGTCCCTTTACTCTGCATTTTTCTTACAATTGGTGCTATTTTAATTCATGCATTAATTTATATCAATAATTATATGGGTGTCCAGCAGGTCTGTAACGCCATTTTGAAACACTGTTTCATGTTGAGCTTTCGTTTCCTTTCTGTTTAGTCAGAAAAAGAGATCTTTTCAAAAACCTACTGTTTGTTGCCATTCAGCATTTTTGGTACTTTTGATGGATTTTCAAAAACATGATGTGCAGTAAATAATACTTTCTCACCTTTATTATACCACCATCAACTCCATGAAAATTGTGGTACTATGCCAGTATGAATCACATGTATTGGCTTTTAATTTTATCAAGTATGTAGGAACCAGTTGACCTTTTCTGTGCCATACTTCTATTAATATCTCCTTTATTTATCTAAGAGCTTTCTCCATAGCTTTTAATTGCAATATCACTCTGTTTTTACAGACCACACAACTTTCCTTCATAATTTATAATGTTACTGCACAATTAAATTAACTCCACAAATTCTCTATATTTCCTTGCGAATACATTTCTTTTTTACTAAAGAGAATGGAATGCACTGTACATATCTCATGAAGAAGTTATGTTTAAGAAATATTTTGCCAGAAAATATTGTTACTTATAATGCTTTAAGTGTTTATGAATGCAAGTGTTTAAGTGTTTATGAAATGTTTATTTTACTGGAAGGAAGACCTATTCCAAAACATTAGAGATATGTTAAGAAATAAAAAATAACTTGTGCCCTGACCAATGGATTACTTTTTTCCATGGGAATGCTAATGTGTAAATATATTTGTCATGGTAACCACACCATTTTAAATTTCATGTACAGGCTTTTCTTCTCTTTGTTTCTGAATGTTTGAAAATATAATGAACCGCTAGGTTCACAGATGCTGAAGTTTTATAATGAAGGGCTTCTAAAAATGATTCCTGCAGTTTAGAACTGTCACAACCTGAAACTTCTCAAAAAAGAAACATGTCTGGAAGCAATTAGTCTGAAACCATTCATTGGTCCCAGATTTCAAATAAGAAAGCCTCTATGCAGCAGAAAGTCAAGAGATTCATATGAGTGTTTTATCTCTTCTTATGATAGCATCAGTCTTGTGCAGGTATTAACCAGAGATGAGCAGGCAGGGGAGCTGGTGTTGTAACACTGTCCATTTAAATATTATGTGATAGCTTTCATTCCATGTGAAGTAGATTGTCTGAAATGTCCTAAGATACTCATGACCAAAAAAGTTTGTGAGTTCTTCCAAATATGTAAGTTTAAAAAGATAGTTTGAAAATCCAGTATGAAATATTTCCCATTGCCTTTAATGTAATCTGCATCTCTTAGGAAATATTGGGATTTCACCCTCTCATCCAGAAATATTGAGAAATTTTATTTTTGGGTACTTGAAACAAATCAGCAGTCCATATACTTTAAACAGGATTTTTGTGGGTATCTTGTAATGAGAGCATAATCATTAATTTGCTAGACATTTTTTGTGGAACTATCAGTGCAATAAATGGCTTTTGTGAACAGAGAATGAGCATCCCCTCAGCTCCATTTTCTAAAAATAAGCCTTGTCAGTTAAGTGTACTCATTTAAAATTCATTACAATTCCTACATGTTAGCTTTGAAATTGTTACTGTGATCTGACAATACCTGGAACACAGCTAACATTTCTGGTCCTGTTGAAATAAAGGCACTCCGCTTACACATAGCATGTAGCTATGCTGATTTCATGGGTAAACATAACTAGATTCGTTTCTCCAAGAGTTTCTGTAAATAATCTGTAATTAAACTGTCTTTTGAAAACACCTAAATATATTAGAGGTTCAGCAATTAGAGTATCTACTAAAAAAACCAAACAAATATGGGAAACAGTGGTTTCAGCGTTTTGCTGTCAGGGTTTAAAAGCCGGCAAAGACCTCAAGCTGTGGGTGATTTTTCTGCTGAAGATAATGGGCCTGGGATTATACTCAGGCAAATATAGATGAGCATCCTCTTTATTTTGTAAAGAGTAAATTCCTCCATTTTACCCCAAAGGTGACAGACAATAAAAGCAGTGATATTATGTTTTTTCAAATATTTACTCATCACATAGGTTCAGAAAACACTTTGTAAAATGGTGCAAACTTCTAACTCCTACTACTCTTCAATTCCACGTGCACATACATTCTTCTATTTGATGAAACTCACCCAATCTCTTACTAGTTTATCGGGATTCTTTTTCTGCCTAGGCTTCATTGATTGTCTGCTCTATTTTCTGTTACTTTAATAGTTTTTTTCTTTTCTTCTTTTTATTTTTCTTCCTCCCCTCAGTGCTGTTGCTAAATCTTTGCCACTCAGTTCTTCCAGTCTTTCATTGCCAAATCACAGCTGTCTAGGTCAGTCCACAACAGGCATTAGCATCTTTTGGCATCCTTTAATTATTTTGGTGAAAGTAGGCTAGAAATCTCTGGACCAAATTGAGCAGTGTTTCAAATGATAAAGTGAGACCTGAATCTGTGGATTTAGATCAATGCAATACCTCTGGAATGATATCTCTTTTACAGTGGTGTAAAAAAGTAGTGACTCAGATTTGTCATTAATAAATATAGCTCACAGCTTTGTTCTCGTTTGGCATTATATAATGTAGCCCAGAGAAAAGGAATCATTAGAAAGGCAGTTAAATTCCTCTCTGCACTGCCAGCTCCTTACCAGTTGCACATTACAGAAATGAGAATACGTCTTGATTTTTACCAATGTAAATGAGGTCTAGGTTGAATTTTTAATTCCAACATTTTTCAACCTCCCTTCAGTGTTTGAGGGTTTTCCCCTAAATTTAGAAGGAGATTTTGATTCTAGCAGTATTTAAAGCGTTCACATGGGAGTTAGAATGTATAACAAGTTTAGGGAGTGCATCTATTAAATTCTTCTTAAGTGATTCCACTGGACCAAAGAGAGTAACTGCATAGAAAGGCACTGCCAGCAGAAACGAAACAATTTCAGCTTCACAATTTCAGCTCTGCTTTAAATGTCAAGGATTTGCTCTTCTCATGTACATCAAGGATATAAAAAGTGTGTGATTAAGACTTTGTCTTTAATTTCAGTTATGATTTACAATTCCTGCAGCAAGGGAAGACAAATTATTCCTCTGCGTTAGTTGCCTTTAATTTCTGGACACATTTTAACTCCTCTACATATGGCAAAACACAAAACAGAAAACTGGCAAAGTATTTGATGTTGAAATAAAAAAAGAAAGCAAAAATAAACTGTTTGCATTGGGTAAAAGGGACTACGTATAATGCAAGTAAGAAAAGTTTTAAGAGAGAGTCAGGCTTTGACAGTAGTCAAAGTAGTCTATACAAACAGTATAGAAAGTTCCAGTACACAAAAGTTATGTTCCTAATGTTGACTGATATGAAGCGCAAGTGGTCCTTAAAAAGTTATACTTTAAAGTGGAACTTATTGAGATAAAGACATTGTAGAACTTCTAAGGAAATTATTAAAAACTTACCTGGCACTTTTTTCTTTTTTCTTTTTTTCCTTTAACATAACAATAGTTTTGTCTTGGAAATTAACTAGAAGACTCAAGTATTCTGGTATTTGGCAAGCCTCAAATGTTTTATGCTACTGGTTGTTTCAATAACATTTTGCAAAAGACTCTCAATAAACGGGTTGATGCCTAGAAATTCATAATTCCACAAGCACCTTAAATTTGCACATAACAGTACTTTACCCAAGAGGCAGTCCTCCTCTCACCCCAGCCCTTCTTTTGGATCTCCATGTCCCTGACTCCACTGGGCTGGCAGTAGTATTTGGGCAATCATATATTGCTAAGTAATTTTGTTCAATTTAACTCGGGAAATTCAGTGTTTGAACCCAAGTCCATTCTCTGAGTCAGCTCACTGTGTCTCACCTCAAAGTGCCTGGGGAACTACAACCCCAGGCAGGAGCACTCCTTTAAGCACTCCTTTAACTCCTTTAAGTAGCTGCAGTGCTGGAAGGTTAGGTGCTTGTAGGGACTGGAACATATTGGGTATTAGAGAAACCTGGGCAATAGATGTAAAGAAAAACATCCCAGTAAATTGGCTGTGAATTCAAGGGTGGTATGTCAGGTCCGCAGCTTGCACTCATGTTGGCTCTTCATCATAAGGTGATTTTTTTGGAACAATTTGAGTTCCTCTGCACTAAAGCCTGGACCCATGCTGGCTGGCAAATCCACTTTGCACTGCTCAGTCTGGTAAGAGGCCTCTGACCAAAGCACCAGAGTCATCTCCAGCATGCATTCAAGTGGATCTGCTTGAACCATATTGCTTGCAGGTTGTCCTGCCCATGATGGAGCAGGCTGGAGGTACCTTTTGTATCCTCCCTGGCTGGGTCACTCAGTGAGACTAATGTATCAACAACTGCACAGAACTGAACTTGCATGAATAATCCTACCGGAAACAAACTGGCCTCTCCCAGCGTCTCTGCATCTGTGGCACAATTATCTGTCAACTAAATAAACAGTCTGTGGATAACTGAGCACTGGCTGTGCACAGTAGAAAATGAACATATATTGCACAGTGTACCGTGGTGGTACAAGTGATAAGGACAAGTGATGATTAGCAGGTAGGTCTTCTGTCACTGTAATTTACAAATACAGTTTGTTAACACTGAAGGCAATCGTAAGTGAAAGGAGTGACAGAAACTGTTTCCCCAAGCTGAAGTTATTGGGGAAGGTAGCTAATCAGCTGTGTAACAGGGCAGGAAAATTCAAACTAAAGTGCTGTTTATTACAGATGTGGTTTAGTAACAGGTATAACTGCAAAGTCGTTTGCAAGTGACAAAATCATCTCTGCATTTCTGAGGAGATGATGTGTCATAAGCCCTGCAAAACCTGGTGGAAAAGCAGCTTAGTACACTGAAACCAGAGTCTGTTTCCTCCTCTGGATGTCAGTGAATGGGATGAGCAAACTGTATTTTTGGGGGTAGAATAGAGAAAGGTTTATTAGAAAGACAAAATCACCAATCATTTTTGGCTCAGATTGGACAATACTGGATTTCTAGAGTGGAAGGATTATTTGCAAAGTGCTGAGCGCAGAGGAGCTAACCAAACAGGGCTGGTCCCAAGAGTACCTGCAGGTGGCTTTGCAGCTAGAATTAAAAAAAAAAATTCTGATGACAAACACACATAAGGGTCTATTTAGGTATGAACAGAAAATCATCTGCCGTGTTTCAAAGAATAATGAACTAAGTAAGGCAGGGGGTAAATGCTGTTGTCTGTTATCCAGATGACATGCTAATAACTGGGAAGATTTCAGATGAACATTTACAGAACCTAGACTAGGCCTGAAAGAAATTGCAAAGATGTGATTCTAAAGCTAACAAAGATTAGTGTGCTAATTTTTGTTTGATTTTTCCTCCTCCCACATCCGCAAGCCAAGTAAGGTAGCATATGAACAGACAATTAAGGCTACATATCTTCCAAAAATTAAAATCCAGTATACATAGAATACAAACAGGGCCTTTAAGATTTCTCCAGGGCTGAGTTTTAGGGACATAAGATGAGCTAGATATTGGATGCTGTCGGGGGGATAGAGGGAACAGTCTGTTAGATTGTCAAAGCACTGTATACTCTAGAATGCCTTGTAGGATTTTATTTTTTAAAATATGGTTTGTTAATTTTTCCTTCATAAGAGTGAGAGTTGCTTCAGATGCTAGATGGCCAAGGTACACCTCAAAATATTCTGCTCCTTAGACAGGACTGTGGAATATTTACTCCAAATGTAACAACTTTAATTGGTTTGATATCTGCTCTTAAGAAAAAAAGTAAAAATGGCTGTGGACAGAATAAAATAATGGTTTTTGTGAAACCAAAAAAGAAACTGAATAGTTCAATTTACATTAAAATGACACATTATCGATAACAATGCTCTGTGATTTCTCTCTTCCAGGAACTGAGCCACAGCTTTAGACACATATAAATCTCGGATTCAAAACATGTTATATTCCCTTCCACAATATTAGCAAAAAGTGGGAGAAATTGCTAAAAAAGAACTCAGACTAGGGATTATTAAATTCCACACAAAAAAAAGTATTTTTTCAGCTCACAAAAAAATCACAAAGGGATGGTAAAAATACTTCAAAGATGCACATTCCCCATCTGGTGACAGTGAAGAGCCTGGATCTTACTAGATCATTTTAGAGACTGTCAGAGAGATATGCTAATCTGGAGTTTCTGTCCCAGGTGCTATTTGTTCAAGGAAAGTGTTCATAGACAAAGAAATGCTTCACTTACTAAATGACCTCTTTATTACAGTTAAAAATACTACCCTATAAATAGGAAAATCCCCTGTATCAGTTAAGAAAATGACTTTTACATGCTCTGACTAACTTCATCACATAACAAAAGGGAAACTTTATCCTTTCTAATTCAGGAGATTGAATTAACCGTGGAAAATTCTGGGTGAGGACTAAATGTAATAATATATGTACAAAAAGTATGCAAAATAGGCTTAAATGGGAAATAAAAATGAAGGAAGAAGTTAATTTAGGAAGCAGATGTAGAAATCAATACATAGAAGAGGCAAGGAGCAGGTTCTGACCAGCAATCAGAAGATGGCACAGAATTAACAAACAGCAGCATGTCACCTGTGACAGAAACTGAATGGCTGAACTGATTCTTCAAGGAAACACTATGCAAAAGTGGCCAGGCAATGGAGACATGATCTCTCAATGGCCAGAAGCTGAGATCTGTCATAACAGCCTTTGCTATATACACCTGAAAAATGTTTGGAGAGGTGTTTTATTCTTATAAATGTCATTTCAGGAAAAGTCTGTGATTTTATTCTGGATGAATTTCAGACATTCTCCTAGCAAAATGCTCTAAAAGTCCAGCTTTAAATGAGTTACCAAAGCAATTTGAGTGGACACATAAATAAGGTTAGAGGAATAGCAGTTGGAGAATCCCATAAGGTGGCAGCCCAAATTTCTTCTTAGCACCAAAGTTTGCCCTACCACATCTGGCTCAAAAATTTAACCCAAATTGTTCTACAGTCAATGTTCTAAAAACAAAAACCAGACAAGAACACTTGAAAAAGGTCAGTGCACCATTCAAATGTATGTGTCATAGCCTTGATTCCTCAGTGACACAAAGCAGGGTGGGATGAATAGGTTTAGTTTTAAGAAATGTGTGTATAGAATTCAGTGGTGTATTAGGAAACAGAGAAAATAACAAAGATGAAAAGGCCAGCTGTATCAGATAGCATCTTAGTTAGATGTCATAAACTTGGAAGTAAATTGAAATGATCAGAGCTTTCATTGAAAGAGAAGATAATACCAGAAAGAAAACAAAAATCTGAATAAAAAGGAGTAAAAAAATCCTCTAGGTGAAATCCTAATAAAAAACCCTGAGAATCTTCAATTCTATTTGCCTGCCATACAGCCCAAATCACAGAACATTTCATTACTTTCATGAGACCAACAATATACTTTGATTGGTTTTGTATTGAAACTATTTACAGAATTTACAAGGAAGTATTTACAGTGGATTTTTTTTTTTTTAATAATGTGATATGGCTCCTAGTTCTATGAATTTGCTTATTTGCCTTTATCAGAACAGGGCATTTTAAGTGCATATGAGATTGAGAAGGTTTCAGATTCAGCCATAATTTAAGCGTCTACAGTAACATGGATTGTGTTGTTCCTCACTGTTGTTTTCCACCTTCTTGGCAGTCTTTTGCAGATGAAAAATAATGTGCTCTTCATTGTCTGCCTTTAGCAAGGAGTGCTGGAACTTTTGATTTCATATCCCCACACATGGCAAAACCATAACGCAAAGCTAGGAGGAATACACAATGCCTCACGCTGCAGCTCTCATGGTAGAATGACAAACTCATTTTGCTTCAAATTAAAAAAAAGTTCCTTTAAATTATTCTTGACACTGTTCATATTCAAGGCCTTTAAGGATAAAAGTCAGCCATGGAGAGCTGCAGCCATGGAAAACAGCTGTAACCTCACCCTTGTTGTTGAGTCTTTTATGCAGCATAAAAAGAAATAAACTGCAGCTGAGATTATGGAGGGATCCAGAATCCTCCATTCAAAACTTCGTGTTTTCTAACATGAACGTTAGCTGAACAATCCCTTCTCTCCATGTAAAAAATTGCACTCCCTCCTTACCAAGAAAAAATGAGGAGGATGGAGAAGGTAAAAATACATTATGCACCTCTGCAAACCTCAGCTGTTGTCTACAAGAAGAACAATTTTCAGAAAGAAGTGCCTACCTGTAATTCAACAGCAATTGTTCTTTTTCCTCATAGAAATAGTTCCTGGTTCAAGCATGCAGGCAAACATGCATTCCTTTCACAGAGAAAACATGCTCTCAGTGGTACTCAGGTAGGCAGGCAACCAGGCATGAAACTGAAAACACTCAGGCACACACAAAGCGAGTGCAGGCAAATGCAGCCTTGAGTTATTGGGGAAAAAAAGATGAAGAGTTTGAGGGGCATAGGTTAGATCTCAGATCAACTCCTTTTTTTTTTTTTCCCCCTGGTATTCTTAGAATGCTTCCAGCAAAAGCAGGAAGATAATTGAGTCATCCCAGCACCAACAGCATTTCCCGTTGTCAGAGGAAGGAGTCACAGCCTCATTTCATAACACTGTGCAGCCTGTGACTCCTGCCCCTCAAAAGTGTGCACACACAGGTGGACTGCAAGTGTTACCGCTGCAGTAGCACTGTGTATCGACCTGGATCTCTGCTGAGTTGAGATGCCTCACAAAGGCAGCTGAATGATTCTTTTTCATCTGAAAATTCATTTAAAGGAACAATAGGGCATTTTTCTTTTAATAAAGCACAGTCAGGTAATGATGTGAGCACCTGGATGGAGGGGGCTAGAATGTCCCAGAAGAAAGTAAGGGCAGAGAGGGACGAGTGCAGTGCCAGCCTGGGGTCTGCTCAGCCTCGAGCGGCAAAGTTTTATACCTCCAGAGTCTTACAGATCCCTGGATCTTGGAGTCAAGAGGGAAAGGGTGAACCACTGATTTTGTCACCCTCCATGTCACAAGGTAGTAGAGAGACTGAATTCTTTTCTTTTTCCTCATGCAGCCATGTCTGCTGAAAGAAATTACACAAGAAACAGTACAGACATTTTGGGCAGCCTTTCACATACCTCAGGTTTGGAGCACAAAAAAGGAATAAGAAATGCCTACTCACAGGCAGAAGAGCACACTATGATAAAAAAGAAAACAGGTCTACCAAATGAGCTTATTCATCAGCAAATTACATGTTTGTGTGGATGTCATGAGAGCCTAGTTCTCCTCAGAGTGACATTTTGGCGTCCATGCTTTTCTTTCAAATATCTGCTTTCATATCAGGTTAGTTCACTTTATCAATCAAAAGAAAATATTTCTGGCACACATGCAAAAACATTTTGGGATTTGAAAATGTAGCTGAAATCTGATTCATTATTCAATATTACATTACTCTCTCTTCCTTTTGCTTCTGTCTTAATATTGCATGATTCTTATTTTCACAGGCTCTGGGTGTCCCTCTGGTTTTCTGAAACAGGAGGAACAATAACTACAGCTCTTCTTTTCCTCCCAAGCCCAGAGATGAAACTGCTTGTTTCTGTTTATTTGCTTGTGTTTGTATGTATTTATGTGATAAGGGTAAATGCATGTCTCATGCATGTATAAACAAATTATTGAGAGAAAATAAGCTAAGTGTTATCTTTTGTTCTGAAAGCTTTTAGAGTAATGCGGATATTCTTATCTTGTGCAGGAGAGGGCATGATAATGTCCATTATCCTCTGCAAGTTTTGTTGGTTACACACATCAGCCTGTTGTTCCATTGTTTCAGAGGACCATCAATGTTATCAGAGGTAGCGGTTATGCAGTATGCAGTTTCTCAGAAGGTATGTTTTGAAATTTAGTCAAACATCCTGAAATGGGAAGCCAGAACACAGAACTGAGAAACAAGGCAGCAGTTTATGGAACAGAGGACAAAAAAAACCAGCTGTGCCCCATCCAAACTTGAGGTCAAACTGGGAAGTGTGAGCTCATAATCAAGGTTGGAGACCATTTTTGCTGCTTCGGTTGTGATCGTCTGATCAGTAGGTGAGAGTTTATAGCATCTGTGCTACTTAGTGAGAGCTAATTTAGAGCTGAGCCTGTAATGGCCTTTTGTTGTAATGAGTGGTTATCATCAAATGAGGTGTTGAAAACCTTTGCTGCCATCCAGTTAAGACAGGCTTCAGAGCCAGAGAAAATGGCTCTGGCTCTTCTTCTGTCTTCCAGGACTAATTTCTGTGTGCATTGAATTGGACAAAAAAAGATCTGTTTCTGTTCTTTCAGACTTTCTTCTTTCAAAACCCAGAAACTGTCTGTAAGGACACCCCATGTGAGGGTGTTGATGATCTCTGAGCTTTGTTCTCAGGGGCAGGGAAGCAACAAAGAGACGAGCAATTGAAAAGTATTGGCAACTTGTTATTTAGCCAACAGTTTAAGATATTCTGAATGAATCTGAAAGGACTCTAGACCATGCTTCGATAGTAGTTTCTTTCATCTTAACCCTTTCCATAAACACAGTTATACCATTTCAGGGCAAAACTGAACAGAACACAGTAAGAAGTCTCAACATAGAGTCTACTTGCCATCAGCTGCTGTAATGCAGAGCTGTCCTATCCCAGATGCAAATACACCTCCTACTTCAGGGCTGGTGAAACCAGGAGCCCACAGTCACTCCAGTGGCAATGGGAGGCCCCAATGCTACAGAAAAGCAGGAGTCCAGGTGTGACAATTCACCTGATGCTGCTAAGATCAGTCCCTGTTACACTGAGTTCAGCGTAACACTGTGTTCCCCTGTGTTGGGTTTACATGGCAAGATTTTGATGGGTTGTAGGATAACTTTGGGTGTGACTTCTGTGGGAAGACACCAGAAGCCACCCCCACATCAGACAGAGTCACTCCACAACACCCAAAGCTGAGACCATCAGTGATGCTAGTGATGCTTCTGTGACAATGTATTTCAGAAGGAGTGAAAAATTATGCACAGCTGTGAGAAACAGGACTGAGAAAAATGTGAGAGAAACAGCCCTGCAGGCACCCAGGTGAGTGAAGGAAGGAGAGGAGGTGCTTCAGGAACCTGAGAAAAGATTCCCCTGCAGCCTATAAAGAAGACCATGTTGAGGCAGCTGTGCCCCTGCAGTCCATGGTGGTCCATGGGGGTGCAGAGATCCACCTGCAGCCCACGGAGGACCCCACAGCAGAGCAGATGGAGATGCTCTGAAGGAAATTGCATCTAATCTAGAGCCCATGCAGGAGCAACCTCCTGGCAGCAGCTGTGGCTTATCAGGAACCCATACTAGAACAGTCTGTTCCTGAGGGGCTCTACCCCTGTTGAAAAGACCCATGCTGGAACAGCCCTTGAGGAGCTGCAGCCCATGGGAGGGACCCCATGCTGGAGCAGAGAAAGAGTGTGGGGAAGAAAGAGTGGCAGAGACAAAACATTATGAACTGACGACAGCCATTCCCAATCCTTCTGCACCCTTTGGGCTTAGGGAAGTGGAAGAGTCAGGAGTTTCCCTGCCCTATCTTGACCTAGCTTTTTCATCGTCACTTCATCTGTTGGGGAGAGGGAGCGATAGAGCAGTCCGATGGGCATCTATCAGCCAGTCAATGTTAAGCCACCACATTCCTGATATTCTGAGTTCCAAGTGATGCCTGGACATATTCCAGCCAAGCCAGTTGAGGTGCTACTGGCCCAGCACTGTATAAATACAACTGCACTTTATCCATACCCAAAATGGCATTAGACAAAGAGACCCGCCATATTCAGGTGTCACTGGGCCCAAGCAAGTCCAGTTGGGTCTTACGTAGCCTGCGCACACAAGCTTGGCTGTCTTTTAATACCTTGCACAAATCCTAACCGATTTACCAAAAATGAAGGCCTAGCCACATTTTGAACAGACTTCCTTTTGCAAACACTTGTAACATCCAGTAGTGCAGAGATTCTTTAGAGAAAATACATTAAAACCTTATGATACACAATGTAAATAAATATAGTTATAAAAAAATATGTCGAGTTACAGCAAAGCTGAAAAAGGCTTAAAATTAAATCAAAAATAAAATCAAGGGGAATTCAGTAATTCATTTTAAAATGTCAGTCATGAATTGAGAGCAATTTCACATCATCTGCTTTTAGAATCTCCCTAAGAAAGTTACCATGGAGTAATCAAAAAATGGGGTAACAATTCACAAATGCTATTAGCTCAAACAGTATTTCGGTAGTCTCTGACTGCTAAACAATAACTATTCATAATTTTGGGGGAGAGGGTGAAACTGAGCAAAAGGGAAGATAAAATATTGATGCTAAGTGGGCACCTTACCTGCCTTGGGTTAGGGTTACATTTTCTAGGACCAAAATTTCAATTTTATGCAGTCTTAAAGAGTTAATTTTACAAATTAATGTTTGCACCATGTCTCCAGCAGGCATAACCAGGTGTTCCATGTTCAATCTATAAATACAAAACAGTCTTTTCCTGGGGATTAAGTTCTTCACACCTCACAGAAACTCAAAGTACAAGAGAGGTCAAGGAAAGGAAGGGGAGAGAGAGTCCACCTGCTGTTAAGAGCTGCTGTCTCATTACACAATCATAGAATTGTAGGAAAAATGTTGTTGGAGGTCATCTGGTCCAGTCTGCTCAAACAGAATTAACTTTAAAGTTAGGTCACACTGTTCATACACTTTCCAGACAAATTCTAAATGTATTCAAGGGCAGAGACTCCACAGCCTAGACATCTTGGTGGCCCTCTGCCAGTTTACCAACAGGAAGTGCAAAATCAAACACAGTACACCACAGGTGATTTCACAGTTGCCTAATAGAGGTCCATAATAATTATTCATCCTGATGGCTAAACTGCTGGTAATGGTGCTCTACACGTGTTCAAGAACATACTGCTGACTCATGTCCAGTTTTCCCACACAGACATGCAGGCTCTTCTCTGCAAAGACACTTAAGCCTGTAAAGAACACAACAAAAAAGACATGAAATATTTAAAACTTTTCTTTGTTGTTTGATACTCAGTCACATACTCAATAGCAGGCTCTCATTTTCCTTATTGTTCCTTCTTCCTTCTTCTGTCAACGTTCTGATAGAGCATAATAGAGGAAGTTCAGTACCACATTGCCACTCCCTGTTATAGTGCCCCATTTGGGTGCTATTGGGTGGGTTGTTTCATTACCTTACATGCATGTGTCAGCATGCATGTGTCTGAAAGTATGCCCCATTTCAAATGGTGGGCCCCTGGTACAACATGGAATAGCACTCTATCCTCTCCCTTATCCCATTCTTTTTCTCAAATTTGGTATTTTATATGACTTTTTGGTGAAAATGCTGCCTGGATTTGCTAGACTGAAGAGGCATTAACAAGATGTCTCTCTATCCAAGGGATGCATGAACCAATCTAACCTGTATCCTCGCCTTCTTCAGAGTTCTAGTCTGCAGACCTTGCTTGCCCCATCAACATGGGCAGTACATCTGTACATTACTTCTGGATATGACAAGAAGCCATTAATGAGCTCCAAAAGCCTCATTTGGTGTCTTTCAGTTCACATCATAGTTTTCCATTTTTCAGGGCTGGCTCTGGGTTCTTTTCATCAAGTGAGTAGCAGTTACAGAATGATCTGAGGTTAACATCTCAGATCACGAAAGAAATTCCATTGCATGATATTTTCAGCTAAGAATAATTGTTCCAGAAGCTTAAGAAGTGGCATTGGTTTTCACCACACTGTTGTTCGCTGGAGGAAATAATTTGAGCTAAACACTCATGAGCATACAGGCTGCTCTTTAAGTGAGGTGGTGCTTTAAGGTTTTTTCTATTTTAAGTGTGATTTTGGCAAGTAGAAGAATGAAAATAAAGCATCCCAATCTCTGGACAACACATTACGGATGTATAATTTTCTGTTGACTTTGCTTTTCTTTTGACATTGCTAAACATTATTATTTTTATTGCCTCAGTAAGCAATCTAGTCCTGGATTTAGCTGCTTTGTGTGGATTGCAGTTGTTGATTCAGGCTAAGGGAGATTAGAGACCTATGAAATGCTCAATAAGATACCTCACAATAAAGAGTTTCCGGTCTGGTGTGTTAAATAGGTTTGAATAGTTTCTCTGTAATATTTAGCACATACTAATATAAAACTTGCGCATGAGCAGATTTGCAGATTATCCTTTAGAGCAGTATCACAAAAATGTATAGGCATATAAAATGAAAAGGAAAGGGAGAAGAGAGTGTGTATCTTAATAGACCAAGTATACGAAATATTGAAGTATATATTCCATTGCTTACGGCAGAGTAATAATAAAAATTACAATAAAAAAGAAATAGAATAACTTTAGACTAGAAATTACCTGTCAACCTCAACTGTAAACCAAAAACAAAGTCAGAAGTATCATTTCTTACACCAAAAACCCAATATGTTATTTATTAGACTCTCTAAAATCTGCCCAAGGGTGATTAATATAGATGCACTTATACATGCACAAGTACACATGTACTGATGGGTAAACACCGTCAAACAAGGAGAAGAAAAAAGAACAACTGTGCATCTCAAGGAAAAAGACGGATTTTATCTACGTGAGTATTTATCTATTGAGAAAAAATGCTTTGGTGACAACTGGAAAACAGGTCTGAGGAACTTATATAGAGCACCAGCACTGGCCTCTGAGCCTCTTAAACATTGCTTCTGAGAACTAAAAGTATGGATTGAAATTCATCTCTTTTGCTTTTTAGCTCTCCATAGTTAAAGCACTAGAGTTTACCTAGGCTTTCATATGATGAGGAAGAAGTTACCCTGAAGTCTTTCGAAATGGCTCTAGTATGCATTAAGAATTGAGAGCTCTCTGATTAAGATTCTTCAGACAACTTTCCAAAGGAAGGTGAGGTGAATCCAGGTGAAGGTGTATGCAACTGCATATAACATGTCCCGCCTTTCTAACTACAGAAAGGATCATTCCTATCACAAAACAATGTTCTCAAAACTCATGTAAGCAACAGTATATGCTTTAACTCCTATTTCAGTTTCATGTCCTGTCTCTATAAGGTCTGCTAAGGTTTTTGAAGCATAGGCAGTGCCTTCATCTGTCCGTAAGTACACACTATTACCATTGCACCAGTAATAAATCCTCATTATCAATAGAGAGCTTATTTGCTATTTTACACAAAGACTACTAATGACAGAGGTTGGCTTTCAGACTTAAGTTCACCACCCTTTTTTTCTATGGTATGGCCCATTGGGACATTACACCAGTTGGGATTCACTGGTGTAAATGAGGTTAGAATTTAGTCTACGGTCTTAATATAGTGACACATCACAGCAAAACTTTGTTTCACTACCTTGAAAGTTGTCTTCACGAAAGCCCCCTATTGTTGATTCCCTGTCAAAAAGTATTCCAAAACTCTACTTAATAAACTGCATATTTTTATGTTAGAAGTCAAAGGAAACTATATCTCCAGAGTTTAAAGAACACTTATTATATAAACTTTTAATTGTTGGTCATTGTGCAATTATCCTCCCAGTGAATTTCAACTCAAAAGTGGTCTCTCATAGTGCTTACAAACCATTTTTTATTTTTAAATCCTGAAAACTCATGTGCAGATTGTTTTTGAAGAAAACAGGTTGTTATCTGTAGTTTTAGCCCTAATCCACCTCCTGTCAATTTGAAAGAGTATTATGGGGTCTAATCCTAATTCAATGAATAAGCTCAGACAGTACATGCAAGGGCAAATATATTGCCTTCATATTGGCTTCAGCTGGGAAAATACCCCTCTTTTTCTTCTTAAGGTGCTCTTGCCCTCCTCAAATACTGCAATTTAGATCTGGGATGGGGTTTAGGGCACTATTTATAGAAGAAGGACAAAAAAGATTGTGTTAGACTTCCATGACCACTACCCTGAAAACTTGAGAGACTAGGGTACCAAAAATGGCATTCATGACTGTGTAACAATAGGACTTTTACTCCTACAAAGCAAAATTGTTTGTTTGTAAAAGAAAGAGAGAAATATTTTAATGAAGTCTCTACTGCTAAGTGCTCTTTTTTTACGGTGACACTCGGCCTTTGGCAAGAGCTACCCTAGTCCTAATGCATTTCTTGCATAACAGCTCAGCTTAGTAGAAAGAGCTAGATATAATGCAGTACATGACCCCCACAGATTCATCCCTTTTATGGGAATAGAATAAAATAAGTATCAATGTAATTACAGCTGACATGTCTAAAAGATTTTTGGAAGCACAACAACATTTATTACACTTGTTGGTTTACGTCACATTCTGATTTATTTTTCAAGTAATATTTTATATAGGTTTATAAACTACTTAAGGTGGAGGGGTTTTTTTAAGGATTAAGTAAATCTGCTCAATCCCTCATCTACAAGCTAAAATGCATCAATTACTTGGACTGTCACAAAGTTTTTATTGTCTTTAGTGTTTCTCCAGTACTATTTAGGGCTTAGTCTTCTTACTGCAGCAAGCACTTGTACTAACAGGAATTTGGCAACACTACATCATATCTACACTTTGAACTCTGTGTTTCAGCAAATCTATCCCCACTGACTGCTTTTGTTTGATTGCTTATTTTTAATAGTTGTATAATTATTATAATTATTAGGAGTGAATATAAGTATAGATTATTAGAATGGATGCAGATGAGCTGAGTCACTGTCTTACAGTCACCACACCCTAAAATGTGGTACATATTGTCCACGGGAGGTCACATGCCATCCTTTCCTCAGAGCAGAAGCACTGCCCCTCTCCCTGTGGGATAACAGCAGCACCGAGTAGCAAGTAAGCCAGACATACAGCCACGGCATTGCATGTCTCGTCTGCCCACCCGGTGAGCTGACGGGATGAAATCCAGCCCTGGTCTGGGGTCTATGCCAGCACAGCATTCAGCTAAAGCTGATAAATCTCCTGGAAAGGTGACCACCACATCCGCGTGATTACCTCACCTAACCTTCACAGCACTGAATCACTGAGCAGGAGGACCACATGCATGGCTGTCCTCATAGACACATGTATAATAATTCCCGAGGAACAGGAACCATGTTCCTGGGCACCTCTTTCTTCTTTTCCCTCAGGCCCTTTTTTCTTCACTCTCCCTGTGAGGTTATTCTTATGTTATATATATGGTGACACACATGTGAAGACAGGATCCCAAAGCCTTTAAGCTATGATCCTACAAAATTTGAGTTTGAATGATTGGACAGTAGGTCTGAGGACTAGGAGGATCAGAGATTACCAGACAGATTAACCTTTTTAGTCTGGAGAAAGGAGGGAAAAATCAAAAGTGGCATAATATAAAATCAGAATGAAAAAATACTTCTGCGTTCTAAATTATTGGCACAGATGGAAATTGCTGCTTTACTCCCTAAGAAGCTTCTATTAATTTGGTCTTTTATTTTCTTTCCTATGAGAGTTGACCTCCTGTGGACTTTTTCTCCACTCCTTTCCACTCTTTCTGTAGAGGAACAGGCCAGTAATATACCTGCATGCCTACTTATTAAAGACGTAATATTGGTAATAGAACATAGAGATCTTCCAGCTCCTAAGGCAAATGCATCTAGTGGTTAATACTGATGAGCACATTAAAGGAAGAAAGACCTGGAGAGAGGGCTTGAATTTCTATCTGCCATATGAGCCTGTAATAGCACAGTTTTGAGTAAAAAGAACAAAAATCTCTCCTAATATTTACAACCAAAATTTGCTCTACTCTGAAAGCAATGAAAAGTATTTTAGTGGGTTTTTAGCTGTCTAACACCCAGAACTGATCTATCCTCTTCAGCACAAGTAACTGAGATCTCACATTCTAAAATTTAACAGCAGGGCAAAAGATGATCTAAAATGCAACAGAGAAAAGACAGAAAATATGGCAGGAGTCACAGTAAAAGGGCCATACAACTATGGCACTTGCTTGAATAATTATAATTTTCCTCTGAACATTTCTATCAGTTCAGTTTTTGCAGTGCTAGAAGGAGTCCTAAGTATGGAACTTTAAAAGACAAGAATTATCTGTCCCACTGCTGTGTGTCCTGGCTTTGATATTGGAGCAGATCCATGTTCTTCCCATGAGAACAAGGCTTGGAACTGCAGCTGGGGGTAAAAGCAGCATTCTGAAATGAGAGACAGAGCATCAAGGAGAACCTCTGGCCTGGTACCAGGAGTTACGGGGGGGTACAAGAGACGAGTACAATTGTGATAGCAGAGTACTCTGCTCTCTCATTTATATTCTGTAAAGGCATGGGGGGTCTCTTGCAGAAGACAAATTAATACAAACTATGCTAATTACCTCGTTAAGTAATGTGCCTTACCAGCATTACCATCAGCATTGGTTGGGTCTCCTCTGCAATCAGATATAGGTTGTGAGTCAGATCACAAGCATCAAACACTTAGAGCTGAGAGTGGATACTCATAAAAAAGCCCTCTAGAGTAAGTGAAACTATAGTTGCAAGTGATGAGGTTAGCACCCAGTCCTCATCACTCATTAGAAGTTATCGTGCACTTGAAAATATTACTTTTGAAAAAAATTTCATGGAGAAGCAGTGCTTTGAGGTGTATAATCTGTTTGCACCAGGACCACAGCACTGCCTCTCTTCTCCCAGGATTCCTGCTCCAGCCCCAAAGTTGTGTTGTTATAATGTGGGAACAAACAAGAAAGTACCTACAATAAGAAAGTCAAGGAGAAAAGGAAGCAAGTCAGTGCTCAGCACACTGAAAACAACAAGCCTGACAACAGAAAAGGACAGAAGACTTGCTATATAAAGGTCTCTAGAAAGTGATTTATACGCAGCGAGAAGCAAAACTAATTGAAAATGCATAAAAAGGAGAGAGTTTGGCAGTCCTCATTAAACTGTGTCTGTTGTTGTAGAGATAAAAGAAACACAGTTTGAACCAAAAGGTTGAGTAGAAATTTAAAATCCAAGGACAAAATTTTCAGTGAACAGCATAGGCAAAATTAAGCTTGAGAACTGCCAGGTATTGGTTAGAGTTCTCGATGGATTTTGACATACAGAAAGATAAATATATCAAATATAGATATATTTGAAGCGGAGACAGTTAGATATTGATAGATTATTCTTTGATGCTGTTGTGGACCTTGAGGTCAAACTGGAGGGAGTGGCTCAGGAAATAATCTTTCAGCTATGGCCAGAGTGCTGGTCAGGAGGAGCTTTACTTGTTTACATTAAGGGGTCCAAAAACACAGCCTGCAGAGCCAAGATAAATGATCTGCAGTATATTACTTTTATAGTGTTCTCAATTAACAATGCGATTCTAAAGGTTCACAGTAGTTCAAAGTAAGCTGTTTTGTGGTTCAAAATGTTCAGGAATAACTGATTATGGGAAATTGACTGTTTGGTGGATAAGCAGAAGGAGCCCTCATTTGAAGAACAGGAATCTCTACTGAAAAAACAACTTTCATAGTGTTTTCAGGCTGATGTCTGACACACCACAGCATTTCTCTAAGCATGACACACAAACTTTGGAAACAGAAAGAATTACATGGAGACATAATATTAATGGTTCAGAAAGTCTTGTGTCACAACCCTGAGCACTGCAGTACCTAACTACTAGGCATAACAATTTGCAAACAGGCTGTGCCAAATAATAATGAGAGAATTAGACACCTAAAAATGGAGTTTGCCCTCTGTGGAAGGTCAGTGTAAGCCAATTGTTGGGGAAAAAAAGCCAAAGTAGTGCTGTGAGACTGAATTCCTAGTCCCTCACAGAATCTGAATCCATGCTGCAAGGAGGGTTATGTACTGCAGGAATATATACTGAGCCACCATCTCAAGTAAAACAGATTTGTCTTTCAAAACTTGAAGAAGGGAGGGGATAGAATATGGCTTTCCTTCCAAAAGGCAGGGAAGTAGTGCAGGTGCTCCCTCTGAGTTCCAGCCTTGGTCTTCAGTGCAGTCAAACCAACCTGGTGCGAGCTTGGATCACAAAGACTTTGTTAATGAGGGATTTGACCCTCCATCAAAGCTCCAGTCTCCAAAAGCACTACTCGCTGTTGATGGGTAAAGTATTTTCTATGTGTTACAATTCAAAAATTAAAATTAATTACTAAAGAAATTACAAGACTTCTTATAACTATGGCTTGATTATTCACTTTGCTGCATAGTTAAGCATTTTATGAAGCACAGGCTGCACAGGAAGAGATTGAGAAAATCCCTTTCCAGCATTCCCTATAGCATGATCTGAGGGCATGTAGGGAATATATACTCACATCACTCTGGGAAAAGAAGTCTGATACAACCTTCCAAAATCCTTGTCTTTACCACTGGACATCTGGCAAATTTTCTACAAAGCTTCAGATTTTTTAATGAACACTGAAATTTTACAGAATTGGCATTTTAAAATGTGATGTAAAGGACATAGTGATTCAGAAGCTCCATTTCTGAGCAATCCATGAGAATATTCAAAGATTATCAGTGATCTCTAAAAAGTTAGATTTTTTAAAGGCTCTTACACAATCTTTTTAGATGTTGTATGCAAGAGAGAGGGAGATTTCCTAAAAATTGAAAAAACACGTGAAAAAACTATTTCTTTCCTACCTGTGAAAAGAATGGTACTAGTCAGCATTATGAAGCTTTATGCCTCAACAACTGAGAGGATTGGTAATGAAATACAGAATCTCTCAGTCATGGGACACGAATTCAAATAAGAATGGGGTTAGTAGTGACAGAAAGTCATTACTGTGTCATTGCAGTGTGCTAATGTTCAGAGATTCATTGTGGTGTGAGTCCACTTACTAGCACACAAGAGGTCACACTACAAAATGCAATATCAAAACTGGCAGAGGCAGGCAGACCCATTTCTATTCTTTGTAACATGCTGCTACATTTCCACATCCAAAGTTATCCATTCAAATCTTTGTCAAGACTCAAACTCCACACTGCACAATCTGATGACGAGAGGATGTCAGTCTCCAAAATCATTGTAATTCAATTTGTTGTTGTAGTAGTTGCAAATTTCCCTATTTAAATTACATAAACAATATAACAACAAGGTTTTACAGCCTGCAGAGGCAGTGCCTGGAGTCTGGGAGGGTGAGGGTTAAGCTGTCCTGGGTAGAGCAGCTCACACAGGCTCTTGGTTTCTTTGCAAGAAAGGGGATATAACTATTCTCAGCTGAAACTGATTACTCTGCCAGGCCGTAGGATCACCTCCTTACTTCAAGGTTTGGGGTGATTTAGCACTGATGGAAAGCTGAGTTGTGAGGAGCCTTGAGTGAACTCAGAAGAGGCTTTTGTTTTGCTCGACTTGAAGTACAAGTTGTTTCATTTCTCCTGGACTTATCTGAGCAAGTGCAGAAATCTCTGAGAATTGGAAAAGAGCAAAAAAGATAATTAGACCAAGAGGAAAAAAAAGAAAATAGTTCATTGCAGCTAGCAGTTTCCACTGATGTGTTTTCTCAAATATATTCTAAATAGAAAAGCACGAAAAATGTCATGAAAGAGGAAAGAGATGGATTTCAGAGGCAAAATAACAAGAGATGTTCTCAGAAAAATTATTCTCCTGACTACTAGCTGGAAAGGGACACCAAGACACTGGACTGTGAGAAATCTTCTAGTGCACAAAAGATTTACAAAAGAATTATTATTACTTTAAAGGAAAATTTCTTAGTCTTATCTAAGTGTGTATTTATATATATATATAATATATATATGTGTGTATGTGTATAAAAATATATGAGTACTTTTTACACTTGATTGAACATATTTAGAGTAGGCATTAGAGAAAAATTAAGTGAAGTATTCAATATTTGGCAGAGATCCCTAGAGACTTAGGCCAGTAGCAGTGTCACACTGACAAAAGCTATTTCATGTTTTTCTGCTCTGCCTGAAGGAATGTAAAAATTACACAGGTCCATTGGTGGTTGTGTTGGCAAGCAAAAAATAAGCTTGGCATAGCAAGAAAAAATTAGCTTTGGCCAGCACTGAATGTGATACAATAGCCTATTTTCAAGTGAGGTGCAAATATGTGAAGCTAAACAAGGAATAAATAGAAAGTTGGGAGGAAGATTATTTTTAAAGAGAAGGAAATAATTCTGTTTATTATTTTAAGAACATTTTTTAAATATTTCTATATTTTTTATATATTTTGACATATTAAACTCCAGTGTTCTCTAAATGGACTAAATATGTGGAAGAAGAATCAGGAAGTTTTTAAGCTGGAAAGTGTGCGAATGAATAAAAACAAACCTGTATTGCAGTCTGGGAACTTTACAGAATCACAGAAAGATCAAGGCTGGAAGAGACCTTCAAGATCAGCTAGTTCAGCTGTCAACCTGGCACCACCATAACCACCCATAAACTATATCCCAAAATGCCACATCTTGAACACTTCCAGAAATGTGACTTCACCACCTTCCTGGGCAACTTATTCCAATGCCTAACCACTCTTCCAGTGATATTATTTTTTTCCTAATATCTAATCTTAATTTGTCCTGGTGTGACATGAGGCCATTTCCTTTTGTCCTTTCCCTTGAGGCATGGCAGAAGAGACTGAGACCCATCTTGCTACAGCCTTCTTTCAGGTAATTGTAGAGAGCAATGAGGTCCCCTCTGAGCCTCCTCTTTTCCAGACTAAACAACCCCAGCTCCTTCAACCACTCCTCCTAAGACCTGTGCTTGTCCTAAGCCCCTTCACCAGCTTCCTTGACCTTCTCTGATCATGCTCCAGCACTTCAATATCCTTTTTGAAGTGAGTGGTCCAAAATTGAACACAGTACTTGAGGTACAGCTTCACCAGTGCCAAATACAGAGGGGCAATCACTTCACTAGTCCTGCTGGCTACACTATTTCTGATACAAGCCAGGATGCCATGGGGTATGGCATCACATGGGCACACTGCTGGCTCATGTTCAGCCAGCTGTCAACCAGTAACTGCAAGTCTCTTTCTGCTGGGATGCTTCCCCAAGCCTGTAGCGCTGCTTGGGGTTGTTGCAACTCAAGTGCAGGATCCAGCACTTCATCTTATTGAACCTCACAATATTGTCCTCAGCCCATTGATCCAGATCAGTCTGTCCAGATCCCTCTGCAAACCTTCCTACCCTCCAGCAGATTAACACTCCCACCCTACTTATTGTTGGGCACTTACTGAGGGTGCCCTTGATCCCCTCATTCTGATAATAGATAAAGTTAAACCGAACTGGTCCCAGTACTGAGCCCTGAGGAACACAATTAGTGACCAGACACCATCTGGATGTAACTCCATTGACCATTGTATTTGTGCTTAATTAGACACTGCTATTTTGGTCTGTGTTTGGCCCAGCCACCTGTGAAAGTTTGTTCTGTTTCCTACCAAGTAGTGGGAAAACTAGGTCTGATAAATGAGAACTTCATCTTTGAAGACAGTACTTTGTATAAACTGAAATTAATTGGTATCTCCCTATTGGCTGATGGCCCTCCAAGGGCATTTGAAGGAGAAAGTGAAGAGGAGGGAGATGAAGTGAGCCCCCAGACTAGTTTAGAGAAGACCCCTCCAGGTGTATCACGCAGGCGTGGGGGAATTCCAATGTACACACACGTGTGCAGAAGGGACATCACTGACATAACGGGGGGAGGGACAGAGGCCTCTGGCTGGGCCGGTGCTGGCCACACCTGCCCAGGTAGAGGTAACCAGCTGAATTATATAAAAGGCAGACAGCAGCTGTGGGAGTGCTCTCAAGCTTCACATGGAGGACAATGTTGCCTCAGTGGGGACACCTGTTACCTTGTGGGCCTGCTGACACCCCAAGGATGCAGTTTCTGCTATGGGCAATTCTGGTCATTCTGGGTTCGGTAAGACAACCTCGTAAGTAACACCTGCATGAGTGGGAAGTTTTACTGAGGGCTTGTTGGCCACTTCTTAGTAATAAGTATTGGGTTTTTTGAGCTTTCAGCAGTGTTTTGGTTTTCAATCTCAGCATCTCTCCGAACCCTCCCTAGAACAACCACCATGCTCTGGGCTCAGCCATCCAGCCAGTTTTTCACCCGGCCAAGAGTGCAGCTGTCCAAGCTCTGAGCTGCCAGTTTCTCCCAGAGAATGTTGTTGGAGGTGATGTCAAACGCTTTACTGAAGTCTAGATAGACAATATCCACAGCCTTTCACTCATCTACTAAGCAAGTAGATGTCATATATGGAGATCAGGTTGGTCAAGCAGGACCTGACTTTCATAAACCTATGTTGGCTGTCCTGTTCATGCTGTGTGATGGCCCTCAAGATGATCTGCTCCGTGACCTTCCCGAGTATCAGGCTGACAGGCTTGTAGTTCCTGGGTTGTGCTTCCAACCAGTCTTGTAGATGGGCATCACGTTTGCTAATTTCCAGTCAACTGGGACCTCTTCAGTTAAGCAGGACTGCTGGTAAAAGATTGAAAGAGGTTTGGTGACATTTTTCGCCAGGTCCCTCATTGCTCTCCAGTGCATCCCATCTGGGCCCATAGACTTGTAGATGTTTCATTAGTATAGCAGGTCATGAACGATTTCCTTCTGCATTATGGAGGCTTCATTCAGATCCCCATCACTAACTTACAGTTCTGGGAGCCAGGTATCCTGAAGACAACTGGTTTTGGTATGAAAGACTGAGGCAAAGAAAGCATTAAGTACCTCAGCCTTTCCTCACTTCCTGACACTATGCTACCTCTGCATCCTTAGTTCTCCTTTTGCTGTCAATACATTTATAGAAACTTTCTTTGTTGTCTTTAACTGCAGTGG
>VYXB01003579.1:121634-169876 GCA_013397135.1 Pachyramphus minor | reverse complement strand
CTACCTAGTGCCTCTTCAGGGACTTGGGGAAATGTTGTTGAGTCCTGTGGGCTGCTGTGGTCTGGAAAATAAGAATACAGTTTCTGCTTGGAATAAATGACTATTTTATCATCCACTGTCAGAGCTCTCCTGGACTTCTTTACATCCCCGTCACCCAGCACAGAATGCATCCCCTATCTTTTTGCTCATCCATTAAAAAATACCCCTCAAAATAGTTGTTCCTACTATAGGGCAGATTTCCAAAGAGCCAAACTCTGAAACTGAACCAGAAGTGCCCCCACCTTGTCAGAGCAGTGGTGACTGTGATGCACAGCACACACAGAACCACAGCAAGAGGAGACAGGAGCTGGTTTTTGGAGCTCAGGGCTCCAGCCAGTGTGCCCTTGGCTCAGCCCTTTCCCACAGAAGGTATAAATGGTGGATAAGGTTTTTGCTGCAATATTGTCACCTTTAGCTCTGAAATCTGTCTCAGATATTCAGACAGCAGCTTTAATGAATTGGTTCAAAGGCACTGAAACATGGATAAGACAACAGTTCGTTGTTTAAAAGGGGAGCAACTTAACGCTGACATTTATCCTGCTTTAGTCACTTGGCAATTGGGAACATCAAATGTTTCTTCACCTTTTACTGCAACCCTAGAAGAACAAGGGAAAGTAAAACAGAAAAAACAGTTTGGAATTGCATGTTTTCCATGCATATCTGCATTTATATGGACATATCTGGAGGCTGAGTATCAGGTCCTGGTTTCAGAAAAATGTAATTCAGATGAAGGAGCACTTGAAACAAAGTCAGACCTGTCTGCTTTTAGAAGACCAGCTCATGAAGTGCTGGGCCATTTTTTTACTTTTTTTGCTAGCAGGTTAATGTTGTCTTAAGACAAAAGAAAATGATATGATCCTACTATAAAAATCATAAAAGAGTCTGGTCAGGTTCCACTGAGTAAAGTGCAACAGTTCATTTAAACAGTCGATTTGTCAGCAATGGCAAAACAGAGCCAGATGAAAATTCATACACAATGAAAACTTAAACTAAACCACTCAAAACGACATTTGGAGCAGAAATGAAACCTGTGCGCTATTGCATTTAAAAAATAATTTGATTTAATTTCTCAAGTTTGATTTAGATCTCATGTTTCTTAGGAGCATTTTTTTGTGTCACTGATGCACTACTGAACCCCACAAAGTAACTATAACTAAAGCCAGACCTAGATCAAACTCTAATGATTCCTCATTCAACTCCAGACTTTAATTTGTGACATAGCTGCCTCTTTCAAATGAGCTTTAATTCATAACTCTTTTAACATTTTTGTTGTTATGGACATCTTGGCGTCCTGATAGAATATCACCAGCTTGAAATATTCTCAAAGATCACAATCATAATGCTAATAAGTGTTATCTAATCTTTCTTGACTTGTTTCTTCAAAATTTTAAACTTTCAATTCACTCAATTCTCTTATGGATTTCCTCTTGCAGCTATGGTTGGCTGAAAAGTACTGTGCTTTGCCTTCAAACTGTCCTGGCTTTGGATGTCATGCCCTGGACATCAGTTGGTAGGTGAGAATCAACAATTAATTGCTGTTATTACATTTATAGCAGGACTTACACATGTTTATCTGATGCAACACAATGAACAGGAGGATGATTATCACAACAAACAGAGCAACCAGTGCAGCAATACGTTTTCTGGAACAGCAGCTTTTACCTACAGATAGACAGAAAAAATTAAAGATTAGGGGAACAAATAGAATAAAGCCCTTTTCTCTTCATTCCCAGCGGCCCTTTTCAGGTTCACCCTGGGAATCTCAGGCCTTCCAGGTTTGCCTGCTGAAGCCAGGCTGAATGTCCTGGTGCTTCCCAGACAGCTCTGGACACCTGGGCTTGGGAAACTGAACAGCGTCCCAATATGGAATGTATTTGAGGAACAGGTTAAAGGGAAGAGAGTTCTCAAAGCACTGGATTGTATAAGGACAACAAGAGTGTGGGTGGGTAAGAGAGGGGAAGTGCCTCAAGGAGAGAGGCCTTGTGAGAGAGAAAATTCAAAGGTCTGTTCAGAGAGACTGAAATCCATAGAGGCAGCCCAGGGGTTATTGAAGGACAGCACCTTGGAACATGTGGCCAATGCAAGGCACCTGCCAAGAATGGTCTGGGAACAGGATACAGGAAGGTGATACAGATGTGAGGAGCAAATTGTTGATCAAATAAAACATGGATATAGTTTATAGAACCCAGGAACTGGAAGGCAACAGATCTAATGTGATCTCAAAATTCAAATAGTAATAGAGTTCTAGAGGAGATCTGTGAACCATGAGCTCTGCTGTCCTGACCACAGAGCCACAGGACCATTTATGTTGGAAGTGACCTTTTCACATCACCTACTCCAACTGCCCTGCTCAGGCAGTGTTGGCCAGAGCAGGGTATCCAGGGCCAGGCACAGTCAGCTTTGGAAGATGTCCTGGAGTGACAACTCTACAGCCTCTCACATTAGGAATTATTCAGAAACAAAATGATCAAAAATCAGGGAGAGTTTCTCTGCCATGGGGTTTGATAAAGCCACAATTTTCCTCCCCCTTCGAGGTTTCCTGCAGTTTCTACCACCCCTGTTTCAAAAACTGTATAGGAAAAGGTTCTGAGGAGGGAAGTGGTAAATGATGACGTAGAGTGAGGTTCTGCAGTGCCAAAAAGGGGTGAATGAGAAGGGGGTGTAAGTCCCTGAGGGAAATGTGAAAGTACTGCATATGAAACTATTATGGGAAGGTATTATATTTGCCCACTCTCTGCTACTTCAGCTCCAGTTATTAATTTGCTGTTGGACACAGGAGGCTGGGCTGGGTGATTTCTTAGTTTGGCCCATAATATTCTTGCATTCCTATTGCAGTGGAGCTGACAAAGGGTTTAGTTGCATATAATGCAACACATCAGCTGCCCCTGTTCTGAATATGTAGAGCAGACCACTGTATCCTCCTGTCTCCCACACGGTTTTATAGCACTGCATTTTTGGAAAATAAACAATGGTCTCCTCTCTTCTCATTTTTAAAATTCATGTCAGTTTATGAGACAGCTAAAAACTCACCGAATGATGTGTGGCTTGTTGCAGCATCTGTGCCTTGGGATTTCACTCTCAGTTCTGCATACGTAGAACCTAAGCCCGAGCAAAAACAACAGAGCACAGAGAGAGCTGAGAAACAACTCAACTGAAACAAAAGTTACTGAAATTCTGAGAAGTGCTGACTCGCTATGGGCAGGGACTGTGCAGGCATTAAGAGAGGACTCACATGCACATTTTAAATCGAAACGAAAGTGGAGAAAAATATGGGAGGTTTTCTAAAGTTGTTCCTCCGCATGTGAATGGTGTGAGTGACTAAAACATCAAAGCTGAAAACTACATATCATGCTTATTATGAAGGAGTTAGTGATCTTGGCATGATCATTGATAAAAGCTATACTAACAACTGCAGATAATAAATACAAAGCAGCAGGGAAGAAAAGATGCTGAGGAGGAAGAAAGGACAGGGACAATTAAAAGTGTGTCAGAAGTAAGAAACAGGATGCTTTGACTTTATTGAACACTCAAAGCCATTCTGATATACAGAACTGAGATCCCTGGATTCCATCACCACACAGAGTTAAGGTTTTCTATGAGTTCAAGTGCTCTATGCTGGCTTATGGAATTAATGTCACTATTTTGTGAACAGTGCATTTGATCCGGGAAATCCACTATCAAAGAGAGAAGAGCAAATTAAAGAAAAAAGAAAATAAGTCAGAAGCCAGTGTTTTGGGCTCTTTTTTGTAAGATAAAGATAATATCTGGGAAATATTGTGCATAAAATAAGTGAACACATAGAAGAAAATAGTGGGTAGGGGGCTCCCAAAAGGCACAAGCTGAGAAACATAAAAATATTATTAGAACTGCATAAAAATTTCAAGTAGAAATACATGGGTTAAATGATAAGGTAGGTGGGACTTTTAATCCAGTGGCATCTATTGTGGTTGCCTGTCAATTTAGTTGTGAAATTTTCAGTTGAAAGAGGTGATAAAACTCTGTTTCTTGGGGCTTAAGAAACTCCATCCATCTGAAAATAGATGCAGAAGTTTCACACTTACTGCAAAAAAACAAGTATAAGATGGCAAGAAATTATTTCTGTCAAAGAGATAGGAAGGTTTAAAAGAAAGGGAAGAAAAAAAGAAAATGAAATACAGAGACACAGTGTATGAAGTCTGTTACTGTAGGAAGTAATTTTATGCTTCATAAATGATGCAGCAAAACCGGTGCTAAAGTTTATGCATTAATTTCAGTGCATTAAAGAAAGCTAAATCACAGGTGAGAATTTTGCAAAGTCTTTTGTACTAAATCAGTCTAAATCTATGCTTGATGTTTTCAACAAGTAGTTTGCACAGACAAATCTGAGGGAAAAGCTGTACTCAGTGAGCACAAAAAACCTGTGCCTGAGACTGCTGCAAACACCAGCAGCAGCAGACACTCAGCCCTGACCCCTTGGCTGCAGGAATCAGAGTCTGCTGGGGGAGAACAGGCCTGGGTCAGGGCCAGTGGATGGATGTTCAGCTGTGGAACAGTCTCCAAAATTGATAAAAACTACTCTTAATGTGCCCCAAGGGCACGCTTTACACACTTCCACCCTAACAAACGAAAAGTAGATCTTCTTATAATTTCCTTTTTTAAAAAAACAACCCCATATGGATGCTCCACCTGCACATTTTCCCCAGCACTGGCCCTCACGTTTCCTTTGTGCTCTTTGGGCTTTGGTGCTCCATGGCACTCCTTTAAAATGTGTGGGAGGGAGACTGAAGAAACAAAGCACACCAAGTGACCTACCTTGGACATCAGTGATCTGCTGCAGTCTGGGTCTGGTTGATTCAGGCAGGTTCAAGTCAGCATAAATGATATTTTCTGCCATTCTTGCTCCCCCTTGTCCTTCTTTCCTCCCTCTGTTGTTCTCACAATGACACTCTGGGCTGGGGACAACTCAGAGCTTCCTCCCCTCTCTAACCTTCAGGGGGAAGTTCCTTCCTTTTCCGGTCTACAAAAACTCGAAAAGAGAGTTCTACTCTTAGTTCATCTTTTGATGGCAGAGAGTTGTTATGCAAGAAACAGAAGTAAATGGAACTTCACGGCCTCCATGTGTCCACATTTGTTGGGAAGTGATTCTGCCACTTGTAGTGCCTTGAATTTCCAAATCTTTGGGGGCACACACCCCCCCATTGTGATTTGAAAAGCCAAGCTTTATTCCCTGAAATGGAAAGCAGAGGAAAGTGCAGGGATCCAGCAGTCAGCCCCAGGAGCAGAGGGAAGCTCTCCGGGTGGGCCCACGGCACATCCCGCAGAGCAGCCCTGGGGGCTCCAGCAGGCCCTGCTCTCCAAAGCACACATCGGAAAGCAGGACACGCTGGCCCTGAGCCAGAAGGGAATGGACTCGGCCCTGCTGTGGGCTTTTCGCAGCTCAGAAAAAGTTTTTTCCTTTCTGTGTGTAAATTCTGATGGGAATGGGGATTCATAATGGGGATCCAACATCCAGCCTGTCCAGGAATTGCAAAAAGTGTTTAATGAGCAAAGGCAGCCACTAGAATACGTTTGCCTAAGTAAGACAGACCCTTGGCTTTCCAGGTTTGTAATTCCCACATGGTTAATGCCTTGGTAGAACAGGAGCTCGTAGCCACCTGGACATTGTGCGGGGAACAATTGTGGGAAGAAATATCCCAGCTCACGGCAGCACTTACCAATGGAAAATTCCAGATTTATTTGGGGTTTGTGCTGATGGCTGAGAGAATCCCATGGGCAGGCAGGTGTTCAGCCACCTCCAGGAGAGCAGGGCTCCATCACACATAATGTTTACTTGGAAAGACAAATGCTGCCACCCCAAACATCTCCTCCTGTTCCTCCTTCTCTGCCTGGCTTTTATTGCTGAGCACAGTGTGCTGTGGTATGGCATGGGCCATTGGGGTCAGCTGTCCCAGCTGTGTCCCCTCCCAACTCCCTGTGCACCCCCAGCCCCCTCGCTGGTCGGGTGGGGTGAGAGGCAGAAAAGGCCTTGGCTCTGTGTAAACCCTGCTCAGCAAGGACTGAAACAGCCCAGTTTTATCACCACTGTTTCCAGCACAAACCCAAAACATAGCCCATACCCCTTCTCTGAAGGAAATTAACTCCATTGCAGCCAAACCCACCCAGGGCCCCCCAGTTTAAGAAGGATGTGAAGGTCCTTGAATGAAGGTCCAGAAGAAGGCAACAAAGCTGGTGGAAGGGATTCAAGTAATGTCCTGTGAGCAGTGGCTGACTCCTGGTTTGTCTAGTCTGGAGAAAGGGAGGCTGAGGGGTGACCTCCTTGTTCTCTAGGATCCCAGCACAGGGAGGACATGGAGCTGTTGGAGCAAGTTCAGAGGACACCAAGTTGATCAGAGGGATGGAGCAGCTCTGCTGGGAGGAAAGGCTGAGAGAGTTGGGATTGTTCAGCCTGGAGAAGAGAAGCTTTGGGGTGACCTAATTGTGGCCTTCCAGGGCCTGAAGGGAGCCCACAAGGAAGATGGAGAGAGACTATTTCCAAGGGTCTGGAGTGACAGGACAAGGGGGAATGGCTTCAAACTGACAGAGAGCAGGTCTAGATTGGATATAAGAAAGAAATTCTTCCCTGGGAGGGTGGGGAGGCCCTGGCACAGGTTGCCAGAGAAGCTGTGGCTGCCACATTCCTGGCAGTGTTGAAGACCGGATTGGATGGGGCTCTGAGCAACCTGGGCTAGTGGAAAGTGTCCCTGCCCAAGGCAGGGGGTTGGAACGATGTGATCTTTAAGGTCCCTTCCAACCCAAACCGTTCCATGATTCCATGATCACTATTTTCCTGTCTTTACTGCATTGCAGGGCATTGCTTTTCTGATATAGAACAGACTTTACTAGAAAGTACTTTTAAAAAAATAAAATAAATACCAGTGCCCAGTGAACATCTTTCTTCCAAAGAAAGACAATTTTCTATTCCGTGAGTATTGTCTCGGGTCCAGCAGATCTGAAGCACCCTGCTGCCAGTGGTAACTACAGAGGCCTCTTCAATGGTCCAGTGATGTATTCTGGAATTCTGTGCCTCATTTCCCATAATCAAAGGCCAAGATAAGACAAGCAAACCCCAGCTGTGTGAGAGAAAGAAGAGGAAGTGAAGCAGTTCCTTTTGTGGTTGATGCTTCAGAAGTTCTCACTGCAGCCAAATGAAGGTTTGCAGTGGCCCTTACACCTGGCAGGGGGATGTATCCAGAACTGTTGTGACAGGCAGCCCCCTCTGGAATGCTGATGTCTCTGATTAGACCACTCTCATTTCTCTGGAGTTCCTGGGGATGGAAGGAAAAAGTACAATTACATTATTAGTTTTTAAGTCAGGAGTCACAAGACTCTTGCACAACACTGCAAGTTTTGGATGCATTTCTGTTACTTTTCTTGCTGTCTGGCTGTGTAACTGCCCATCTCAGGGACAGTCACAATATGAATCTCCCCTCTGACAGCACAGGAGCTCTTGGAGAGAGGGGGATAACATGGAATTTCAATCGTTCCTCAATGTAAGAGGTATTTTCCCCCTAATTTACCTGTTAGGAGGGACCAGTCTGACACACTGAAATGCAGTCAGATAAGTAGGAGCCAGGAAGCTGTGTTCCATGTATGAGAGTTTTCTGGATAATTCTAACTCCTTTGGCATCCACATTGTCTCAGGGACTTTCAGAGATATTTTATTGCTCATTCTGTCAGAAATGCCCTGCTATGGCATCATCCCCCAGGCACTGTTACATCACCAGGACTCAAAAGTGTGTGGGTTTTTTCTCTTTGGAGAAGAATTTTTAGCTTTTTAGTTCAAAGTTAAGTGATGACTAAATACATATACCTCTGGGGAGGTGAAGAGTAATGATGAGAAGGTAAGGAAGGAAGGGGGTAAAAAAAGAAGGAGGGGAAAAAAACAGATAAAGGAGAACAGATTGTTACAGTATCAGAGTAGATAGATCCCTGCAACTGAAAAGTTCAGCTTGTCAAATCTAGGTACGCGGCTTTTTGTTCCCTAGCAGCAACTTTTAATTTTCTTTGTCCTTTCCATTTGTCGTTCTCCATAGCTCCATCTGGGTAGCAATACAACTGGAGATGTTGTTATGAGGGTAGTAGAAGAGGAATGTGAGGCACATCTCCTTCATGGAGCTCAGCCCACCCTGCAAAAACACAAGGGTGACTCAGAGGTTTGCTGACACACATATCTCCTCAGCAAAGCACTCATACTTGCAAACTCATACTTGAAAACTGCACACCTTGTGCAGTTCTTATCCAATGAAAAAAAAAATAATTAACTTATTTGTCTGAGAGTTAGAAACAGAATGAAAATATTTGCACAACAGACTGATCGACAGATTGCTCTGCGGTTTTATAAGCTAAATCTACTTCTTCTCTCCTTCAGGAAAATGACTGTATTTTTGTTTCAATCTGCAAGATCTCAAAATCTGAAACTTCAGAGAGTTCAATTAAGACATGCAGGTAATTAACTGAGTGTGACATCCAGATCAGAATTTTCCAGCTGATCCTTACTTTTGGAACGAGCCCAACCAAATCAAAGTGTGCTTCTCTCTGTGAACATAAACTCTGTAATCCTCTTTAGATCAAATCTCAGTCTCTTGTGCACATTTTTAAGTGCAATAATGTCATTAACTCCTCTGCATGGCTTATGCTCTAAAACAAGTTATGAGCAAGGCAAAAATTGCATACTCACAAAATTCTGCAACACTGACTCGTGGCCTGAAAAAGAAGAACTATAAAGAATTTCTTCACATTTTGAGAAGCCCAGACCAGATCCAGCTACCACATCATGTGTTTCTACGTTTGACTTCTGCCTGTTGACTAAATTCAAGTGTTCAATGATTGAAAACCAACTCTGCTGCAAGTTTGGCTACTTGCACTTGATATTTTGGACAAGGATTAGTTTGTATGGTATTAGATGCAAGATAACTTTAGGATCTGTTCCTAGTCCTGTAGTAGGAGAGTCTTTCTGTAGAGCTGTTCTCCAGCCATGGAGGGACTGTGCAATTCGTACCTCAGCATATCCATGATATTGTCTGACACAAAGGTTTTATCTGGGATGTAATTTCTTAGGGAAGAGAGATATGTCTGCCCTAAAGATTTTAACGGCAATAAATCAGTTTTATGAGCAATGGAAGATTAATAGGCAGAAAAACAAACTTACAAAAGTGACCCCTGACTGATCCAGTGTCTGAAAGTTGCATTCCACAAGGATCTCGTCCCCCTAGGGAACACAATAGGGCACTGTCAGAGTGGTACTGGAAAAACACACAAGAAAACTGCTCCCAGCTTGGGGAACCAGGCGACTGTGTGAAAACAACAGGACACAGGCTGAGGTGGAATGAAGGACAGAATATGCTGATGTGCTCTGACACCTCTGGTCCTTGTCTCCTCCTCAGCCTGCCCAATGCTACATCCCAGGGGAGGATCCTACTGGTTTGATTATGAGGATTTCCTTCATGTCCAGAATCTCCTGCAGTCTGAAGTCATATTTATTGTCCTCACAGGTGATCCTCAGCTGCTCACCATTCCTGAGGGAGACAAACAAAGGGAGAAGGGTATAATGATTCCAGGGAAGGGTGCAGAATAAATGATTCTTGAAAGAAAGAGAGATGTGAAAAGTCCCCTACAGAAATCATGCCTGGTCTCTTTTGCATTGTAACTCACAGAATGCATTTTCAGTGACAATCAGTCCCAAGCGCACACGTGAAATTCCTCAACCAACACTCTTTGGTCTGGAGTCCAAATACGGATTTTAATGTTTCAGTAATTGTTGTACCTTGAAGCTTTCACCTTTCAGATGACAATTTAGGATCCCAGAAGTAAAAACACTTGACATGTGGTTTATGTATGCCATGCAACTTCCACAAAGAGCAGGAACTTGTATAAATGTCCATTTAACTTCTTTTTTTTTTTTTTTTAAGAGGGAGGTTTAAGACCAGTTCCTTATGTGGGTCACTGCTGATTGAAAGGTTGCTCTGGTGAGCAACAGCTCCTCTGTCCTTAGATACTCTGGCACATTGGCCTGAGTTTGTGACATCTCCTGGTGGGTACTAAAGGAAATTTTACTATCAGCCAAAAAGCAAAGACAAGGTACAGTAGAAGTAATAAGTTAGCTTAAGAAAGAGCAGATAATAGAAGGATCAAAAACAGAAATTAGACAACACTGACCAATGGGCCATTAAAAGAACCATCAAAATGTAAACCTTCAAAGGTTTAATGATCCTTGTGGGTCCCTGCCAACACAGAATATTCTGTGAATTTCTGTGAAATACTTTAAAAAAAAATGATTACTGGTCTCATAAGAGGAAGCAAATCTATGAGTCGTTCAAGGGGCATTGTGGGACTGTGCAAAATTTATTATTTGGCTTTTAGGGCAGAGATCAAAATTAGGTCCCTCCACTCACTTCATCAAACTGGCTGGAATTGCAAAGGTCATAAGATCTGTAGGATTCTGCTCCAGGAGGAATGAAATGTGCAGGGAAAACGAAAATGCCTGTTTGCAGAACCCCCACACCATATTTCTGTAACTCCAGAGCATAATAGATCCATACCCCTGAACTGACAATCAAGCCTGTAAAAGGAAAATAATCACTCCTTCAGCAATGATTCCAGAAACATCAGAGGTGGGAGCTGAAAAAATGACACACAGAATTATAGAATCATAGAATAAGACTGGCCTGGGTTGGAAGGGACCTTAAAGATCATCTCCTTCCAACCCCCTGCTATGGGCAGGGACACCTTCCACTGTCCCAGGTTGCTCAGAGCCCCATCCAACCTGGCCTTGGACACTTCCAGGGATGGGGCAGCCACAGCTTCTCTGGGCAACCTGTGCCAGGGCTACACCACTCTCACAGGGAAGAATTTCTTCCGAATATCATATCTAACCCTGCTCTCTGTCAGCTTGAAGCCATTTCTCCCTCTGTCCTTTCCCACTCCACTCCTTTTTCCCATTTCGCTCATGTTTTCCCTAACACTCCTCCTCTCATCATAACTTGTCAGATGATAAGACATGTCTAATCTAACCAGATATAACTGCCTATGTTTTTAAAGTTAAAGTTCCTCCTGAGTGGGAGCCCCTTCCATTCTTCTCCTTACTGTCCTGAAGGTTGTACTGAGCAACACATGGAAGAGTTTCATGCAAAAACCAATTTCTAATGGGGTTGTAGGTGAGGTCTGAGGCTTCCAACCTGAGGCTGTTCTTTGTCAGACAACTGCCCAGTGTTACCCACCTGGTAACAAGGCAAAATTGCTGTGATGGATTTCCAGTTGTACGTACTGGGGGTCCCAATGTGTCCCTATGGAAACTGCAGCTTCATCTGGAAATTGGTAAGACTTGCGGAAAGAGGAAAAGGAGGAATAAAGTTATCTGAAGTAGTTAGTTTTTAACTCTGTTTCATGACTGAAAACTCACAAAAAGAGTGTTTTTCTTGTCTTGTGTCTTTGAATAGACTTTGTTAGAATTCAAAATGTTGCCAGTTCCATTTCTTTTCCTTCTGAACTGGCACAGGGAAGAATTTTTAGAATTTGCTTTTCATTTATCCTTTAGATTGGTTTAATTTATACTTTTATACCATGTTTGCTAGGAAATGGTTATAGTATATGTGCACCCTTGTAGCAGTTTTCATATTAGATTTCATAAGGGCTTTGTCTAAAACTTATCTCCTTTCTCCACCATCCTCATGTACATGCATATTATAGAAATAAAAAGTACATTTTGCTCTGAAAGGCACAAGATAGATGCTGAAATAAATGCTGCACTGATTTCAAACTAGGCCACTCAGTCAGAAACACCAATTTCAGTGACTTATAATTTTGCTCTACTGAAGAAGAAACCGTCAGTAGAAAAAAAGCAGAAAGAAGGTACAGTTCTTTCTTTTATGCAAGAGGAGAATTTTGGGGAACTGATGGTAACATTATCAAAAGGTCAGAATGAAAGCCTTAGTATGTGACACATAATATTGTTTAGTGCCCATATGATGCACACAGGTTATCAACAAACTGTGTAGAAATCACCATCAGCACCTGACGCAGTACAAGTCCCTGCAGGACTGTGGGGTCTTACTAGACTGGCTGATAGGAAGAGTTCTGCTGCTCATAACAAGAAATGGGGAAGGGAATGGGCCCTGCAGACTCACCTCTCCTCCAACAGCCCAGCCCACAAGCACCTGAGAGCACAAGGAAAAATCAGGATTGGCTCCACAGCAATCCTCGATACCACCGGGCAGGATGCTGGCATTGCCACAGGCATAAACAAGGATGTGATGAACCAAGGTTATGTTGTGGGGTGTTATCACAGGTTCAAACTGTAACCAAGAGTCAAAAAACATTGTTGTGAACCCTAAAATATTTCTTTCCCAGGCAACTAGAAATAACAGTTAACCATTCCTTATCCAAAGAGATAAAATCCCATTCACAAAATGGGTGCTAAACTGGATGATGGTTTATCTACTCGGTTTTGTTTGCACTCAGCAGAGTCCATTTTTCCAGAAAGGATTTGCATCTTCGTTAAAAGCACTCCCCCTTAATCAGGATCACAGGAATGACCTGCAATGCTGGGCAGTGTGTTTCCATACTGGAAATACAGTCCACTTCATACCCCATTTTATTGGCTGCATAGCTAGATAAGAGACCCTGAGCTCAGGTTCACTAGAATTCATTGCTCCCTCAGTTGTCCCAAAAATACTATAATCAAATTACTATAATTCAGGTAGTTAAAAATAAACCCCACAAAAAACTTGTGTCTGTTCATTAATCACTGTGCTTTTTACCAGCACTGGTGAGATGAGGCCTAAGACTCCTTATGTTACCACAAGAAACTCTTGAGTTTGCTCCATTAGGGTACCTGTTAAACTTTTATATTTTTTTTGTAGTCCATGCAAAATTCGCCTCATGAAATTTTGCCAAAATTCCTTTCAATATAGAACATTCTGCAGGATCCCTCTGCTCTCAAAGACACCAAGTGGTAACTGAGCTCACTACACCGAGACATCAGACTTGCGGGAAGGCTTCTTCAGGTGTGATGCACCTAAAGACAAAGGTCCTTCCAAAGCTGGAAACAAGACAGAGACTATCTCCACACAAGCCCAGACAAATTAGCTGACTCATCCCATTGGCAGTGAGGGATGAAATGCCCCCCAGGTTTACACTAAAATGCTGTAAAAGATAGACTTGTACAACAATTACAGGAACAAGCCTGTCATGGCCTGTTTGTCCCCAGTAAGGCAGCCTGTGACCTTACCTTGTAGATGTGGTGTTTCTGCTTGACCAGGGGCAGTGGGCTAAAGGTACAGGCATACTTGGTGTCTTCAACTGGAACAGCAAACTGGAAAAGGAACACACAGGAGTCACCTGGTTCCCCTGGGAACTCAATAACGTGCCCAGGGAAATGGGGAAGACAAATGGAGAAGCCAAGGAGAATGAGACCCAAAACAGAAGAGGGTAGGAAGGAAGGATGATGCATTTAGCAAGTGACTGCTTGGTTGTTCATAGAATCACAGAATGGACTCAGTTGGAAAGGAGAATGGCTTCAAACTGACAAAGAATGGGTTTAGGTTAGATATTAGGAAGAAATTGTTCCCTGCGAGACTGGTAAGGCCCTGGCACAGGTTGCCCAGAGAAGCTGTGGCTGCCCCATCCCTGGAAGTGTCCAAGGCCAGGTTGGATGGGGCTCTGAGCAACCTGGGCTAGTGGAAGGTGTCCCTGCCCATGGCAGGGGGGTGAAATAAGATGACCTTTAAGGTCCCTCCCAACCCAAACCATTCTATGATTTGTCAGCTCCACCAGGTCTTATTTTCAGTGGATGGATTCAGTGGATGTGCTTTACAGCTGAGGAAATGTGGATTTTGGTGGCCAATAAAGTGCTTGTTTACCTGGAATGTGTCCAGACCTAAATAATTGGGAGATATTTTCTGATCTGTGAAAGAGTTGAGAAGTAACTTTTGTGGGACCAAAATTATTTTCTAACATAACAAAGGGTTTCCACTACCAAAGCAGGAAAAAACATTGTTAATGTTATATTTATCTTCTGAAAATAATGGAATATTTAATATTTTTGAAAGCAAGCACTTCAATTTTTCCTTGCAGGATGCTCTCTTAGGAGAAATTAAATGCTTTGGGTTTGCCTCAAATCACTTATTGAAAATATATTATTAAAAATAAGAACAAGTCTTTCTTTTAAATTAATCACAATTTTTTTTCCTGCAGCAATTCACAGCCAAAAGTTCTGCTTGTGTCACAATCACAAAAAGATTTCAAAAGTGGGAGTTATAAGAATTATTTTGTAACAAGCTAATGAACCATAAGGAAGGGCCACTACCTCACCCCCTCTAAAGTCCATCTATTTTTAGACAAGTGCCGAGACAGATTTCATGCAAAAGATGTTTTACTGTTGTGTGGAAAAGGGAACTGAAAACAGCTGAACAAAATAAACCCACTGTGACAACACTTTGTTGGTATAAACTATTTTTCTTTTGTTATCTGGATAACATTAAGCTGCCTGTTTCTCTTCTACAATTAAAATGAAATGAAACAAAACAACAGCCTGGTTTTTATTTAGCAGTGTTGGTGGCAACTTTTCCCTCTAAACTCCAGCTGCTTTAAATCAAGCATCTACCCGTAGTGGTTGCCTGATAATGAAAAAAACAGCAATTCCCAAGGATGTCCTGTCCTATTCCTAAGACACATTTAAGAAGAAACTTTTGGAGAGGAACTGATATCCCCACTTCCTAGAGAGGAAATCAAGTAAATGAGTAAAAGTTGCTCAGAGCCCCATCCAACCTGGCCTTGGACACTTCCAGGGATGGGGCAGCCACAGCTTCTCTGGCAAACCTGTGCCAGGACCTCCCCACCCTTACAGGGAAGAATTTCTCCCTAATATCCAATCTAAACCTGCTCTCTATCAGTTTGAAGCCATTGCCCCTTGTCCTGTCACTCCAGGCCCTTGGAAATAGTCTGTCTCCATCTTTCTTGGGGACTCCCTTCAGGTTCTGGAAGGCCACAATTAGGTCACCCTGAAGCCTTCTCTTTTCCAGGCTGAACAATCCCAATTCTCTCAGCCTTTCAACATACTTTCATTTCAATATACTTGGACCCCTGGCAAAGGGGGCTGCAGAGGAAGTCTTTTCAACTCACAGAGAAGTAGCTGCTGCCATTTGGGAAGACATCTCCTATCACAATGTCAGATCCAGGCAACTCTCCACGAGGGCTGAATTCAAATGCCACCCAGCCAGTTGTATGGATCTGCAGCTCAAATGTCATCAGCTCCTGTTCATCATGGTCCCAGCAGAGGTGAGAAGGATCCAGGAAGGTGGAGAAACGCAGCAGTGGAGCTGCAGGCTGACCGGGACAAAGGCATGGAAGGAACAAGAGGAAGAGCATGCCCTGGATTCTTGAGAAGGACATTGCCATCACCAACAGTACCACTGCAATTTCTGAGTCTTGGTGACACCTTGGGCCCAGTTTATATGGAAGAGCAGGATGCTGGGCCTGTTACCAGAAAGGAGGGCTGGAAACCGACTGTTCTATATCCAATTTAAAATGTAGGAAAGATCAACACTTTACATAATATGCCCTGGCATCTTGCCTGAGTGAAACTGTACTAGGCCATCTCATCCACATCTTTAAATATTTTTAATAGCTGTCTTGTACGACAGAACCGAAAGAAAAAGCAACAAAGTGTTTGCCTCCCACCCAGTGCTCCTCAGGGTGGGTGAATGTTGGCTCCTCTCACCAAGGAAAAGGGGCTACTCTGACTAACTTGTCTTTCCATTGCAGATTCTGAAATGAGCCCTAATTGTACTCTGTTGTCTGGTGTGATGATTGTTGGCAAGTTTGTAGGAAATGGGCTGAGTCTCAGTGCCTCCTTATCAGAGGAAGCTGCTGTGGCACACAAAAAGGGCTCCTTTGACAGCAGTCTGGGCTGTAGTGGAAGAGCAGAACCAGGAAAATGCCTTTGCTCTGTGTTCTATTCCTTGGTGAGATCGAGTGGAATGAGAAAAGTGCATCAACTGTTATCCTGCCTGAGATCTCTCACTGTAATGACATGAAAAACAAAGATCCTCAGCAGGTTTCCAACCAGTCCCGCCAGCAAGTACCTTGTGCATCATCTCCAATGTGCCCAGTTGCATAATCCACCACAAAACAGAGCCCAGGTCTGTGGATTTTGGAGGATATGGCAGTTTATTTGTATTTACTTGATGAGAAAGCCTAGAAAAGCCCATATGTGTTAATCTGCTGGGACAAGTGCTCACAGAACAGGTGAACAACAGAGAAAGAGAGGTACCTGATCTGGTCTTCAGGGATTAAAGGGATCAAATTGCACACAGATTGCTTGGATCCAGGGTCACGTTGCTTACAGTCCTGCTGGAGACAGCAACTGTATTTGTGGTTTCTTTTTTTAGTTCTCCAATACAATGACGACATTTTTCATACTCTCTGCTCCAGAGAGGCCCAAGGTACTGTTAGGGGGGAACTAGGCAGAGCTGAGGGATACAGTAAAGGAAATTTGAAGGCTAGGACAGCATAGGGAGATTAAAACTGAGAGACTGACCCTTTAGTGGGGACAACCAAAGACAGAGTTAATGACGAAGTGGAGAGGGAAAAAGGCAAAGGAATCTGCATTGCAGAGCTGCTGGTGTGAAAAATTTTCACTGTTACTGGTTCTCCACTTTTAAATGGAAAATCCCTTTCTCACATGGAGGGGAGCGTGAGATTGGGGGATGCAATTGAGATGCTGCTGGAATACAAGGCTGTCCCTGAGTTACCAGAAGGTGTGGTGTAGCTGTGTGACAAAGATTAGAATTGGTTTCTTTGATGGAACAGGATGTGGTCTTTGCATGCCACTGCTGAGGGGCGTGGGGGAGATGTGCAGGATTGGGAAGGTACCACAGATTGGCAGCGACCAGCATGCCAAAGGAGATTATAAAATTATAGATGACGTGAGAAGAGGGAAGGAGGTAAAAACTGCTTCCTTTAAAAAGCTAAATGCTTGCACAGGAGCCAAGTGTGAAAAGGAAGAGGAAGAGTCAGAAATACAGGATGCAAATGGCACCTCTGAGGATCTGCCTCAGGCACCAGACAGAGAGAAGAGGAATTGGAGCGAAGATTCATGGGGTTTTCTCTTTGGGGGTTATGGTGTCATACAACATGGGAGATGAAGAAGAATTAAAATGCTATGCCCAGTACTCTTTTGAAACAACCCTGACAGTTCCACTGCTAAACCCTTTGCTGGCACCACACACATCCCTGACACGCAGCCAGCTCCAAGCTCACGTCTTCCCAGCTCAACAACTCCCTGCTGCAGCGCGTGGTAGGAAGCACAGGAATCCTGTTATATATAACCAGATGAAGCAACGTCAGTATTTCACTTCACAGTTTTTGAATTTCTGCTGAGATTGTTTAACACTTCTACTTGTTCTTTTAGGTGAAATTTTAACAAAATACTCAATTCGAAAAAAACCCCAAAATGTCAGAGTCGTGTTTTGGAAATGTGGAGAGAAACGCAACCTTCAAAGCACAGTTTGGAAGGGACCTCGAAGATCATCTCATCCCAACCCCCCTGTCATGGGCAGGGACACCTTCCGCTTCATTTGTAGGAGTAGGATTGTGGCAGGAAGTAAATAGGTTTGAGCTGTGCATTGCCTGGACATAGTCATGGAACGGTGAAAATGGAAAGTGGACTCCAGCCAGGTCCCAGGAAGCAGGAACCCACCTGCCTCCCAAGCAAACACACAGAAGCCCACTAAGGAAATTCTCTGTTATTAATTCTTACTTCTTCCTGGCAGAAGCAACAGTTCAGCCAGTGACCAACCTTTTGGAAGTGAAGAACTAGAAGTTTTTATGTGCCTAAATGATTAAGAATGACTGTAAAACCTCCTTTTGTTGTTGTTGTTGTTGTTTTTTCTTTTAATTGTGCAATCTAATTCCCTCTATGTAATCTGCATTATGTCCACCCCATCTGGTGCAGTGCCATGTGGATACTGGTGCTGATACAAAGAAGCTCCTGTCAAGTAACAGACAAGTCTGGGTGTTTTGCTGGAAATAATTTTTAGTGTTTTGCCTATTCCATACTCCTGTTAAACTAGTGATTGGTTCTCACAGGTAATATCCTTGGAGTACAAGCTCACAGAGCTGAAAATTGGGAAAAAAATAATTCTAAGAGCTTAAATTTTCCTAGGTTTTCCCTATCAAAAATTCCTGTAGTTCTTCAATTAGTTGGACCTATTATTATGCTGTGACAATTCTGCTTTTAAAACCTTTATCTTCAGTCTCTCTGCAGACTGAAAAATTAAAATGTCTTGAATCCATCCAGTCTGACAAATATTAAAGGTTTGACAAACAGATGAAAATCAGCATTACAAATAATTTATATTCCTAGTTAGCAGTTTGTCCTGGGGTGGGTGATCCCTGTTTACTCACACAGATGCTACAGGAGCCACAATGTGTTATGGCACACCGCGAATTCAGGACAAGGCAAAGCTGCAAAATGTTTGTGTTAGATTTCTTGCACTTTATTTTATTTTTTCTGAGACCTTCTTAAATGCACTAATTCAGTGAAGTAATTGCTAAACTCAGCCTTATTTTCTGTGTAGTGCAGACATACGGCTGCACTCTCCTGGCTCAGATCTGCCCTCATCTAACACTTGCTTGTATATAGTTATTTAGGTTAGGGTATAACCCTGAACACTCTGTTCCCAGGTAGGGATACAACATTCTGGATATAAACAGGGAACCTCCCTACTACTGCACATTGTTCCATGTGGTGTATTTGGTGGAGTTATTACTCTTTTTGGGGGGGTGTGGTGTGTGGAATTAAAGAAGAGCCATTAGCAGTGCATTCAAAATTGAACACAGACAGCCTGGAGTGACACTAGATGGCATCAAAACATTAATGAAGGATTCAAAGGCAGTGTTCAGGCAACACCTCACCACCAGCTGCACTTCTGCATTCCATAAATTGGGATTGTGGTGTTTCACAGTGTCACAGAATCCTTAGAGTTGGCAGGAACCCCTGGAGATCATCCGGTCCAACTCCCCTTCCAGGGCAGGGTCACCTGGAGCAGGTGACACAGGAACATGTCCAGGTGGGTTTGGGATGTCTCCAGAGAGGGAGACTCCATGACCTCCCTGGGCAGCTGTTCCAGTGCTCTGCCACCCTCAGTGTAAAGTTCTTCCTCATGCTGAGGTGGAACTTGTTGTGTTTTAGTTTATGGCCATTGCTCCTTGTTCCGTCACAGGGCACCACTGAAAAGAGCCTGGCACCACCCTCTTGATTAGGTGGTTGCAGATGATACCTTTATTGACTCTAAATAAAAGAATTAATTCAGGATCCAGCACAATGCCCATGGTCTGATGTGGGCTCTGGCAATGACTGTGCACTTGATGTATTGCAGTTATACTCAGGCAGCCCCCTAGGAGGAGTAGTGAAGTGCAATTATTGCAAAAAACATTAAATTCCAGAAAGGCTGCTTTTCTACAGACTACATTTTCTTGGTGAGATTTCAGAGACAGAAGTGTTTTGACAGCTTGGTTACTGAGTCTTTGTGTTCTCATAGCTTGATTTCCTAAAGATCTGCATCTGACATCCTGTAAATACCCACTGCTGCAGCAGTGCTGATCCCTGCAAATTCTCTTCAACACAAGGACATGGTTTCCCAGAACTTCTCCATACTGTGATGCCCCTTCTGAGCTTACACCCCAAAGCAATTTTCTGTGCTGTCAAATTCCCAGCAACTGGAAGGTAGAATCACAGAATCACAGAAGGGCTTGGGTTGGAAGGGACCTTAAAGATCACCTTGTTCCAACCCCCCTGCCATGGACAGGGACACCTTCCACTAGACCAGGTAGGCAGAGCAATGTGCAGAGGTGGACAAAACAGCAGCCACCTCATTTTCCTGGCAAATGTGGTTTAAAAATGGCAATAAATCATAGAGAATGGGTAATTCAACAAATTGATCCCTCAGGGGTTCTTTTTGCTATGAGTCTTGCACCGTTAATAGTCTGTGTGGGGCCCAAGCTGAGCATGAGTCAGAGGATTCTTCCCAACATTTTGTAGGTTGTCCTCTTACAGCACAGAGATGAAGATGCTACCTGGGCCTGATGGATCTGCTGGTTTCTGCAGAGGGATGTGAAAGCAGTGATGGTATCTCCAGGCTGGATCTTGCTGCCAAGTAATTTCTATTTATTTCTGTCACCTCTGGGGGGAAAAAAAATAATCCAACAGCTATCCAAAAGAGCCCTTATTAGGAAAGATTTTGAAGATGGAGATCACTGTGAAGGCTGAAGGAATTAAAATAGAACAGCAGGTCAGCAGGGAAGGGCAGACAGTAAATACATGGCAGCTACAGTGAAATGCCATCCATCTGCCTTCTGTGAATAGAAGGATAATCAAACTGAAATACAGGCTCAGATGACTTTGTCACTTTTCCCTCAACATTGAATGCCTTGAAAAAGCCTTCAGGAAACGCTGTGAGAAGTAATACAATGCTGCTTTCTACAAAAAGCTGTGAAGAAAACGTGGCTCCAGCATAGAAGGCCATATATCAAATGGGGTTTTACAGCTTCATTAGGACTAAGCAATACTGCCAAGGGCACTTCGCTATCCTTGATCCCAAACTTTGCCCCTGAGGTAGGGCAGACAAATACACAAGCGCACAGTTGTGAGAATCAGATGTTTTAACATGGAGCAGCCTAAGCAGTGAATGAAATGTAACAGAGCAGATGAAGAATGAGCAGCAACTGAACCAAAACAGCATAAATTATAGTTCTAAGGGGCTAAGAATCTGACCTTTTACGTTATTTGATATTAGGATCAGTATTCTTGTTTTCTTAGCCCACAATGAACCCTTGCATTTAATCATAAACCTTTTGCTTCTTGTCTTCTCTGTTACTTGCAAATAAAGTGTTTTCCAAATATCCGCAAAACCCTGTCTGAATATTCCCTAAACTTGATGACGTGTCTGATGCCTTCATTCAGCCCCCACCAGGGGTGGAACTCTCTTTGAAGTGTGATGAGGGTTCTGCAGTACACCCACCCTGGGTACACTGTGCCAAAACACGCTGCGTCACAGAACTCACTTTTCCCAGTGAGTTTCTCCCTTCTGGCAAAGAATGGGAGCATTTTATAGTTTCCAGGAGGGTTCAGCTGCAAAGGAAGACAGAGATACAGATAATTCTGGCACTGCAAGGTGGCCTTCTTGTCGGTAAAGGTCTTTGGTTGTGCAGTCACTTCTTACCCTGCTGGATGATTTGTTTGCTGCTGTTACATTAGAACTGTTCGAGGACCATTTCGAGATCCTTTGTGTTTTCCTTTTGCACAAAGAGCCCGGGGGAATTTGTTGTGATGGTGACTCTAAACATCTACCAACACCTATTTCTCTTGGGATCACTGCAGTGTCACTGCTGAAGTGGCAGCTGCCTTTGGTAGGGCAATTTTCTCATGATCTCCATTTAGATTGCAGTGCTGTCCCTACGCTACAGTAAATATAGGAGTTGTAATGAGGTGAGTGCTTTACAAAGGCAATGAATAGACAGTCTACTGTTCAAAGAGCAAAACGTTTAAATTAAGTCATAAGGATCGTAAAATTCTGGTTTGGTTTTTTTTTTTCTTTCAAAGTATTAAGTTAAACTTCCTGTGAAGGACAATTTCCCCAAATCTTGCTTTAATCCATTCTTCTTGTTGGCATGAATACTGAGTGGAGTCCCTGCAGAAATGGGCTCAGAATATCACTCTTCTTTGTTGCTGCTAAAGAGCTAAAGGACATAATTTACATTTCTAAATCTGCTAGGAAAGTGTGACAAATCGTTTCCAGCCAGTAGCTGCAGTATAAAAAAGAGGAAGGATACAGAGGGAGGAAAGTGAACATGCTGGGTTTGATTTCTCTTATTATTTATATATAAGCAAATCCAGTAATCTATTCCATTAATTATTCCTGATTTATGCTGATGCAAGTGAAAGGATTCAGATTCTCCAGTCAACATATTTGTTCTTTTAGATCCAGGAGAATATAAAAGTCAGAAAGTCTGTTATAATACCAAGAATAAGCCACTCTCCACCTCTACAGTCTCCATTTTATTGCTGCTGGTTGTGAAGAATCTCTGATCACAAGAATGCAGATGGGGAAAAGGAATGGGTTTCAAATTCTGTTTTGGCTGGATGGATGATTTCAGGCTAAAAAGAACATTAAATATACTTACAATGTGCACAGCCCATGTACAGACAGATATAGCTTATATTCCTGAGTACAAATAATACCTACAAAATAAACTAGGTATGCAACTGAGCCAATTATAGCTTGTGCTGTGCATTACTTAATTGGTGGGAAAAAGAAAGAAGTTTTTGGAAAAGCCGTTTCACCACTGTCTTCTGCTTGATCATACAGAACAGGCCTTTCCATTTGGTTTTCCGTATATTTCTCTGGGATAACGTGCTTCCAGGTGTTCTGCACATCACCTTCTGGTGTGTGTGTGTAGGGAGTCAGTCTTTCTTCCAGTTCACTTTCCACTTGGTCAGACGGATCTTCCCAGATATTCTCTGCAATCAAAAAAACCACAAACAAATAAAAGTTTAGGGTGGACTGCAGACTCTCAAAAAACACGATTGACGTAAATTCACAACAAATCAGGTGAAAATTTTCCCTGGGATCTTAAAAGACTATTGATGCATTGTTTTGCCTGGAAGTGAAATACACCACGATGTCAGATACCATAAATATTTTGCTCTCAGTAAGCAAAAGGTGGATCTTTAGCACTTCCAGCCTGCTTGTTGGCAGCTGCTCTAAAACATAAGGAATGCAGCTCTACACAAGTGAGAAATAGGGCCTTCACCCACCACATTTGGGAGACGATCCATTATCACCTCACTTAACAGGTGACACCAAATACAAAGAAATCCCGAACACTGATTGATAAAAATGCACTTAGTTCTCTCGGCAGAACGTGCTTACGAATATTCTCCTTGTTCTTTTCTGCTGCGGAGAAAGAGCCATCACTCAGTTTCCTCAAGGTCTGTGTTTTCTGCATTGCTCGGTATATTTTTGGCTCCTGGATCCAGGAATGTTTCATTGCTTCATCGGGGGTCATGCGCAGGGCAGGTTCCCACCTTAAATCCGTGGTAGATACATAGTTATTGAACCATTTTGAACTGAAAATTAGTTTAAGCCAGAAGATCCAGTCTTGTCTTCTGGAAGTCGGGTCATGAGGACATTTCTTGAAACAAAACAATACTGAAAACAAGGACAAACCTTATGTGATCTTCTCCATCCTTCAAAACTTACTTCAGTGCTGTGTGCTTTGCTGATCAAACCCTCTGCAGCATCAAACAATTTTTGACATGCAGTGTTATTAGGGTAAAGACCCAAAATGACCTGTTTAAGGTTTGGTTTTATGCTTCACTGAAGTTATTTTCTAAACTCTCTGATTCAGCCAGCAAACTAAAACGGATCGGTGATTCATACAGACGTAGCAAACTGAGAACATTAAAAGAAACCTTCTTGTGAAACAGAGTGGGATGATTTCTTTTCCCCCATGTAACCACAAGTTGGCAGTTTCTTTAGGGTTTCTTTAGGGAAGCGCTACTGAACTGCCAGAAAGAAACTTAGAGCCAGTGCTAAAGAAGACACAAAATATTAACCTTGCATAAGTTCCAGGTAACACTGGAAAATATACAGGACCAGATGGAGCGGAGGCATGGCTGAGTATACTCTGCCTTTTTATCCTCTGCTAAGGGGAAGGCATACAGTGTGTTGGAACTAAAAAGAGTCTTATCTCAGCCAGGTGAACCTGACACAGGATCTTTGTGAGAATATGGTCAAAGAAGAGCTGTTTTCATACATTTGCCACAGTGTATCACCTGCCGTTCCCAAGGCTTAGCACAGAAAATCCAATCAAAACCAGCTGAGTCGGCTCCAAATATAACTCATAATGGAGGAAGTTGGAAGAATTTCTTCCCATTGGAGCAGGAGTTCGATTTAAGCACAAAGCCAGACTTTGATCTCCACATACACACTGCCTTGGAACAGTGCATTGCCATTGTCTATGTCATCTGGATAAACCTTTATCTGATAAAACAGAAAGGATTTAAAACAAAGGCCTCAATGGGTAAAAAGTGCTGCTTTTAGAGTTTAGTCTCCAGCATCAGAAGAAGATCTGCTTTTAGGTATGATGATGTTCTGTTCCACAGCCCCAGGCTGGGCAGGGCTTGGAGCAACCTGGTCTAGTGGAAGGTGTCCCTGCCCATGGCAGGGGGTTGGAATGAGATGATCTTTAAAGGTCCCTTCCAACCCAAACCATTCTGTGAGTCTGTGATTGCATGTCAGGTTTCTTTCACACTTTGGTTTAATCTCATGTATCTTTCTATGCAGTCATTTGCAATGAACTGTGAATAATAATGGTTATACAAATGTTGCCATATGGAAAATGAAATAAAATAAAACAAACTAGAAACCAAAACACTCCACAAAACAAAACCAAACAAAAAAAACCCAACAAACCAACAAACTCCAACAGATACAAAGATTTTTAAGGTACATGAGAATGAAAGCAAAGCCAAAACTATCTGGTTGCACACAGTATGAACTCACATTAGGCATCCTTTCAGGAAGTCCAAGAAACCAGCATCATGGGTTTTCAGCACTGTGCTTAGATCCTTGGAGTCTGGGCATCTCTTTTTTCCCTTGCTGTTAGTGACAGCTTTAGGAAAACCTTTGGAATCTTAAAATAAATAAAGACATGCTCAAATAAATTACGATAAAAATCCATTCTAAATTTTTAAAAGAGCTTTAAAAACAGCATCCACATCCATCCCCCTAAGTTTTTCCCTGCTGGATTGATAGGGTGCCAGTGTTGTGGCAAACAGTATTGGTTACATCTTGGGAACTACATCCTACACTTTGTTGCTTTGTTTGTTTTGTGCAATTTCCAAACCCAAATTACACACAGAGGGACGAACAACGTAAATTCGTTCCCAAAGCCCACTTTTAGCAACAATATTTTTAAGGAGCATGACTGGAATGGATCTCCCAATCCCTTCCCTATCACCTTGGCAATTAGAGGGCAGGAAGACATGAAGAGCACAGCATCAGGTTCATTTGTAGGCCTCATGATACCCTTTTGCTTCTTCTCAATACCCCTTCCTGAAAGAGTTTTTATCAGCTAAGACAAAGCAGAGGGTCTCAGGCCCTGCTATCTATCAGTGCAATTAACCAGTGATTAATTAGCAGGGAAGGATCCCACAAGGACAAACAATCAGGAGCAATTACCAAAGAACGTTCGCTTCCTTGACGAAGCCTGGATCAAATCAGCTGGTGGAAGACCCAGTACCTTCAACACAGAAAATTAATTCACAAAGTTACTCCTCATTTAATAAAGATGCGGAAAAAAACCATCAGGTGAGATGTGATATTTTACCCTTCCTATGAAAAGAGGTTGAACATCTCAGCTGACTGTGAAATGTCTACAAAACATTTGCTCTTGTGCCATTTATTGTGGAAGGAATTAAGGGATTCCTCAGTGCTGTCAGTGCATATTTTTGTATCAAAAATAGCAGGACCAGGGCAGGGATTGTCCCCCTCTACTGGGCACTGGTGAGGCCACACTTTAAATCCTTTGTCTAGTTTTGGGCCCTTCACTGCATGAAAAACTTCGAGGTGCTGGAGCGTGTCCAGAGCAGGGAGCAGAGCTGGGGAAGGGTCTGGAGAGTCAGTCATAGGCAAACAGGCTGAGGGAGCTGGGGATGTTTAACCTGGAGAAAAGGAGACTCAGGGGGGACCTTCTTGCTCTCTCTAACTCCCTTTTAAGAGGTTGTAGCCAGGTGGGGGTTGAGATCTGCCCCCAGGGAACGAGTGACAGGACAGGATGAAATGGCCTCAATCTGCACCAGGGGAGGTTCAGGTTGGACATCAGGAAGAATTTCTTCACTGAAAAGGTTGCCCAGGGAGGTGGTGGAGTCACCATCCTTGGAGGTGTTCAAGAAACAATTGGAAGTGACATTCAGTGCTCTGGGCTGGTTGACAAGGTGGCAACTGGGTAAAGGTTGGATTCGATGATCTTGGAGGTCTTTTCCAACCTTAATGATTCAGTGAGTGTATGATCTTACAAATGATGACAGTGGGGTCTTCACCACCACAGAGGGCTCTAGGAAAAAACATCTCTGTTGGTGACACCTGCAGTAGGAGGCCACATGGAGAGATGCAGACTTTGCAAACACTTGTACAAACTAACACGGCACTTGAAGGATCAGACCTTGGGGCTGAGTTCCATACCAGGATGCAGTTTAGAGATTCTTATGGAGTAACTAAACAACTTACTTTCATGGATAGTTTTGCACCCATTCTAACATTTGCACTGTGTAGGTGATCCGAGGTAGGAAATGTCACAGTACATTCTTAAAACTCTTTGAAAAACGTCTACAAAAAATGACAGAGCCAAACTCCTTGATAGTTTCAGACAATATAGGGTGTAACAGACACAAACTGTGACTTGAGAAGCACAGAATGCCATTAGGAAAAACTTTTTCCACCAGTAGAGCAGCAGTTGTGCTGGCCACCCAGCGTGTTTCTACTCAAGGCTTTGAGGTTTTCAAGGTTTACTAGTCATAGCCATAGCTGGCTACTCAACTGCTAGCAAAAATCTCTCTCAGCAGGACTTTGGACTAAAGATATCTGATTTAACCAGCACATATTTGATTTCTAAAAGAAGAGTAGCCTGTAATAATTTGGATGGGTTTTCCTTTACCTTAGATATATTTATTCTGTCCAGAACTAATGGCACATGAAATGTGCCAATAAATCACGGTTTTGTGCTAGATCCCATCCTCTCAAAGAGCCAGCTGGCTGCATTAAACCTCCCTCTGAAAGGCCAGGACACAGCAATATTTCATTATCTCTTGAGGTTTCTCTTTGTGGGTGGCATTGCAGTTTATCGAATGAGTATGCAAATCAAAGGACAGTCCCAAAAGTTACCTCCATGATGCAGGCAAGCTGGTCAACCTCGTTTTCCCCTGGAAATAGTGGGTAGCCTGTGTAAAGCTCTGCTATGATACAGCCTAAGCTCCACATATCAACAGCCATAGCATAAGGATGACCAAGAATCACTTCGGGCGAGCGATAAAACCGGCTCTGGACATAGGTGTACACTGGATCAAAACAGAAAATTGGACAAGAGGCAAAATGTCATAACTTGGATTGAAATGTGGATTCCAGATTTCACAGAAGAGTGAAATTCATGTTTAGGCACCATATCTCTGCTCTTTCCAGGGATTGCTCTCAGAGGCTCTGAAAAATTATTCTAATCCCATCCTAAAATTAATGGGTGATTTCCTTTCCAGTGTTCCATGTGGGAATTGTTCTGATAGTGCTGTGATTCACCTTGCTCCATGTTCATTTTCCTGTTTGAAAGTCTCCCCCTTGCATCAATCAACTGTTCTTCACTATCACTGCAGGAAATATTGGTTTCACTGACAGTAGGGTCTATCTTCTACCACCTTCTGATTTCCCTATTAATATATTATAGCCCTAAAGGATCTCATTCTGAGGCTGGGACTCATTGGAGAGAGTAGACTAATTCTTCTACCTCTTGACATTCAGACAACTGAACATAATGACAGTGTACAAACTTTGTTATTTTTTATCCCTACCTCTCTGAGGGTCACTTTGTTTATATTCCTGCACTTCTTTTTTCAGATGAGAGTCTCCTCAGCCATTCTCCATCTTTCACTTGTTTTGTGTTTCAGTTTGTTACTCTTCACTAATATTCCAGGCTGCATCTCAGACTACATTCTTCTCAAACATGGGCAAACCTAAATGGATTACACCCTCCTACAAAACTGGGATGTAAATCTAAAAGTCTGAATCCCAAAATATAGATTAACAGGTTTGTCTTAGCTTAAATATAAGTCTTTCATAGGAAAAAAATATATGAAGCCATTTGAAACTAGTTTTGTTTTTCTAAGTTAATAAAATGCAATGCAGATTTCTTTTGCGGGTTTTGGTTTTCTTGTTTCATTTGTTATTTATTGTATTACTTCCCTTCCTGATGATGATGATATTCTTACTTTACAAGGTGTCTTTCGTAAATCAAATATGTCTATTGTAAATCTGTTGAGATTTATATTAGGTTAATTTTATACATTCATTTCATTTTACAAATTTAGTTCTTGTACTAAACTAACTCCTGCTCATTCTACTCAAATCTTTGATAGAAAAAACCCCAAAACTGAACTTAGACTTTCTAAATTAAAAGCACTGTTCCCATTCCCCTCCCTGTTGTATTCATACAAAAAGTACCAATTCTAATTTAACCATCTCACTGAGAAGGGCTCTCTGTACTTCACAAACTTCTTGTTAAGTGAAATATTTGGATTATCATCATAGTTCTGTTTCAGCAACCACTCTTGCAAGTGCAGTTCTGATTTCAAAAGGAGTAAAGGACCTGATCAGTTTTGGGACAAAGAAAAAGCAGGGCAATGTCTTATTTGTCTCCTACCAGTATTTATTCCACCACCAGTGGCTTAACCACCAGTTCATTAGGTTTTAATTAGGTAATATATTAGCCCAAGCAAAGATAAGTTTTACTACATCATTTAAAATTGAGAAAGCTTATTAAGAAAATTACATCAACTTGACTTTTCTGCAAACCTCTTTGGTCTTCATAGCAGCTTGATCCAAAATCAATAACTTTAACTGAACCTTGGCCGTTGTGGTATAATAGAATGTTCTCCTAAAAATAAAATCACAGGGGAAAGAGGGTTTTAACAGTGTATTAAGTCAGTGAACACCAGAAAATAAGCAATGCAAATCACTAACTCTGCACTGATGAGCAAACATAACCTATTAGCTCCCTCCTGCAGAGTTGAATTTTATCCTCATTGAAAAATCTATCTAAATCAAGGATTTCTTTTGATTTCCCTTCTGATCATACATTCTCCTCCACTTGTCAGAAGGGAGATGCCTTTATCAACCTTTGTAACAATTATATGTCAAAGCTTTGAAGGCCTGAACAATTCCCAGGTGGGTGCCAGATAATGACAAAGTAGTTTCTTGGCTAATTAACTCATAAGCAAATACTTTATGTGCCAGGAAGGAGAAGCTGCTAAGGATGAAAGTCAAGGCAAGGACTGAATTCCACTATCCCGATGCTCTTGGTTCTGTTAAGGGAAGTNGATGCCTTTATCAACCTTTGTAACGATCATATGTCGAAGCTTTGAAGGCCTGAACAGTTCCCAGGTGGGTGCTTGGTTCTGTTAAGGGAAGCAGCATCCCCCCTCTGCAGACAAATATCCCTTCATGCTCATGGTAGGACTCTGTCTCTAATATTGAATCCCTCACAATGCCAGGGAGCTGATCAGCTGGAAAACCAGGCTTTGGAAGCAGTGATTAGTTGGCATTAAGTCCAGAGAAACTCCATATTCTACTTTATGTTGTGGAATATCCCAGGAGGCAGATGGGATAACAGATGTGAGTATCAGGCAACACAAATTAAACTCTTAAAACTGTACAATTGTTGAATGAGAACAAAATTCTCTTTTCTTTAACTCACTAAATTTTCACTAATGTTACTCTGCTTAAATACAGACTACACTAATTGATGTTGCTGGCCTCATTGCTTCTCCAGGTGGCCACCTGGAAACACATTTCTTTTGGGTTAATTGTTTCTGATTCAGATACTTTGGTTATCTTGCAACCCTCACTTCTCACTGCAGATTGATCTGGTAAAGATATTGGCAAGACAATGGGTACAGACAATATGTGACTTGTCAGAATTCTGAATTCAGATACACTAAGCAAAGTGAGAACAGAATTTCATCCTTAGCATTTTTATTTGAGAGCTTGCTTATTGATTTAGTGGTTCATTTGTCCTTTTGAAAAAGAAACCAAGATAAGTATTTATCTGAAATGAAATTAAAGTTAAAATACTTCAGGAATCTCAGAAAATTGCAAAAATTTAAGATTGGAGCTTAAGGAGAATGGAAATGCTTCATGTAGCAGGAATACTTAGAAGATACAGCTGCAGAATTTGGATGGAAGATGTTCCTCCAGAAACAGGTAGACATCCTAAATACTGTTCTACAGAATTCCTTTGTCATTTACTAGGCTGCTTAATTTTATAGTTAGGCATATGAAATTCAATAGACTTTACAGGATAACAGGCTGCCTTGTGAATATCAACATTATGAAGTCCCTCATAGCAAAACACTTCATTTTACAAGTGTGTTTTTTTTTTTCTCTAAGCAAAATGTCATTACCTCAATTGGATTCCTATTTGCATACATTTTGGCTACCAAACAATCTTGTCTAATACTTTAGTGAATGAACTTAATCAACGGAAATAATCAGCCAACTACAGTACTAATACCATCTGAAATAAATTATAGCTTCTGTACAAATACCCTGCCAGGTTTTATGGATTCTTCTTAGAGGTGCTGGCATCAAAAAAAAAAAAGAAAAAAAAAAAAGAACTAATGTATTCTGTGCAGAAAAACAGGTTATAAAATTCTTGTACTTACAGGCTTCAGATCACAGTGAATGATTCTTTCCTGGTACAGCACTTGTAAACATCTCAGCACACCCCGAGTGAAGTGTCGAATTAAAGACAGACTGAAACCTTGGAAATTGTTCTTTTTGATCAGCTCATACAAATTTATTCTGTGGGGGTGGAAGAAGCAGAAGACAGAAGGTAGAAAGGAGATTAGGGGAACTTATTTTTAAGGCGTGACTAGTTTCCACTTCATTAAGAATGTATTTAGCTTTTCTTCTTACGTGAGGGAGGATTCATGAAGAAGAAAATGACAACTGTTTTCCTCCTGGAAAACGTGTTCTGAATGTAATATGCACACACACCTCCCACATCTAAAGATGTATTGTAGTGAATTTGCCTGCTTGCTAAACTCTGTGCTATGTCATGTAGCTGTGCTGATTTTCATCAATAACCATCACCATTCAGGAAATGAAATAAATTTTCTTCAATCTCCTTTCACCCTCATTTCTCTTTGCTTTGGCACATTGTGTAAATCATTTTTGTCTAAAGCTTTTTAATCAGCAGTTAATATTTCTAGATAGACTCCCCCATAAATTCAGGCCTCGTTAGGTTTTTGTACCCCTCCTGCAACCATCATATCTTAGCTCCTTCCAGTGGGGCTTTAAATGAGGTTGCTGACTTCTGCCAACATGCAAATGCACACGGGCCTGGAGTGACAGGACAAGGGGGAATGGCTTCAAACTGACAGAGAGCAGGGTTAGATTGGATATTAGGAAGAAATTCTTCCCTGTGAGGGAGATGAGGCCCTGACACAGGTTGCCCAGAGAAGCTGTGGCTGCCCCATCCCTGGAAGTGTCCAAGGCCAGGTTGGATGGGGCTCTGAGCAACCTGGGACAGTGGAAGGTGTCCCTGCCCATGGCAGGGGGTTGGAACAAGATGATATTTAAGTTTCCTTCCAACCCAAAGCATTCTAGGATTCTATGACTCTATGAAGAACTGAGTGCTTAATCTGTGGCTATTTTTCAGAGGAGGAAATGGCCACAGGGCAGGTGGCTCTTAAAGGGATGCACCAGTGTTTCCTCAGCAATATGATCTCAGGAGGTGTCCTCAGCATGACCCCACGTGCCTGGAAGGACATAAACAACTGCAGCTTTCCGTCTTCCCTGCTCGTGCGTCCACGGGCCTGAGCCAAGGCCCTTTCCTTTGGAACTGAATTTACCAGGACTTGTTGGAGAAGGAAGATCACAAATGAAAGGCTTTTCCCTATATTTTAAAGGCAATAAAAAATTTTACCAGACAAACGTTTTCCTATGACAACCAGTCGTCAACTCCTCTGTGAGGAGCTAAACATAGTGGCTGTCCCATGGACACTTTTCTCTGTGTTTCCATAGCAGCTTTCTGAAAAGACTGGTCCGTGTCTTCTCTGGAGAGCAGTCAGCCCTTACCCCTGTGTGTCTCTAAGTGACAGACCCACATGTAGCAGCACAATTCATTTAGGTTTCTTTGAGATCAAGCCACCCATAGGGCGCTGAATCTTCAGCAAGGGCTGTAACACGTGTAGCAATGGGGGCTCTACTGTAAGGGATGGGGAACTGTGGGTAACCTCCATAATTCCAGGTTGATTCTCTCATTACAATGAGATTGGTGACTAAAAGTACCTGACTTCTCTAAAATTTTTCCAAAACTCCTCCTAAGATGCGTCCTGTGGCAAAGGTTCATCAAAAAACAAGAAGCAGCTTTATTTTAAAATTATTTTATATTATTCATCTTTATACACCCTGAAGTTTACCAGCCCTGAACTCATCATTTTACTCTTTTCCTCAGAGTTCTTTCAGGGAAGAATACTTAAATTCAAAGCAGAGAAAATAAGGGATTGTAGCATGTCACTGTCTGAGTGAAGGCTTTTTCAGGTCACCTTTGGTGAGCAAAGGCTCGGTGTGTGTTTACACAGTATTCCTTTCTTGCAACATGAAGAGCTGTCAATTCTTCTGAAGAAAACATGAAAATTAAAGCTTGTAAGGCACAAGGTCTAAAATGCTCCTTAAGGTTGGTTCAAAAGAAAATATACTTTACCCCAGCAGTTCAAAGGAAATACAGAAGTGGTTGCGAAAGTAGAAATATTCCTTCATGTGGATGATGTTGTGAGTATCATCTTTGTCTTTCTTCAAGAGAGCATCAAGGATCTTCACTTCTACCAAAGCCTGGCTGTGAAATCTGAAACATCACGTGACATAGGAATGATAACAATAACTCAGTGTAGTATTTGTACAAATATAAATGTTACAAACACCACAGTCTTACTGTAAACTCAGCATGTGGGACAATGATTAAAAATGTGTCATTTACCCCTGATAACTACTGTAATTTTGACTTGTTATGGTTGGTTCCTAGTCTTACACAACACTTAAGGGCTGCTATTTTGACTGGTCTGAAAAAACCTTTAAATGAAAAGGTTTCAAATGAGCATCCTGAGTAAAATCCTGGTGCTTTCCAAGTCCATAGGAATGCTTCTGTTTACTTGAATAGGGCTGTATTTCACACCTGGCACAGTCACACAGTCAGTTTGGAAAAGCATTTAGTGTTCACTGAGGGGGAAAATGGAACAGCTAAAACTCTGTTGCTGGAATCAACAGCATCATTCTCATCTGCTTCATTGGCTCTGGTTCAAGGTGACACCAATAAAAAATTTGTGACCAGCCACATAAGTAGAAGAGGTTGCTTAGGATCCACAGTGTAGAATTTTTCATATTAAAGTGAGAGAGGGGAGCCTCCCAGCATATTCCGGTGGTTTTGGGGTCTTGGGAGGGGAGTGAAGGCTCTCAGCTCTCAGTCATTCAGGGCTGGTTACCTGGGCTGTGTGTGAACTGTGTCACAGGTGTAGAGACCTCCTTGCAAGCCTGGAGAAAGTGTGTTTGCTTTCACAGGCTGTGTCTAGGCCAGTTCTGAGTCCCTGACATCCCTTTTCTTCGCTCTGATCTCACTGCATTCCATGAAAACCTGATGTACAGGGGGTTTGATTTTGCTTTGCTCACATTGTCGTGGTTTGTCACCACCTATATACAACACAGATGATTGTACTGCTTTAAAGGCAACTGCTGCCTCACCTTTTCTTATTCCTTATTATTTTCAGTGCCACTAATTCATTGGTTTTGTGATCCAGGCATTTAGCCACCTGCCCAAAGGACCCTTTCCCAATGACCTCCAACACCTCGTATCGATAGGCAATGTGGTCATGTAAAACCTTCAAAAAGAAAAGAAAAGGGTTCAGATTCAATCAGCACAGCAAAGATCAGGCTTTAAAAGTAGCTCCTGTGCGTGGGAGTTTGCTGTCTATGAAGGAAGATGGATCAGTAGCAAGTGAAGTCTACATTAAACAAGGGTTTAATGAGAAAATCACAAGTGATACTTCAATAGTCCAATGCAAAGTGGATTCTCCTCTGAGCTTTGATGTGATTGGTAAGGATGTTTTCACATTTATCTTCTAGAAACAACATTTATCTCACATATAACACTTAAGAGTTGGCACACAGTCACTACAAACTTATTGAGCTGAAAATAAAAACCATGATTTTTTCCACTTACCTTTAAGTAGGACCCATGCTCATCATCATAACAATTATTATTCTGGGTTTCAGGCAAACCTTCAATCTTTTTAGCTTCCAGGCCAAGAAACCATAGCTCTGTATAATTGAAAATTTCTTTTTGCTCATAGACTGTTAACTGGTTTCTAAAATTTTTCAAGGCTTCTAAATCAGAAAACAAGAATGTAAAAGCAAAAATCAATAAAATGTCAGAAACCTGATGGCAAATTGCTTTTACAGTGGAACATTTTACAGCAGAGCACACCACTTTGAGCAGGATGCTGAGAAAAGCTGTTAAAGGTCCCTTCCAACAAACATTCCACAATTTTGTACAAATTTATACATAACGTTTATATTTTTTTGACTAAAAATATTATGTTCAGTAAAGCATCCCTCATTCCTCAGCAACACTTTTAGAGAACTTAGGTAAAAATTACTTGACTCTGAGGGAAGTTATGTTGCTTAGGTGTTTTGAGAATCCCATCTGTTGCCTGTCAGCTTCGTCAAGCTCCATAGCTTGCATAAAAAATATATGTTTTTAATGGTTTGATTGTCATATTTATAAAATGGCAGTAAGATTTAATTTACCAAAGCTTTCAAGTGCTTGTTTTTCTGATAAAAAATATCAAGTTCAGCTACATTAGGGATTAAAGGGAGATCAAATCTGGTTCTCCTACTTCTGATTCTTCCTGCATGGAATCATTTCAGCTGCCCTAACACCTCCACTTATATCATTTAAATGGAGATATATATTCAGACAGGAGCATTATAAATCAACATGTTGCATGCATGTGTGGGTGTTTTGTTAAACAGTGGCAGATCTTCATCCAGTAATGCAGGGCTGCTAAACCATTTCAAAGCAAAAGGCCACTACTTTTTTTTTTTTTCTTAGACTCCTTCTAAAAAAAGATTAACTCTGCCAGAAACTTTCTAGAACTGAGAACTCCCAAAATGCCATTTAGCCCACACCAATAAAGTGGGACACAGCCACCAGCAAGTGGGAAAAGGTTTTATCACTGTGATAGAATACTGCTGTCACCTCCATGACCCAACCTTACACAAATACAATATATTTTGTATAATTTATAATTCTCTCCTGTATTTGTGTTAGTCTATTCATTCTCTTACTGAGCACATATTTAGAAATCTCTGAGCCCATCCATATTCCTTGTGCTGCAAATTGTTTGTTAAATGTTCCAGTAACCATTTCTTCATGGAAACTCTACTCCCTGAGTATCCTGACTGCACACACTCCAGTTTTTTTAGCATGTCCAGTTATATTCTACCTGAAGCTGTCATAGGCAGTCTGACCCCATTGCTGGTGCTTTCCAGTTCTAATGGTTTTGTCTGGGCTCTGGTGTCACTTTCGGGAAGACTGTCTGGAAGGCTAAATTGGGAAAAATTGCCTTGAGGTCCATTTTCCTGCCAAGAGAGAAAAAAAAAATTAAAAAATATATATTCTCAAAGCTGCAAGATATTTATTTTGGATTTGTTGAGTAATCTCTCTGTCAATTTTGTGCTGAGACAGAACGAGCAAGCTTGGGGACTGGAATGCCCTGGTTACCCAGAGAGTGAATTCTGCCAATAGCTCTAGGGGCTATTGGACCATGGAAAGATAAATCTCTATAAATAAGAGAATGTGTGAGGGCAGAAGCACTAGAAGAAAGAAATTGCAGAAGGAAGGACATACAGATGTCACCTGTATCAGCAGGTGGCCAAGATCCCAGCACACACAGATTCTCAGGGCTCCCAGAACGGGAAAACAAAGAACAGACTACAGGATCAAGCCATGAAGAGATGAAGGAGATAAAAGAGCACCAGACAAGCAGATATAAGAGTCTGGGAAAAGGACGGTGGATGTGGGGGTCCAGGCCATGTTCTCTTCAATTCTTTCACTGAGGGGAGAAGACTCAACTGGAGATGCATCCAGTGGATCCATACTGAGCTGAAGATAGAGGGAGGATGGATGGATGAGGAACAAGAATGTCTGAGCAGAAAGAGAACTGATTGATGAAGCAGAGCAAGAGTGTCTGCAAAGAGCTGTGCTAACTTAGTGAAGCAGGGTTTTAATGAGGCACAGCAGGGAAGAGCCACATAACCTAAAGGCTCACAGGGTAATTCAGTCACCCCAGTATCTGCTGATGTGACAAAATCATTCTGGGAGATTTCTGGACTGTGTTCTTAATGCAGGTGACCTGAGATAAGCTGCTGGACAAGTTACTCACGCACAAGGTTGAGGACATGAAGGTCAAGGAAAGGGCAGCTTTGACTGCAGTGACTCTGTGATTGTGGAGTTTAAAATCATCAGAGAAGTGAGACAGGCAAAGAGAACTACAAACCCAGTGCTTCAAGAAAGTACCTTAAGGCTTGTTCAGGGATCTCTTCATTATAAACCCATGGAAGACTGCCCTGGAGGGCAAAGGAAATTAGGAGAGGTCATTGCTCTTCAAAGTCAATCTCCTCAAAGAACAAGAAGGGTCCATTCTAACACAGAAAGTTGCACAGACATTGCTAAAGGACAGCAGGGATGAGGAGGGAACTTCTGACCAAGAGGAAACACGGGAAGGAGCAGAAAAAACATGGGAGCAGGGATGGGTTATCTGGGCAACATACAAGAGACACCAGTTGAACATGGTTTGGGAAAGTCAAAGCTTAGCTGGAATTGCAGCCATAAAGGGATGAGAAAGTCTATAAAAACAGTTTTTGTAAGTATGTCACCAGCAAAAAACCAAAGGCTAAGGGAAATGTGAACCCACTGCCCAGTGGAATGTGGGTCCTAGTGACCAAGGATTTGGAAAAGAACAAGGTACTCAATGCTTTTCCCTGGGGAGTTTTGTCCTCTGGCCTCCCAAGCTCCTGAGTGTAGAAGCAGTTTGTGTAAAGAAGTGGAGGAAGATAAGCAGGGATAATTAGGAAGATACTTAGGGAGCACCTAAATAGTTGGACATACTTAAGTCTGCAGGACCTGGTGGGATGTGCCTGAGGGTGTGGAAGGGGTTGGCCAGTGTCATGGCAAGGCAGGTCTGTATCATCTTTGGAGGTCCATGGAAATCATAAGGAGTTCTCGACCATTTGGAAAAGGCAAACATCACACCTACCTTCAAATAAGGCAAGAAGAAGACTTTAGGGAAGTACAGGCTGGTCACCCTTACCTCAGCCCTGGAAGGCTATGGGACAATTCCTCCTGGAAACCATTTGCAACCAAGTGAGAGATAGGAAGTTGATTTGGAACAGCCAGTATGGATTTGCCAACAAATGGTGCCTGAACAACTTGATTGTTTTCTCTGCTGAAGTGACTGGCTTGGACAATGGGAGAAAAGCAGTGGTAGATTTAGACTTGAGCGGGGCCTGTGGCACCATCTCCCACTGTGAATGTGAAGCCCAAAGAGTGAGAGATGAACTGGATAAATGGATCATAATGAGTAGAAAATTGGCTGGAAGGTCAGGTTCCAAGGACTGTGGTCGTTGGCAATTGGTTAGCAGTGAAATCCCTCAGAGATCAATACTAAAGGCAATGCAGTGTCTTAATTAATAACCTGGACCATGGATGAGTTCTCCCTCTCAAACATGCAGACCACAGCAGGGCTGCCATCCCCAGGGATTTCAGCAGCCTGGCAAAGAGGGCTACAGGCATTTTCTAAGGTTGAACGAAGACAAATGCTAAGTCCTGCACCTGGAAAGGAATATATCCATGCAACAGGACAGGCTGGTGGACAACTGAGTTGATGCAGTTTTGCAGGGAAGGGCTTGACAACAACCTGAGCACGAGGTAGCAAAAAAAAGCAAACAGATCCCAGGTTGAATACAAGCAAGAGAACAGCCAGCAGCAGGGTGGGAGAAGTGATCTCCCCCTCTATTCAGCATCTGTGAGACCACACTGGGAGCACTGTGTCTAGTCTGGGGTTTCCCAGTGCAAGAAAGATGTTAACCAGCTGCAGTGAATTCAGGAGATGGTCAGGAGCCTGGAGCACAGGATGTACAAGGAGAGGCTGCAAGAAATGCATCTGTCCACACTGCAGAAGAGGAAGCTTCAGGAGGGACCTCGCTGCTGTTGAGATACTTGACAGGATGGTACAGGGATAGCAAAGCCAAACCCTTCTCGGGTGCACAGTTCTAGGACGAGGTATGTGTCTAACCAATACAAGTTTCCACACAGGAAAAGCTGATTAGATATTAGAAGAAATATTTTTTACCATGAGAGTGGTTCAATATTGCAACAGATTGCACTGAGAAGCTATGGACTCTCCAGCCTTTAAAATGTTCAGAGACAAGCTGGTCAAGGCTGTCAGTAACCTTCTCCAAGCTTGCTCTGCTTGTAGTGGGAGGTTGGGCTGGATATCTTCCAACCTAAATTATTCCTTAATTTTTTTACTATTTCTTATCCCTTGAGAAAGCCCTGATGACTTGTACAAGTGGGGCAGGATGGAGATAAAAAAGATCAGTCTCAGTGTCAGAAGGGTACAAAAGATGTATTCAATAACCAGCACATGTTTGCCAAGACAAAAACCCAAGTGATGTGATATGGACTAACCAGTGGGCAATCCTGGGCCACTGTGTCCTTGCAAGAAGTCCTGACTGGTACCACTTTGATTTGTACCATCTCAATGCTGGTGTGTTTTGAGTGATGAGTGTGTGCAAGTAAAAATGGGTTTGTTTTAAAATGAAATCGTCTTTCCATACTTGTCTCTAATTTTCCTACCTATATTTTTGTTGGTGGTGGTTTTTTTTCAGTATTAACTGGTGCAAAAGCAGGGCAACACTTGGGCAGCTCAGGTCTGTGCTGAGGCAGGTGGTTTTATCCTGCTGAGCTGCAGCTTGAGGGTTCCCCTCTCCCCTTTCCAACACACACTCCCTCAATTCAGCAGTGCTGTGTTAATTCTAAGGAAGGGTAAACAAGGAAGGTCTCCAAAACAGAAAGACTAAAATGTTTACTGTCCCCTGGCATGTCTAAGCCAAGCAAAAAGGATTTCTTACTGGTGTTTACACAACTTCTTATATAAGTCTATAAATTCCATTTTAATAATAATAATAATAATAATAATAATAATAATAATAATATCCCCTCTGTAAAACGCTTGGTTCCAACCTTTTCACAGCAAATAAAATGGAGGGATGGTTCATTTCTACATGCAAAGGTTAATTGTTGTGTTTTGTGGAAGTTGAGTTCAGATTTGACTTAGGCCTACCTATATTCTAAGATTTAACGAAAATTTAAACTATTTTGCAGACTAACCTGTTCCCTGTCATGCTATTTTGCATCTTGTAGCTTTGCCCAATGATACAATTGAAATAATTGCCCCTAACCAAGTGAAATAATTTTTAGTAGGAGCAACCTGCCAATTTGAAACTCGAAGTCTTTGAGAAGACTCTTGACCTCCCAAACAAAATGCTTTATGTGGGGACTTCCAGTGCAAGAGATTTGAAAAGACTTCACATCATAGTCCTATAGAACCTGTCAACACTCTTAGCAAAGAGACTCCATTGGAGAAGAAAGGTAAAAATAGTAGTGATGATGAGTAGTGCAAGCCCCTGATTTGCTGGGGAGAAAAGCAGCAAAGGAAGAAGAGTAGAGACGGGGTGGACACAGGATTTGTGAGAAACGAGGAGAAAAAAGTAACAGTGAAAGTGCAGATGACCTCCAAACCTTCCTGTTAGGTGTCCTTTAAAACATTATAGGCAGCCATGCTGGTAAGGGATCTTTCTGGTTGACTGTTTATAGTTCTTACTTTCTTTTTTCCCCCTTTAACTATGGCTGAAAAGAGAAACTGCAGCCTAAGCTGACAATAAATGATTTCCCTCTTCCCCCACACCAATACCCTTGCAACGCTTTACTGCTGACTCTCAGTGGTCCTTAGAGAGAGGTTGTTTAACCAGGCACACAGAAGGTGTCCAAGAGCTTTATAACTCACCTGAAGAGAGGGGAGGACACTCTGCAAGCTCTTATTTGCTATTTGAGGCAGGCTGCCCTCGAAGGGGGGAGGGTTTGCAGGGTCAGCAGCCAAGCCATGCTTTGCTTGACCTTCCAGATGCGGGAGGGAGAGAACGCCACGGCTGACTCTCTAAACGGAAAGCAGAAATAAACATATAACAACCTAGCAAAGCGATTCCGTGTCACACCTACAAAAAGCAGAGGGGTTTAAAACCCTGAGAAACGTGTTTGGTTCGCTCCTGACACCTAATGGCAAAGGGGAAACGAGCAGATGTACTCCCACAGCTCCCAGCGGCAGGAGGGGATTGTCCGGGCAATTGGGCAGCCCGGCACATTTTAGGGCGTGAGCTCCCTCACAAGAACACCTCCATAAGTGCTTGAACTCCTTGGAATAATCCAGAATTATCAGCCCTTCCTAACCTCTCCCATTTGTTGTTTGCACAACACTTCTATACCACTCATTATTTAAAGTCAGTCGTTTAAGGGCACAGTTTTACGAACATTAGAACCTCTAATACCCTTGAATATATAAAGTCGAAGAAATCCCACTTTTAGCAGCAAAGAGAATTTTTGAGGTAGAATATTTCTTTGGTAAATGATTAAAAAAGTATTTTGAATAGATCAAGTCTGCACTGTGAAATGCAGGGCAAGGTCCAGAGAGCTGAGGCTACAACCCTTATAAAGCTGGGAAATCTTTGTCATTGGGCAAGGATAGAATCATATTTTTCAAGCTTTCGACAACAAAGGTGAGCTTTGATCTTTTCTGAAAAAGAAAGAAACAAAGCTCTCAATCCAATCAACTTCAGTGAGAAAGGTTTTTATTCCAATACCATGGAGAAGGTTTCTACTATAGAACTGAGATTCTGATGAACTTTTCCTGAAAGCCTCAGGAAATCAAAGTAATTTGGTAGAAGAAATGACTCAAATGCTTCTGAATCCAGTAAAAACAAAATACTTGTGGGCATNTTCTACTATAGAACTGAGATTCTGGTGAACTTTTCCTGAAAGCTTCAGGAAACCAAAGCACTTGGGACAGTCATACAGTAGAAATGGAAGAAAGCAGGGAATAGAGGACTTGCCTCTGCTTATATTCCTTTATTATAAGGGGTTTCTTAGAAAACAAGCACTCTGATACTTTTAAATTCAGCTGAAGAGACACATACCTGATGGAAGACTCTGTTAGGTCCCAGCTGATCTCTCTCTTGAACAGCCAGTTGAGACTGAGAAAAAGCATCCACGTGGGAAGACTGCAAACACGAAGTAGTGCTTTAATAAAAAAAACTGTTCTGGAAAAAAGAAATGCCGTGAAATCTCTGTGTGATTTCTGTGTTTCCTTCCTTTGTGACAATGCCTGTGCCAGGGTAGGAGAGAGGACCACAGAAGCTGCTGAAAACACATTATGGTCCAGCAATTCCTCTCCCAATTGAGCAGCTGTTTTGTGGGCAGGTGCAGAGACAGCTTGCTTTGTTATTATTCCTCTCAGCAGGCTTGATAAGCCCTTGTGGGCAGCGAAGGGGAAGGGGGGCCCTTCTCATCCCTAAATATGTCCTCAAAACCTGGCAGTGAGTCCGCCTGGAAGGACAACTTAAACCCCCTCACAAGGTAGATTGTGAGCCCATCCACTGTTAACAGCAGCATTAAACTGATTCAGCTGGTGATTCAAACACAAATCAATGTTTAAATTTACTGAGATATACAGGAAAAACTCCACTGGTTCCAATGGACAGATAATATTAGCAACAGATACCAAAAAACAAAGCCTTGGGGAGAGTGTTAAGTAGCTCAGCATCTTTGCTGGTGCTTTCAATAGTTTTTTAATAAACATGATAAGCAACATTGCAAATTTCTGTCCAATAGCAGACTGCAATGAAATGCAGAAATCTTTATGATAATTTAGATGCTGAAAACTCTGTGGCTAAAGCAGTTTGGAGCTCTGCTCTATAGGCTGGAGTGAACCCCACTGGGTTTGATAAAAGTGCTCTCTTGTCCCCTGAGTTTTGAGACAAGATGCCATTCTACTCATAGTCAAAAAAAAAATATCACCTTTATCCAAATAGACACACCAGTTCCACTATAGAAGTCGTAGAACAGCAACATTTTCTTGAGAAGCAGAGGAACTCTAGAGTTTCAAAATAACAAACATGCAGTCAAAATTATCTTGTGGATGTGAGCTGCAGATTGAAAATACTTGAATAAAGCAGCACGGTATTTTTCTTTACTGGTTTTGCAGCCAGGCTTTCCACGGACTGTGCCTGTCACAGAGTCTTAAATGGCCAGAGTACCTGCTGCTGATAAAGCCTTTGCTTTTTGCAATGACTTTTAGCCTATCCAGGGCCACTGTCGATGCTATTTTATATGAATAGATTGGAATAAAATCATAGAATCACTGAATCATTAAATCACAGAGTGAGTTTGGGTTGGAAGAGACCTTAAAAATCATCTCATTCCAACCCCCTGCCCTGGGCAGGGACACTTTCCACTAGCCCAGGTTGCTCAGAGCCCCAGGGTTCAGGCATCCACAACTTCTCTGGGCAACCTGTGCCAGGGCCTCCCCACCCTCACAGGGAAGAATTTCTCCCGAATATCCAATCTAAACCTGCTCTCTGTAACTTTGAAGTCATTGCCCCTTGTCCTGTCACTCCAGGCCCTTGGAAATAGCCTCTCTCCATCTTTCTTGTGGGCTCCCTTCAGGCACTGAAAAGCTGCAATTAGGTCACCCCAAAGCTTCTCTTCTCCAGGCTGAACAATCCCAACTCTCTCAGCCTTTCCTCCCAGCAGAGCTGCTCCATCCCTCTGATCATCTTGGCATCCCTCCTCTGGACTGGCTCCAGCAGGTTGCTCAGGATGGATGATACATCCGTCCTTGGATATGAGGTTGGATTAGAGACCTCCAGAAGACATTTCCAAGATAAACCTGGAGATAAAACTCTGTCTACAAATCGACCTGATCACATGAAGGAAATGCTGCCCTTTGACTGTCTCACCTTCAACCATGAAGACACCGCTCAAGTTGGGCAGAGCAGCTGGAAACTGCCTTTTGAATAATTGGGATGTTCACCTGCCCATTCTTTTCATTTCAACACAAATAAATAAATCCTTCCTCAAACTTAGAGGGTAAATTTAGGATTAAGAGTAAACTGAGAACAACTTTGAGCCCTGTTATGCTAACTGGGTACAGCCTGAGAGGAAGGGTCGTGGGTAGCTCTGAAGCAGAGTTAGTTTTCCTAACTAAATGTTAGGAAAGGAATGAGTAATAAGACCTTTCTTTGCAGGACTTAGTAATTCCCATTTTTGGAACTGGAGATCAGCTGGCCAGGGGTAAGGGATTATATGCAAATCCAAAAACATTCCCAGAACCACTAACATCCAGAAAAGAACCACTGGACTTCTGCATCCTACATGAGAATGTCCTAGAGCATGATACAGTTTGCCCAGCACAGCAAAGATTCTTGTGTGGATTTCTATGGATGACCTATGGAAAACCCAGGGGCAGAGTATTTTTACAGAAAAACACTCCACATGGCAAACTACATTTCTTGCATTTCAAGTAAGAGTCACATGTTATGAAGGTGAGTCTGGGATGCACATTCAGAACCCTACCAGACATATCAACATAGCCCTTACTAAGACTATTCATTTTAGTGCACGTTGTACTTCCCTCCACACTTCATCCATACTTTATTCCCATCTAGCTTTAATTTTCAGTTTCTGGAGCTGATAAAAATATCCCATTTCATATAGAGACAGTTCCTTAACTACATCATGCTTTCCTAACTAAAAGTTGATATAAAGCCAGGGTTTCAGAGGAAAGCAGCTATGACTGAAACCCAAAGAAAGAGTGGACTTTGCATGCCTGTACAGAATGCAGAATCTTCACTCCAAAATGGCATTTTTTCTCCTTTAAAAGGCTAAGTACTGCTAAAATATTGTTAATTTTTAAATCATTGTTATATTTACTAATAGAGCATGAAAAATTCACCAAATGTCTTTAAAGCTCAGCAAGACCTAAGGAAACAGGTGAGTGAGCTCCAAGATGTGCTGCCAGAATTTGGAATCCATTTGATTTTGACTCAGTGGGGAAAGATGAGAAAGATTTTGAGATGAACATTTCTCCTTTCACATTGCAAAAGCAAAATCAGTCCATCAGCCAGGATAAAAAAGCCATGCCTTTTTTATTGTGATTATTTTTGTCTCTCTCAAAACCTGCTTATTAAGAGTTTATAGCTCCCCATTGTTCTTTGAGCAATTTATTCAAAACACCTTAAAATCAATAACTGATCAACCCTCATAAAATTCCCCCAAATAGTTAAATAGAATAAGATGTTTTCTGTAGAAAAACTGGTCTGTGCCTGCTGGTGGCTGAATGGGGAGCAGGTGGATTGAACAATTAATCCACACAGTGGCTTATTTGATGGTCCGGATTCAGGTGACCCATCAGAGCTGCTTCAGGAAAATCCTGCACTTCCAGTACAGGGTCAGCAGCTGAGCTGTTGTGACTGGTTTAATTCTGGCAGATGCACCTCAAAGAAAAACTGCAGCAACTGTTACTATTCCACTCCATTTCATTCCTGGTTGTCCTACTCCCATGGCACTCAACCTGTCCCACAGCTCCAACTTTGCACTTCAATCCCAAACTATCAGCTCCTGCTGTTCCAGCCCCTCTATCGTGGATCACTTAATAATTCCAGTTATCACCAAAGACACAGAACAATGTCCTCACTCACTGCCTAGTCTGCAGTCATAAGGAGTTTTAGGTGCTGAGCATACAGCATCCTGGAAAATCAGAAATCATGACACATTTTCACAATTCCCAAAATATCAGCTGATTTTTTTTTCAATACTACGTTGACCATAGAAATCAGAAATGCACTAAACTCTCAGAAATTATTAAATACACAACTACATAAAATACAGACTCCACTGACTCCTCATTTAAATAGGCATTCTCTTCCCTCTGTTCTCAAAACTGAATAAAGCCTGTAGAAAGCACGGAAAGAACGCAGTATAGGTGTTAAATCATGCAATACATTGAAAAGCCATAGCAAATACACTCTCACTCACTCAAAACACGGTAGGAACATAAACATTTTCCCCACCTTGTCAACTATTTCTGTCAGCATAACTGCAAGAGCTGTTAACTGGAGGATAGAAGTTGTTTATTCCATTCAGCGAAGGCATTTCAGGAAGCCCACCTTCATCTAGTCAGAGCATAGCAGGAGCAGTTCCATACACAGTGCCCTGATCAGGAAAAAATGGATAATGCTTCTGCTTGGCTTCAGATTTAAATTTTCACCCCGGAAATATGCCAGTGACTATTAGCTGCTCTAGTATTCTTTCGGTGGCCATCTGTTCCCTTTCTCAGCCTCCTTCCAGCCAAATATAATTTTCCATATTTATCATGGCAAGTCAGTAATAAGAAAGACAAATATAACAGGATTGGCTGTTCTCCTTGTCATCTCAGTCTGTTCTTTCTCACTGAGCTCATGCGCTTGTGAAACCAAAAAACACTTGAACTTGTATTTTGTCAAAATTTGTCACATAGCGACCTCGCTTTGCAGTGAGCAAAATCTTTTCACCAAGACTGACAGACTGGAAAATGAAAATAAATTAATTCCTCAAGGGTTGGTTTCTCCTTGGGCATTATGTGTCAATTAATGAGGACCAAACTCTGGCACCTTGGGCTGTGGTTCCTGACGGCATCAGTGCAGAGCAGCTCTGTCCTGGGAGATAATGAGGCTCTCATTTTGGTGTGGATAATGAGACAGAGCTTAGCTGCCACCTTGTCTATCCTTTTCATCTTTTGGATGCTGTGCATGGGTGATGGAGCACTGAGGGAGGCATCCCTATCCCCCCACTGTCCCAGGGGAATATCTAAAACCCAAAATTCAGTGTGCTCCCTTCCTTCATACAGCCAAGGAATGACATGTTCCCTGCTGGTCTTAAATCTGTCGAAACCCCTGAATCGTTTCTACTTTCACTCAGAAACCAAGGTTTTCAAAGAAGAAATGCATTCTCACCCACAGAAGCTATTCTAGAGGGCTGCCACTGTTATGGATGTTCCTGGAATGGGCACCACTTTTCATACCATGGCCAAAGGACAAACAGTTATTCCTTTGCGTCCATGTTGGTCCCTGCAATGCCTTTGCCTAAAGTAATTGCTGAGGTGCTCTGTCTGAAAAGGTGTATCACTCCCTTTTCCATCAATCCCACTTTTCCACTCTTCCAAGCTTGGCAACACTCCAGTCAACAAATCCTGCCCAGTGTTACACACCTCACATGCAAGAGAAACTTCTCATTTTCTAACCAACCAACCACTCAGGCTGCCTTGCCAGCAGGGAAGGCATGGACATCATGGAATCATAGCATGGCCTGGGTTGGAAGGGATCTTAAAGACCATCCAGTTCCAACCCCCTGCCATGGGCAGGGATACCTTCCACTAGTCCAGGTTGCTCAGAGCCTCATCCAACCTGGCCTTGGACACTTCCAGGGATGGGGCAGCCACAGCTTCTCTGGGCAACTTGTGCCAGGGCCTCCCCACCCTCACAGGGAAGAATTTCTCCCTAATATCCAATCTAAACATTCCCAGGATAGCCTACATAGAAAGCAGTGAAGGACAGATCTACCCAAGCATTCAGCTGTCCCCCATTAAGAAGAACATGCTCTACTGCCCCATCCCTGGAGGTGTCCAAGGCCAGGCAGGATGGGGCTCTGAGCCACCTGGTCTGGTGGAAGGTGTCCCTGCCCTTGCAGGGGGTTGGAACTGGACAATGCTTTCTCTTCTCCTCATTTTATTTTGCTACATTCTTGTAAACATATTCAAATTCACTTTGCTAAGTCATGCAGGAATAAAACCAATCTTCAGGATGACTCTTGCCTCATACCTGAGGAGGACCAAGTAATTTTTGACAACATAAGAAACTAAATGAAGTTTTCTCATACATTTCTCAATAATACTCTAACAGCAAGAGAAACCTGCCAGGATAACTACAGTCTCAGTCATGATACACTAAAGTAAAAAGCAGTGCATAAAATATTTCAGTGTAATTTACAAAATTAAAGTTTGAAGGAAACATTTATGGTCTTTGTAACTAATTTATTAAAAATACCCACTTCTGAAAGGTATTTCATTAATGGAGCTAAGTGCAATGGTAGAAAAATTCCTTGTGGATGTGATCACTAGCTGTGCTCATCACATAGACAACACCTTACTTAACTACAAATTTATTAAGTTTGGCACCAGCACTGTGAAGTAGAACAGCATTAGTGGTAAGGAAAATTAAAGAATTTCTCATGCAAAAAAACCCTTTCTGGAGTGGGAAGAGGATTCATTTCATCTTAGCTAAATATTCAAGGTAAGCAAATTCCCCAAAATAATGTGAATGGATCTGACAAAAAACTTCTTAAACCGCTCCTGCTCCATTTGCTGTAAAAAATCACATTAACTGTGTCAATAAGACTGTGGCAAAATCAGTGCAAAGCGAGTGGGTGATTAAAGGTTCTGCATACATTTAGTTGGGCAAAGATCCCACCAGATGAACCAATCACTCCAAGTCTGCTAGAAATGGGAAAACTAGTCACAGTTTTCACAGTTTCTGGCTTCTTTAGAAAATGTCTTCCATTGAAGAGTGCAAAAACTTGGGGTATGGTAAAATCAAGATTCTAACATTTAAGCTAGTTGCTATTAAGCTGGCTCTTTATTAACAATTCCTATCATGCTTAAGATCTGTACTTTATCCTGGCAAAAAAGGAAAAAAAAATATAATGCTGGTTCTAAAAGGCCTCAAAAGCTGGATAAGAACCACAAATGTAATTTTACATAGGAGGGAATTATGCGTAGCTAAGGATGTAATTAACATAACCTTTTGAGATAATTCCTAACATCTGAGCAAGGGTCCTCAACAGAATTCAAATAGGATTTGGGGATTTTCCAAACAGGTCTCTGACTGCATAAAGCCTCAAGGACCCTTAGCAACATCATCATTTCTAGAAAACAGAAATGACAGCTCAGAAACCAGTGCTCCAACAGGCTTTTCTAATGCTTCAATCTGTTCTTAGGACTATTCCAAGAACAGAAAATGTGGTTATTCCTGGACTCCAAAAATGAAGAGGAATCACATGAGAAGCAGGAATTGGACATGGACCAGATAAGCTGATTTGATCCGAGAGGGGTGCACAGATGAAATGTGGCTCTGGATATGGTGAAAATTCACAGGCAAAAA
>VYXB01003579.1:107337-120873 GCA_013397135.1 Pachyramphus minor | reverse complement strand
CACTGCACAGGACAGCCCCAGGAATCCTACATCTCAATTCAACTTCTCCAAAGAAATTTATGGTTAATCCAATAAAAATATCATATGGAGTTGATGGCAGATGGTTCAACTCATCGAACTATCTTCTGTTTTCTAACAGTTATTTTTCTATTCCTCACAACAGGTGTGTCACAGCCTAATACAAACAGATAAAACAACAAAAACAAATGCCAACCACTATTACCTTAGGCTGGATTCTTTTGTTTCTTCTCACTTGTAAACAAGAGTTACTGAAGAAGCTGAAATCACAGCAGCTCTCACTGGTTCCTTCTTTCTTTCCCCACCATGACAAAGCTCCTTGTTTTACATCTGTCTCCATTAAATTGTTCTTTTTGTCATTTAAATCTGGCACTAAAGTTAATCTAATCCCACCGGTGCCCCTCTATGGATAAAAGCATGGGCTGATTGATGATTTTTGTGGGTGAGGTGGCTGGAATCAAGTCCCATGTTGTTTTACCACGTTCCCCAGCACTGACACAGACCAAGTAATATCAGACTGAACCGTGGATGGTGGCAGAGCTGCTGACGTGCTATGAAATCTTTGAGGACTAAGCACAAGCACAACATGTTTGTCAATTGGGCTCAGCAGGGTTGCAAAACCATCCCTTGAGAGTCATTTGCTTTCCTTTCTTCTTCTTTTTCTTTTTTTTTATTCCTCTTCAAAGTCACAGCTTTACCTTACCTGCTATAAACATTAACTGTTTTAATGAAGGTAATTCAAAGGTAATTCAGAGTATTTAGACTCACAGCTCCCTCTCAGACCTCAAAACTACTTGCAATCTTGGAGTGAGTGTTTATAAGCAGTCCTGTCTCTGCTTACATTTTAATTCCCTATGCACCCTTTATATATTAACCATCAGCAAAATGCCTGCAGCAGGAGCAGCCTTCGTTTGGAACATTAAGGGAACAGACTTCAGTCATGTTTTATTCACCTCACCATAATCTATTTTTATACTCCTGACAGACTCCACGGGGAAGTAGGTAACACTTAGTCTCAAGTCATTGTTTTCTTTACTCTTTTTGCATATGAGAAAGCAATTCATGTTTCATAAAAGGCAGAAAAATGCAGACACAATCTTAACTAAAGGGAAAGAAAGATTTAAAAAAAACAGAGGAGCAATGCCAGCCTTAGGACAATAAAGCCACAGTGGGTTTGGAATAAAAAAGAGAAAAAACCCCTTTTTTAATCTCCTTTTTTAATCACAGGATCATGGAATGGTTTGGTTTGGAAGGGACCTTAAAGATCACCTGTATGGGCAGGGACACCTCCCACTAGCCCAGGTTGCTCAGAGCCCCATCCAACCTGGTCTTGGACACTGCCAGGAATGGGGCAGCCACAGCTTCTCTGGGAAACTTGTGCCAGGGCCTCCCCACCCTCATAGGGAAGAATTTCTTCCTAATATCCAATCTAAACCTGCTCTCTGTCAGTTTGAAGCCATTGCCCCTTGTCCTGTCACTCCAGGCCCTTGGAAATAGTCTCTTGATGAGTTCAGAGTGACTGGAGTTCAGGATGTGGGGAACGATCCATCTTCCACGAGGCTTCACAAAACACTTACTTGACTTCAGTTTCTCCATTTTCTATCACTTTCCTTGTCTCCTTTCCAGCTCTAAATTTGACTCCTGGAAACAGAAGAACACTTCACTGCTGCGAATTGGAGAAGGGTATGAATGCAAAGGCAGAATTTGTTCATGATGAACTTTACAGTGCAAGCCCTTCTTCCATTTATTATTTTATTGCTGTATTTCTTGCCATGTGGGACAACCTCTTTGCTGATTCTCTAAAATATTTCTCAAATGTGGTGTTCTGTTTGTTTTGCAACGAAAGATATAGTCTTCAGATTTTATTGTTTGTTTCTTTGGATTTTTTTTTTATTTTTTAGATTTTTTTTCTTCAATTAAAGCCATTTGGGGTTTTCACTTCTTGGCATTGATGTTCTGTCTTTTTTCTCATCCTTCTCTTTGCTTCCCTCCCTTTTTCTTTTTCAAACTTCCAAAAGAAGTAAAAATTGAGTAATAACAACATATAAGTCTCTGTGGTCCTGAATACTTTTTTGCATTAAAATATTTTGAAAAAAAGAGTAAATAATATTAGTGTTTATAAAACACTTTTTAAAACTATAAAAATATAAGAAAATTAACTGTTATTAATTTCAGTATTCTAAAAAAGGAAAAGGCAGGACATGGACCTGTTAGAGTGAGTCCAGAGGAGGCCACCAAGAAGATTATAGGGGTGGAGAACCTCTAAGGCTGGGAGAATTGGGATTGTTCATCCTGGAGAAGAGAAGGCAGTAAAAAAAGGTACAAATCTGTGACTTCCTAACATTTTAAATTAGGCTGATGAAAGAAATCACCTCTCCCCAAACCTCATTTCACATATAACCTTACTCATCACAGCTGCAATTACATGGCTCCTACTAAAAAAATAAAGACACCATATATATTTTGGCTAGAATTAAAACCAAATCTAATGATTAAGTGGAAATACCTAAAGGCATNTGTTCATCCTGGAGAAGAGAAGGCAGTAAAAAAAGGTACAAATCTGTGACTTCCTAACATTTTAAATTAGGCTGATGAAAGAAATCACCTCTCCCCAAACCTCATTTCACGTATAACCTTACTCATCACAGCTGCAATTACGTGGCTCCTACTAAAAAAATAAAGACACCATATATATTTTGACTAGAATTGAAAGCAGATCTAATGATTAAGTGATAATGAAAGGCAGGATGCAACTTCCAGGCACATCCCTCTGCCTACATTTTGCTTTAGACCATCTCTGGCTGTTCTGGATGGTTCTGCCTTCCTGCAAGGGATGGATGTGGAGCCCAGGGATTTTATTTAGGGAGGCTGGGCTGCCTACTGCTGGGATCTACTTTTAGCTGTTGTAAGATGTCTACATTTAGCTGCACAGGTTCTTGTGGCCAAAATCCAGTTTTCAGGAGTGCTGTAGGCACTCAGGCACATCAGAAATGCAGGTGCACACTTAGTGCAGTGGTTCACTGCTGATCACTTCCTCCTGCTCTCATCCAGTGGATGCCAAGGGAAAACCCTGCAAGGGATCCAGCCTGGATTTCATGTGCTGTTATTGAACTGAGCTCTGAGATACGACTTGAAGAACGTGGTTAAGGCAACACCTCCGTGGGGGAGAAGTGGGTTATTACCAGTGAGGCTCTGCTTCAGTGAGATATTTCAGCTAATCTGGAGTATGCAAGTTGGTTCCACGTACTTCAGAGTGAGTGATTACAGTCCCTGCTGGATCCAGGTACCGGCACAGAATCACAGAATCATGAAGGTTGGAAAAGACCTCCAGGATCATCAAGTCCAATCTGTGCCCAATCCCCGCCTTGTCCCCCAGCCCAGAGCACTGAGTGCCACATCCAGTCCCTCCTTGGACACCTCCAGGGTACTCCACCGCCTCCCTGGGCAGCCCCTTCCAATGCCTGACCACCCTTTTAGTGAAGAAATTCTTCCTGATGTCCAACCTGAACCTCCCCTGGTACAGCCTGAGGCCATTTCCTCTCGTCCTGTCCCTTGTTCCCTGGGAGCAGGGCCCAATCCCCACCAGTCAGGGAGTTGTAGAGAGTGAGAAGGTTCCCCCTGAGCCTCCTTTTCTCCAGGCTGAGCCCTCCCAAGTTCCCTCAGCTGCTCCTCATTTGACATTTTTCAGGAGAAATATGTATTTAGGAAAAGAACTTTCCTGTTATTTCTAGAAAATATTTTCATAATAGTATCTTAATGTGCTTTATAAATTCACAGAATATTAGGGAGATTTCGAGGGAAACCTATTTCCTTAACCACTGCATATTATTATCCAAAGAATAATTGAAGTAGATGATCTCAATCAGTGCCTTAGAATCTAAGTGACTGTGATGTTGCAGAACCACTGTTTATCACACCAGACCTGCATTTTTAATTGTGTTATCACAGTCTTGTCTCACATTTGGACAATAACACTCACTTTCTCAGTCTTTGTCAGCCCCCCCCTGCATGCTTAACTAGAGAGTGCAAAATCACATCATCATCAGGACAGCAAAAAATCATATCACACGTTATCAAAACCAAAATTTGCTCAAAAATCCTTGTTGTTCCAGAGGAGCTACTGCAGTATGTGCTGGGTAACATGTCTCAGGAGTGATATGGATGAAAATTCGGGAGTTAGGCAGCATTCCCACTTGGGAACAGGCTGGCTGTGATGTGTGGAGGACAGAATGCTTCCCATCTCTGCAGTAACATACCTCCCCACTCTTTTGGGAGCAGCTGGAAAAATCTGCCTCCAAATTTCTTTGGCAAGAAAGGCAAGCCTGAGCAAATGAGAAAAGGGGGAGAAGGAGCTGATCTCAGTGGAGACAAACTCACCCATGTTGCAGAGGGGACACAGTTCAGCACACAATATGTGCTCTGTTATCACTTATCATTACAACCTCACTGGGATAATGAAGATACAGAGCACAAAGGTGATGAATGCTGAGAATCAGACTTTCTATGCACAACTGCATAAATTAGAGGTGGAAAACACAGCCCATGCAGATTTTTTTCTTAAAATGATGGTCCAAACCCATTCAGTGGGTTAAATCTTGCTGATTTAAATGTTCCCAGGATCTTTGGCGGCTCTCCACATTTGAAGCTCCTTTGCAGAGGTGTCCTAAATGCAGCTAACTCTTAGGAAATATATCCCATCTGCCTTTGCTTTAGGGGCATATTTCACCCTTCCTAGGAAAGACTTTGTGCCATTTTGTCTTCCCAGTGAAGAAGGGCAGGTGGAATGGGTGGGGGCAGCCAGGCAAGGCACAAGAGCACTGAGATCCATCCACGTGACAGGAAAATGAGCTTATTAACTGTTCATTTACTGATCTTCCTCTCAAGCAGAACAGCTTGCCTGGCTTTCTAAAACCTACAGGCTGGCAGTGGCTTCATGGTTACTCCTGCACAGCCATATGAACACAGTCAAAGGGAACATCTTTCACAAGGGAATTGAGTCCTACCTAAAATCACTGCAGAACTTCTAAATGTTGTTAGAGATTATTTACAAGACAGAACAAGGGGCAATGGCTTCAAACTCACAGAGAGCAGGTTTAAATTGGATATTAGGGAGAAATTCTTCCCTGGGAGGGTGGGGAGGCCCTGGCACAGGTTTCCCAGAGAAGCTGTGGCTGCCCCATCCCTGGAAGTGTCCAAGGCCAGATTGGATGGGGCTCTGAGCAACCTGGGACAGTGGGAGGTGTCCCTGCCCATGGCAGGGAGGTTGGAACTGGATGATCTTTAAGGTCTCTTCCAACCCAAACCATTCTATAATTGTATGATCATTATGATTTCCACCTTATCTTCACTTTCCTGGAAAATTTATAACCTGTAGCAAGCAATATTTAAAGATTTCTTAATGCCAGAATGAGCCATAATCCAGCAAACCGCACACTGGAGGCATGAATGTGATAGATTCCAGTAAAATTTCTACAGATGAGATTCTAACATCTTAATAGATTTCAAAAACCCTTAAAAGATCTCAGAATATAGGCATTTTCTTTGATGGTCTCCAGTTTATGGGATTGAAATAGGGGCCTGGAAAAGGAAAGGGATTACCAAAATTGTTCTCTTTTAAGTCTGGAATGTTATGAGCGACCGTATGAGCACAAATTGTCACACCAACTATTATTAGTCTCCTCACCTATGAAAATGCATTAAAGCTGTGTTGTTGATATGCTTGGACAAAAGTTGCATGGTAAATTTCTTTTTGTTTTTTCATTCTAGATGTTTTGCTCCCACGTGCAAATACAAATCCAAATCATAGCCACATAGCTCCACTGCACTGGAGTGATAACTTGATGTTGTTGTGCCCTCTAATGTTGATTTCCTACAGAGTTACACTTCTATTATTTTTTTTTCTTAAGGTAAGAATTTTTAAAATTCTTTAAAATATTAATAATATTCTTTAAAATTATTAATGTAATTCTTCAAAATATGCACCTGTCTTCTAAACTTTCTGCTGAGATGGAGTTCCTTAAAGAACTGCCCGATTATAACCCTNCTGTCATTATGAAGAAGAATTTGGTGAGAGGGACTGATAGGCCTGAGCATTAAACAGAGAGAAGCTTAAATACACTAAAGAACATGAAGCTTTTGTCTTCTACAGTCAATGCCAGTTGATGAGGCCTCAAGTCCTTTCATGCTCTTATTCAGCCAAGCCTAGAGAAAACTAACTTTTAACTATTGAATCACATTCAAGAACAATTAAAATTAAAAAAAAAAACCCAACACAAACCAAAACAAATGGTGGGGAAAGCCCAAAATACAAGAAAATGAAATTTCAGATTTTTTCAATATCCCAAAAATACAGGAACAACTCGTGCTCAAAGTCTTCAGTTAATAAATACAAGCTTTGTAAATATTAGGGGGGTGAGGAAAGATTCAGGGCAAGCAGAAACAGCCTTAACCCACCGAAGTTCTTCTGTTTATCACAGCTTTTTTGGCTTCCTCTCGAGAGAACCATGTCACACACGAGTGGACATGGAGCAGTAATTCTTTGTAAGCAGCAGGACAAAGTGTTTCAAAATGCAAAGGGCAGGACTTTGCACAGACCCTCAGGGGAAGTGGTAACATGGGGTTCTTCAGCTTTGTGGTTTGCACTGATACGTTACGAGTCTGCTGGGGAAAAGGAAGTTGAGGCTACAAAAGTGATCAGGCATGAAACACAAATTTCATTTAATCTGTTTACAGCAGATTACACCCAACCCTTTTGTTGAAAATTAAAGAGCAGTTCATGGAATTCCTGCTGCACTCGATCACAGGAAACGGCACTTGGGCACTTCTGTTTCCATTAGAAAAACAATGGGGAAAGGTTTGTCTCCCTTATTATATCCCAGAGTTCTGAGTCAGCGTTGTTACATCTTTATTATTTAGTCACAAGACACAGATTTTCACACTGACAGAATACCTGAGAAAACTAAATAGAGACCAGGGAAATGAAGGCTTGGCTTCAGGGTGACCTAATTGTGGGCTTCCAGTGCCTGAAGGGAGCCCACAAGGAAGACGGAGGGAGACTATTTCCAAGGGCCTGGAGTGACAGGACAAGGGGCAATGGCTTCACACGGACAGAGGGCAGGGTTAGAATGGAACTAGGGAGAAATTCTTGAGAATTCCGTGAGGACGGGGAGGCCCTGGCACAGGTTACCCAGAGAAGCTGTGGCTGCCTCATCCCTGGAAGTGTCCAAGGCCAGGTTGGATGGGGCTCTGAGCAACCTGGGCTAGTGGAAGGTGTCCCTGCCCACAGCAGGAATGACACTATCTTTAGGGCCCCTTCCAATACAGGCCATTCCATGGTTCTGTGATATTCCTTTGTTAATGCAAATCAGAGAGTCATGACCTGATCCCTCAAGAAAGAAATGCATTTGTTGCATCGTCCAACACAATCAATATGCTTAGATAGGAAATTATTCACATTGTGGAGCAATAAGTTCAAAAGCTCAGTTTCATTACTCAGCAACTGTCACTCCAGTGCTTTACAAAACCCCTCAATCTAAGCCTGGTACCATGGTCCTCCAGGAAGCTTGAGGAGCTCCAACCAAAATCTTCATGGTCTGAGCCCAGCCAATGCTGCTGACTTACAGTAAGGGCACATCCATGCAAAAATATCTGCCAGACTGCAGCCAAGATTTAAAGTGATTTTCAAAATTAATAAAGTCAAATCATAACATTAGATTATATAAAGCACTTTATTTTAGTTCTTTAAAAAATACAACATTCTAAAAAACTTACTTCCTGTCATACATACTGCAATCTAGGCTATTTTATTGCCAAGAGTTTAGATATGAGAGAATTAAAATGATCACAAACCAACATCTGTGAATATAATACATGAAAGAGCTGGTGAGCCAGGTGTCACCTTGATTAAATAACACAATAATTCAGTAGCACTTAAGGATGCCTAGCAAGCTGCAGGATAAAAAACTCATTAAAACACCATCCATAAACAACAGTCCTCCAAAAGGGATGATGCCATGATGCTGTTTATAAGCAAACACTTTTCCACAGTCTTTTCCTTCATGTGACACCTTGTCACTGACCATTTAACTGCTGGTGGCACTGGGATGCAGTGGTTTGACTCTTGCCAGTCTGGAGAGGCCAAGTCTAAGGCAGTGAGTGGGTGACTTAACAGCAACGTATTTCCCAGAGGAATTACTGCTTCCTGATGGAGCTGAAAGTAAGTTTAAACCAAAAAGAAGGTATAAAAGGTTTAAGGGGGGAAAAAAAATAAATCATATGATTGTTGAGTTTTTACAGCTTTCCTAGCAGAACAAAAAAACCTATTCTGAACAACACAGCACGTGAAAATCAGCACACTCCCCAGGAATCCATGCCTTTGGAATGGTGCACAGTTCCTAATTAACCAGCAAGACACTGGAGCAACACTGCACATAAAAACTCTTCCCAGTGTACTGTGGGTTTTCAGGCACTCCACAGAGAATCACACAACACAATTCCACAAGTGGGAAAGGAAGGCTTGAGAGGAAGGAGCCAAACAGAGAAGGGTAAATCAGAAGGAAAATCAAAGCAAGCAGCAGGAGTCAATAGCAGCAGCATGTTCAAACACCTGGAAAAATAAAGCTTCTAAGCACTTGCTTTACTAGAGCAGTTAAAACTCTCCAACATTTTTCTAATATTATTTGTTTAGGATAGATAATTAAGCAGCATGTAACAGAAATAAAGAAAGCTCTAAATAAGAGAGAAATGGACATAAAACCATCTCTTGATCCACACTCTGGAAAATATGCCATTAACCCCTCCTCCCTAGATAAAGGAGTTGAAGATAATGCTGTAAAAGAAGCACAGAGATAGCTTTTCATCCTTTCTCTCTGCTTTGATCTTAAATCTGCCAAAAGAAAACCTTTCTTTATAAAAAAGGCAGGTATTCTGCTGAAATACTTTGGTTGTTTCTGTTTGCTTTCAGGTGAGATTGCTAAAAACTCAAGCCAGCTAATGTATGTGTTTACAGTTAGAACCTCACACGTACCTGGGGGTGTCCATTTAGGCTTTCTGTGTGTTACAGGGCTTGATGCAAGTAGAGGCCTCCCAACAGGTTCTGAGGAGCTGCACATCATCTTCTGCCTTGGCTCAGGTTTCTGCTCCATTGCCCATGAAGGAGAAACTACAGGTGATGCTTGGTTGGAAAATAAAAGTGACTTTGGGAGGACACTCTTTGGCAGAGAAATCGTTATGTCAGATGACAGATGAGCACAAGCCCTCTGCAGAAACAGCCAGTGTGGTACTACACTGTCCCATCTCTGAGCAGCAAAGTATTTACACAGACATGTCACCTACTGGGGAATGACTGAGAGATGGATGAGCTTGGTTTTCTAAGAGTTGAGAATTGGAGGAAAGAAAGAAAGAAAGAAAGAAAGAAAGGAGGCTACTTACTTTTATAAATAAGCTTAAACTGAAACCACCAACACCTCACGCTCCAGAGTCTTCGTGCTGATGCAAACCCCAGAAAACCCCAGGAAAAATGAACAGAGGCTCTTCAAAAGTCAAAAGCTTCCTGCACAAGGAGGGCAGAACAAATTTGTTCTGACATACAAATGTAGGGAAGCCGTGGAATTTTGCCATTTTGGGGTCTGTGTATGGATAAGCTGCAATTGTTTGAATTTAGTGTGAAAGTGCAATTGGGTTGTCACTGGTATTAGAGGGTAACTAAGTAAGGGGAGGGGGAGGGAAAATACATTGGAAGCAGCAGGAATTTCACTGAAAATACAAACTAAATGTAAGGCATCACATTCAAAGCGCATTTAAGGAGAGGGTTTTTGTGGAGAACTTACTGGGGACAGACTCTGGCTCAGAGTCAGTGTCATGCTCTCTGTCATCACTGTCAACCACCTTCTGCTGTGCTGGAACTTTGGATGTCACTGTTCTTTTCCCACCCTGGGGTGTGTCTTCATCCATCACCTGACTGAGACCTAAGAAACAGAAGCTGGTTCAGTTAACTGAAATCCACAGCAAATCTGTTCTCCTTCTCAAAAAGAAAGAAGGTATTTGAGTTCCCAGAATTCATTTGTGGTGATATTGAGTTATACTGCACAGAAACATATCACTGTCACACTTCCTTTCCTGGGGCTCCCATTTTACTCTTTTAACCAACCAAACTGTACGTTCTCATAGTGACATTTCTCTGTAATCAAGCTAACAGAAGGAACAAAGTAAAACTGGAAAAATGAAGTTTCCAATGGCACAGCAAATGCTTGGTCATGTTTATTTGATCCTCAGGCATTATGGACCCATTAATGAGTAGAGGGTAAGTGTAGCTCCTTGAAGAATTAAATAAAATCAGCATCTAAAAATGTCACATGACTGTTGTGTTTTCCAACTAACTTTTAGTGATGTGTAACAGTCTCACTCAGCAATCCCCAGGTTTCCCCATTTTAAGACTCCTTAATGAAAAAATTAATGCATCCTTCAGTCTTTATTTAAGACAAAGACTCCTTTTTTCACATCAGTGAAAAGCAACAACAGAAATAAAGAAGAGATAAGCTACTTAAAAGCTCTTTCTGAAGACAGAATATGAGAACAACTTACCTAAAAGCTCACTGTCTACACTGCAGTTGGAAAAAGGGGGTCTCCTGTGTATATTCTCTGATTCAATACTCTTATCTGTTTTAAAATCCAGAAAAAAAAGTTAAATAATATAAAATATTAACACACAAAACCCACATGATAAAAAGTAGAAATATTAATAAATGAAAACAGCTGCAGTTTTTATCTGTCTCTAATCAAACTATATGTTTGGGAGGTACTTTTCTCACAGAAATGAACCAAGAACATAAGAAGACAGGCACTACCTAGAAATTCTCACTTCCTTATCGTGACATCTTGAAATAAAGCATGATTTTCAATCTACTTCACTGTAAAATAAATTGTCATGTTCAAATTCACTATGTATGAATAAAGAGTGATGCATTGAACTGCAAAGTAACCTTGTTCTTCTGAATTTTGCACCTCGAGGACATCTGCAGATTTTTCTTTGACAGACAAGGCTAAGGCAACTTCCAAATCTCTCTTATAAAGTTTGTCATCCAAGGACAACCTGGAAAAAAAAGTGGTAAATAATAAAAGAATTATACGAGTGTTATTAGATCTATTTCCAACTTACTGAACTTCCTAAAATTCAGATACTTGTAAAAAGAGTAATATTTCAATACATATATATAGCATTTCTTGTTATAAGCACCACATTCTGAAATTATTTAGTCAAAGTACACCCTGATGTTTAAAGCACTCTATACTTAAAAGTACCATGATTGCAAAACATTTTATGTATATATATATATTTATATATACTTTATAATAATTGGTATTAGCACAGAGTTGACCACAACACTTGTTACCTTTTACTCAGTGTCTGGGTTTGTGACTGAGTCACCTCTTTGGGTGGCTTTTTTTGCTTTTCTTTTTTCTCCTTCTTCTGTTCCTTGGGCTGTGGTCTGGATTTTTTGCTTGAAGGTGCAAAGTCTTCATCTGTTGGAAAACAGCAGCAAGCTCTCAGGAGTTTTCCTACACTCTTCCATGTGGCCAAATGAGGTCATTTGACTTAAATCTCAACACACACTGAAAATATATCACAGATAACCTTTTTTTTCCTGAAATTAATTCCATTTTTAAAGAACACAACTGTAAGTATACTACCCTTAAATGTATTTTAAATGAAAATTCAACAAGGCCTCTTTTACACATGCTTTTATTCCAGAGGAAAGGATTTCAACTTTTATTAGCAATAAAGCTTTAATCTCCACTGTGTTACCAGATTTTGATATGCTGAGCATCACTCCTATTGATAGGATCTGATATTATAAGATTGATATTATATATTCTAATAGTAATCACCACCACTGTGACTTGAGTTCCTGGTGTTTTGGGGATTGTCCCCCTTAATGACTCCCACTTTTAAAAATCTATGCTGCTCCCTTTTTTCCTACCATTTTCATATTGCCTCTTATTAGGTATAATGCATTTCTCCAATTTTCAAATAAAATTGGAAGGCATGAAAACTGCCTTTCTTTCAGTTGAGGGCACTGAATATTATAGGGTAAAACAAGGAAAAAAAATAATGATCCTCAGTATTCTCTAAATGATGGAGAACCTTAGCTAAGATGATAAAGGTTTTAGAGAATTTACGTTTTTCTTGATTGTTAGAAGTGGTCTAGAAACTAAGAAAAGCCAGGCACCACATTTAAACTAAGCTTCTACATTACCTTCAACGTTATTTACTTTTGCCCTCCCCTTCCCACCAATTCAAACTGTTCCCTGGATCCTGAGAACAGTACGGAAAAAAAGAGCAAACAAAAATGAAAGCAAACAAACTCTGCCAGAGAAACGAGTAAAAATGAGTAACATCCATTAGGGTTTAGAAGGAAAGCAGGACCTTTGTGGGAAAAGACAGCTTGCAATCTATTTCTCTGGTCAATGATACTCCAAATTTGACTGCTATGTCCTGACCACAAACCCACTGAGACAGAGAGGTGTGGAGAAATGTTAGATCTATGTAGAGGCAATTCACACCTCCTCTATATTCACATTTACAGCCCTGTGAACTAATAATCAGTGGGTCATGGAACTAATTGCTGCTGAAAACTGGGACAGGGAGAGAAACAGATTTTACTGCAATGAGACACTGTGTATTCCCCAGTTTCCTGGCATACTGCTCTTATGCTCTGCTTTACAGACACTATGTGCTCATGGAATTGGAATATTCACCAGTGTGCCCAGATTCCTTCTGCTGAAAGAAGTAATCTTTCAGCAGAAGTAAATATCATCAGTCTGATGATATTTTCATAGAATCACAAAATCACAGAATATGCTGAGTTGGAAGGGACCCACAAGGATCATTGAGTTCAACTCCTGGCCCTGCACAGGACACCCCAACAATCCCACCCTGTGCCTGAGAGCCTTGTCCAAATGCTCCCTGAGCTCTGGCAGCCTTGGTGCTGTGCCCACTGCCCTGGGGAGCCTGTTCAATGCCCAACCGCCCTCTGGGGGAAGAACCTTTTCCTGAGATCCAACCTACCCCTGCCCTGACACAGCTCCGGCTGTTCCCTGGGGTCCTCTCGCTGGTCACCAGAGAGCAGAGATCAGCGCCTGCCCCTCCACTGCCCCTTGTGAGGAAGCTGCACAGTTGTGTGGTCTCTCCTCATCTCCCCTCCCACCCATTTTGGGTGGTTCCATTAGTTCCTGGCATATTTGTTATATACAGGAACACGCCACTTACCGTCATCTTCCAAATCGCCAAACTGAGAATAATCAACTACTTTCCTGTTCCTGTGGCAAAAAAAAATATACACTATTAGTCCTTTGCAACTGAGTGTCTTGACTTGCTAACAGTTGATTTTTCTGGGTATCAATTCCTGCCCATGCCCATGCTGAACCTGCTCCAGGAGCTCCATGTCCCTCCTGTCCTGAGGAGCCCAGGACTGGACACAGCACTCCAGATGTGCCTGACAGGGCTGAGCAGAGGGGCAG
>VYXB01003579.1:0-106094 GCA_013397135.1 Pachyramphus minor | reverse complement strand
AGAAGCGGGAGGTGCCGATTTGGGAAGGGGCGTTTGTCCCGCTCTGGCTCTGCCACCCCCTCCCCACTAAACCTCGGGGGGCAGCAGAAAGGCTTTGGTCAGCCTTGTGTTTCTCCCAGTGTTTTGCCTTTGAATCCAACTCCCACGAGGGCCGGGACACCGCCTGGCTTTAGGATGAGTTGCCCCGAGATGTTTGTTTATCTGAGCTGTAGCATCTGTTTCCCACACGTGGATTTGTTCGCAGGAAAACCCACCAAAAAAGAACCCAAACCAAAACAAATAAACAAACAAACAAAAACAGAAAAATCCAAACGCCCCAAACTGATCCATAATATTCTACTTTTTCTTTCCTTTTTTTTCTTTGTTTTTGTTTTTGTTTTTGTGTGGTTATTGTTGTTGTTTTCACCTTGTACCGTGGTTTTTAGCACTGGGGAGGTTTCATCCGAAGCAATGTGACCAGCTTTGCAGATAATGTCTGCAAAAGAGGGATGTGAATGAGCAGAGGAGCCGGAGAGGAGGCTAAAATTACAGACGCAGGTATGTGCTCCCATCCTGTATTTTCATGCTGTAGACAGTTCTCCTGCATTTCTTTTGAATTTTGCTTTTTTAAATAGGGGTTACAAAATGACAAAATAATCTCTAAAAATTACTTCAAACATCCGCTCTGCTCCCGTCCCCCGGCTGTGCCACCTGCACAGAGGAGGAAATAAAACCTTTGTGCACTGGGAAGGATTTCAGATTTTGAGACATCCATGGCAGAAGTTAAGAGTGTTTCAGTTAGTTTTCTGTTTATGAGGGTTCCCATCTGTCCTGGTTCTGCCTTTAACTTAGGAGGCTTATGCTGAAATTTCTAAAAGTAATGACCCAAATTCATACAGTGATATAATTTAGAAATACAAGTACAGTTTAGTAGCATTTGGTGTTTTGGAAACTGGTATTTGTGCTCAGTTCCAGCTGTATGTATTTGGAAGTCAAAACTGAGGTATCTATGAAAATGTGGGCGTTTAAGTTTTCATGACAGAAACTATCAATTATTAACAAAGGCACATTTTTCTGATTTTACAAGAATGTAATTCTTGTTATTTTCATTTCAAGTGCAGGAAATCACCTCAAAAAGATGAAGCCTAACAAAGGAAAGACGTACACTCGGGAGAGAGACTATGTGTACACATTCAGTGCTGGAAATGAACATTTTGTGCTCACTGTGCCTCTCAAATTCCCCGTGCAAGAGAATATCAGTCATTTGCATGGACGCCTGATGGTTCTGCACAACCTGCCATGCTTTGTAGAAAATGGTATGAATCAGTTTCTTAAATCAGGGTCACATATCTTTGTCCACAACTGTCTTGCAACTTGCTTTAAGAAACCAAAAGAAGTGTATTTCGCTAGAACAATGTTTAAAAAAAAGTATTTTTTAAACAGCAAAACATCAAAGAAAATCACTGTCAGTGCAAACAAGTAAGGTGGCAAAGGAGAAGGTTTTCAGAAAAACTATTTATGTTTCCTAGCTGATTACTGGTACTCCTACTGATGTGTTTTAACAATGGACCATTCTCTTCTTGTTATATAGACCTGAAGCAATCTCTGAACAAGTTCATAGAAGAGGAAACTATAAAAGATTACGATAGAGAAGCTGAAGTGGCTCTGGAAGCGGTGAAATCAGGAAAAGTAGACATTAACCAGCTGGCAGATACTTGGGCAAAAGCTTATAAAGAGGTAAGGTTATGGCTGGAAAGTTAACATTCAGTGTGTGAGTACAGACAGAATCACAGTTGTGAAGAGGCAAAATTACATTGAAATTCACTTATACTGATTAATTTGTACGGTTTTTTCTTTTATGTGAAAGTGAGCATTAAGTCCTCATCCTACAGGTTCTAGTTCAGATTTTTCCTGAATTTAGTAGATTCAAAAGATACAAAAGGAGGATGTAAAAGTCTAGTTCGTTTACCAGTTGATAATTCAAACAAAAATAGGCATAAGGGTTATAGTGCATTAGAATTAAAGCAAGAATGGTGTTTTTAAATTAAATTAAAATGGTACTCCTAAATCTCAGTAGTAGCAATGAAGGCTATAAAGAGAAAGTGTACAGTTGAGTGTGACCTTTCAGCTCATTTTTTGAGTTCATGTGAACTATTTTACATTATTTAGGAATGATGAGGCTTTAGCTGGAATAAGGTTTCCAGTTTTGCATGTGATCTTCAAAACAGTGGAATGGGAAAGAACTGCAGGGGTCCTTGTGAAGACAAAGAATTGACAGAAACTGCAGTATTTGAGGAAAAGTTTATAGGAATTGAGTTTACTTCTCATGGAATACAGAAAAATGTTGGGAAAAATTTCATATAGAGTTTGCGAAACTGGCGCCTTTGGGCTATTCTGTGTTCAATAAAAACAGCTTTTCTTAAATCACTGCTGTTGATCAAATTCTTAGTGACATCAGAGGTTAGTCATGCTTTGCAAAGCATTTTTGTTTGCACAGCTGGTGTTTTGGGCCTTATCTAAAATTCATTAGTGGCAAATACTGTGCCTTATCTAAAATTCATTAGTGGCAAATACTGTGGACGTTTCTGTTCTTTCCAAGTTGGTGTTGTGTGAAAATTCCCAATTCCTCACTGTAGCGCAAACCTTAGTGATTCTGCCTTCAGTTGCTCTGAAAGAGAAAGAATATGGGAAAGGAGAAAATTTAAAGCTGAAGTAGAAAGTTTAAGTTAGGAGAGATAATGTGTGTATGTAAAAAGCTGCTTGAGTGCCCCCTTGGTTTTGCCCCACCGTTTTGAGGGATCCTTCTATGTCTTAAAAGGTACCATGTGCTTTAAAATCTCTTTAAAATTCGTAGACAACGTTAGAACATGCCAGACCTGAAGAAACCAGCTGGGATGAAGATTTTGCAGATGTTTATCACGATCTGATACATTCTCCAGCTTCTGAAATGCTGTTAAACCTGGAGCACAATTATTTTGTCAGCATCTCGGAATTAATAAGTGAAAGGGATGTGGAACTCAAAAAACTACGGGAAAGGTATTCCTTTTTCTGTTTCTGGAGTTTTCTGCTCTCTAATTACATGTCACTGGGTGTATACACTTTAAGGACAGTATGTCAACTTGTATTTGTTGTGTGTAAACACTTAAGTATGAGAGCATGTAGTGACAGGACAAGGGGGAATGGCTTCAAACTGACAGAGAGCAGGTTTAGATTGGATATTCGGGAGAAATTGTTCCCTGGGAGGATGGTGAGGCCCTGGCACAGGTTGCCCAGAGAAGCTGTGGCTGCCCCATCCCTGGAAGTGTCCAAGGCCAGGTTGGATGAGGCTCTGAGCAACCTGGGCTAATGGAAGGTGTCCCTGCCCATGGCAGGGGGATTGGAAAGAGATGTCTTTAAGGTCTCTTCCAGCCCAAACCATTCCATGATTCCATGATTCATTAGGGACATCTGTCCTATATTACTTTCATGGCCTTAGCTTTTATTATTTTCAATGACTGAGGAGAATGTAAGTTTTGATTTCTGTTGTTCTAACCACCTTTTAAGTGTTAAAGGGCTTAAGATATATAGAAAATAAAGAATATGAAAAGATAATTGAAAGACTTGAGGCAGCTATAAATCAGGAGCTGTTTGAATTTGAATCCCGAGGTTCTGGAATAAGCTTGGATAGCTGCAGGTGACTTTTTTGTCCACAAGAGGGAACACATACAATGTGGGGTTTTCTTTTCCTGCCAGAATACTCTGAGTAGGTGTGTTTGAGCATTCTGAGTGGCAATACTCCTCTTGAACTGCGTGTGTTCAAGCTCACATTATACAATGCGCATCTGTTCAGATGGTTTCTCCGAGACTGAATTGTACATATTCCTACTTTGGAGATAAATGTTGCCAATAATGGGTTTGCAAACTTTTTTTGCTGCTTATTGGCTCTTCTCAAACGTGAAGGAGCAGTACTGTTTTAGAGCTCAGGTGTGATGCAGCTGTGTATTGACTCTGATGGAATTTGTCAGATCTATTTGTCATAACCAAGTAACTCCCTGTGCTGGTGGCAGCTGAGAGTGTCCCAAATGAGTGTAGGTTGTTGTTCTGTTGACACAGGAGCTGACTTGGAATCCCTGACCCTTAACTCCAATTTGTTTTGTGGATATTCATTGCCAAATCTGGGACTGATATAACTATTCATTCTACCACTAATACTCTTGTCACAATAAAGGGTGTTTTACTGCCAGGTTTTTGAAGTCTGTGTTTTTCATCTGTTTCAGGCAAGGAGCAGAAATGGATAAAGTGATGCAGGAGCTTGGGAAATCACTGACTGACCAGGATGTGAATTCCTTAGCAGCTCAGCATTTCGAATGTCAGCAGGTAAACTGAGGTCCAGTGAACTAGAACACATCATGCACATAAATGTCTTAAGAAGAAAACCCAAACCACTCAAATTATCACTGTTATCTTGTCAGGATTTGGAGAACAAGTGGACCAATGAATTAAAACAGACTACTGCTATCCAGAAGCAGGAATATCAGGAATGGGTGATAAAGCTTCATCAGGACCTGAAGAATCCCAACAACAGCTCAATCAGGTATTTAATTCCCCTGTGATCCTTACTTCCAGTTCAAAGGACTTGCCTTTGAGTAATCTTTTAAATAGGATAATATAATCCTATTTATCAGGGTTATTATAATATCTATACAATCATTTGAATAGGATAATCAAAGCAAATCAAAGGCAAATAGAACACCATAATTTAAATATTTATATTTTAGGAGTTTCTTCATTGTGCAATGCTATAACCTTTCATAGCAGAATATGTTGTAATGCACTGAAATACGATTTAGCTAAATGGAATTTCCTCCTCTTTTGCCTTCATTTCCTGTGTCTGTCTTTGACAGTGTTTCACAAGGCTTTTTGTTATCATTTAAAGATGTTCTGTAGAGTAATGGTGACTTGATACCATTATAATGGTTATAATGATAACAATTACCACACATTTGGAATTAATAAGCCACTTTTATTTTCTATGAGTACATCACTGGGCAGCTAAAAAATGGCATTTTTTAGTGTGAACACTTGTGAAGAGAGTTGAAGGAAAAGCTTTCTGTTTGAGGAAATAGCAGGGAAATTAGAATTTATAAGTGGCAGACGGTTCCTTAGTCTTTATCGCTGGTGACCACCACCTTTGCTACTAAGAGAAAAACAGAAGGAGTAAAACCTGGTGCTTTCTCATCCCTCATGTTGGTAGAAGAGCCAGTCTGGTGGTGGATGCAGTAAGGAATTTATGGGAAACACCACCTTTGAACAAAGTGGCTGCCAGGGATAAGAAGAGACAGGATGGATCGTAATGCATGAAACACTGCTTTACTTTTCCATAAGTGTTCCTTTCTGGGATAAGGAAACTGAGTGTATAGAGGATGAGGGAAGAGAGAGTGGAGGGGAAAGATGTTGCAAGATGGTGCTGTATGTTTAGCTTTCTCACTACTTTCCTCAGGATATTTTTTTTTTATCTGTGAATTCATGTTTTGGAAGTTCTCGTGCAGTTCTCAGGTTAGTCCCAGAATGTTCTAGGACTTCACAGCTCACAAGCAGTTTGGCCTCATTCTAATCCAGTGACCAGGTAAATAATCCCTGCAGACTGCTGAGGCTCTAAGCCCAATCTTCAAATATTTTTCCACAGAATTTTCACGTTGGCACTCTTGATTTATTTCTATGAGGCTCTAAAGATAATGAAATTGCAAAGGCTGTTCCTACTTGACAGTGTGAACCTCTTTCCAGGTTCTGGCCTTATTTTGCTGCTGTTGCTTGGAGCTGAAAGCTAGAACTGGAATGCTGGAATTCTAGAGAGACAGTGAGGATGTCTCAGCTTCATAATCTTGGGTGTTTATTGTAGAAGTGATGGTGTTTTAATCATTGCACTCTCATGCACTGGCAGAAAGTGGGACCTCTCTGCTGGTGTTGAGTCTTAAAAACTACAGGTCCTTAATGCATTTGAAAATAATGCACAGGAAGTCTGTAATAGGTCAACTGGAAGGTTAGAGAGAGACAGTTTATTGTATGTGTTACACACACGTATAGACACATATTTATGCATTATTATATTGCTTATATGTGTATATATGTATTTATCAATGGTATATTTCAGTCCTATCTCATCACTAGGCATTTGCAACGTTTATAAAACACCTTTGTAAGTTTATAAAACACCTTTGGAGATGAGGCACTTTGAAAACAGAGAAGAAATGTTTCATTGATGCAGACTCAAATTGGAGAGAGTTCACGTCATTTCATGCAGCATCAACATTGTATTGCTAGCAGACAGCTGAACGTAGGGAAAAAATGAAAACTGATATCTGAAAAATTTCCTTAAACACTGTGGAACATTTGATAAGGCTTTTTTTAACCTCCAATTTTGTGTGGGGAGAAAAAAGGAATTCTGTGTCTAGCAACTTCATAAATAAGATTTTGACTATTATAAATAGGCTGAGAAGAATTTTTTTCCCCTTTACTCCTGCATTCTTATTATGCTATAAAACTTATTTTTATTTCTCAGTCTTGGAATGCTTCACAAATAAGCCAAATCATGCCAATCTAACAGTGGAGTCTACTCTCCCTGCTGCCAGGAAGGAAAAGGAAAAGCCACAGATTAGTGGAGTTTGTGGAGGTTTAGTGTCCTGGTTTCCACAGACCAACTGAGAAAACTTTAGATAACTTTCACAGAATTGTTGGTCTTGCACGAAAAATTAGGAGGAACTTCTCATTATGTATGTTTCTCATAATTTTAGTGATGAAATTAAGGTTCAGCCCAGTCAACTGAGAGAATCTGTGGAAGGAAATGGAAGAATTTATGAAGAGCAAAGGCTGTTAGAAGAAAGCTTTACTATTCACTTGGGTAAGTGGAGTAAACTGACCCCAAAACCGAACACAACAGGGGCTTATAAATAATGTGTCTAAGCCATGTATTATTTGCAGTATTTAACTGGCAATGTGTATAATATAAAGTTTGTTTTGTATTTGTTATTTACATGTGTAAGAGAAGAATAGGATGGTATGAACTGCATCAAGTGTTATCTAGCAATATGAAATGTACTTCATGGAGGACATCTCTAGAAGCAAGTTTTTATCCTCTTCAGCAAAATGACTCATATAGAAAAGCACAGTAACATCAAAGCACAAAGTGCTTAAAAATGATATTTTAACTTTTCTCATTGTTAAGAAAATGTGGTTATCAAACTCAGTTCTCATGCTCAGTTAACAGAAGAATAGATACTTAAAATTTGCATTTTTTTGTTTGTGCAGTAGAGACTTCTTGTGCTGTTTTGACCTTGTTATGTGACTTAAAAAATCACCAGCAAAGGCATCGGCCAAAGCAAGTTTAATATGAATTTGTAAAAGAGTAAAAAGGTTCAAAGGCAAGGTTCACTCTATTACTTACTATATAGATAAAGCACGTGAAGGAAAATTGGATTGTAATCAATCTAAAATGATTTAGGCAGAGATAGGCAGTAACAATCCTCCAAGTGTCTCAAACCTCAGAGGCTGCAAGCTCTGAGAGGCTTTTCTATCAGAGGGAGATGCCAGTGCATCCTGCTGGGGTCCAGGAGAGCTCAAAGACATCCCTTAGGACCGCTGTTCCTGGGGTCATAAGATGATTGGCTTTAGTCATCTTCAAAATTTTCATCCTCAGGTTGGTAATTACTGGGGTTTCCAAACCAACTGGGAATTGTTTCCAAAATTCCGGCAGCAATGGTACAATTCCCCTCAGGCCATGGTTCAGGTAGAGAATGTTTCAAGGCCTGTCAGGGGATGACTGATGATCCCTGCTCTTGTCCTTCACCTCCATGCAGCTCCCACTTTAGCAAGACTTCCTCCTAGGATGGGCAAGGGATGCCTCACCTTTACACTCATTACACAAACACCACGGCCCGACAGGAATTCCTGAGCTTGTAGAGTGGTTCTGAGGAGAGGGGGGAGGATACACTGCCACACATCAGTATTGAAACTGTAGCCTTACAATATTCCTCAGGAAGAATTTCTTCACGGGAAGACTGATCACGCACTGGAATGGGCTGCCCAGGGAGGTGGGAAGTCCCCAGTTTGGAGGTGTTTGAGGAAAGACTGGATGTGGTACTCAGTGCTCTGGGCTGGGTGACGAGGTGGTGATTGGTCAAAGGACTTGATGATCTTGGAGGTCTTTTCCAAACTAAATGATTCTGTAACAGAACAAGGCTCATTTCAGGTGTGAACAAGCCTTGCTTTGTGACACCATGTGAAAACACCCTTTACTTTGCAAACTGCTGACACGTCTGTAAAAGTGAATATAGGGTTAAGAACTTTCTTATTATAAGAAGTATCAGTGATGTTGCTTATAACTTCCTCACAGATCTTTTTAACAAAACTTAGATCCCCTGCATTTTAGGGACAGTCCTGAGTTTTGTCTTTTACTGTGTGCATTGAGCCGTGTGTGTTCTGGACAGGAGCTCAGTTGAAGACCATGCACAACTTGAGGTTGCTGAGAGCTGACGTACTGGATTTCTGCAAACACAAACGCAACCATCGAAGTGGAGTGAAGCTTCACAGGCTTCAGACTGCAATGTCTCTCTACTCCACTTCCCTTTGTGGCCTGGTTTTGCTGGTGGACAACAGGATCAGTTCCTACAGTGGGATCAAAAGAGGTGAGACCTGCCAGGGGGTGCATCATTTAAAATCTTGCTGTCTTCTCTCACGAAAAAATTGTCCTTGTAATGGTCAAAGGACTTGATGATCTTGGAGGTCAATTTAACTTTAGTGGAGACCCTAGTGTTTTGGATATGGCCTTGCAAAAGAGTAACAAGTGAAAACAGAGACATGGAGGACAGTGTTGTGCTGTTACCCCTCTCATCTCTTCCCTAGGTTTTGTGTTTGATTGAGGAACATGCTGGAGAGGACGTTTCAATGTTGATTTTGCTGCATTAAACTGACTTTTTATAGGGCCTTCTCACTCTCTAGTATCAGATTAGCACACTGAAAGCTGTTTGCAAAAGTGAAAAAGGGGTGTGCTAAGACTTTGAAGTGATAAGTAAATGTGTAAAAATGCCATGTGCTTTTGATAGCATGAATCCCGTTAAAAATGAACAATAGAAATATTACTTCCAGGTCTATTCCTGGAAGGCTTGATTAGTAGCCATTTGAAGTGCATGTCTTTCGAGGAGCTGGACACTTATGATGAAGGTGTTTTCTGTCAAGGTTAACCAGCTGAAGGTGTGTTTGTTCCTGGTCCGATTTTGGCCACCAGGGCTTCACATTACTGACCTTCCCACCTCGGTCTTGAAGTTCAATTCCAAAATATTCACACTTGGAATGTCTTTTTCATGACTGGAGCAGGTATTACTAGTCATTATTCCAGCATGCCATAGAAAAAATATACTTTGGAGGTTGATGAGGTAATGAGGTAAATGAGTAACAAGAGCAGAAGATCTGTTTTTATGTTAAATTTTAGGTGATAAGACAGGCATTTAAGTAATACCCTTAAAAACAAAATTGCATCTCCCAGCCACCACCGAGATCCTCAAGGGGGAAAATATGGACCATATCACAATCTGTAAAATATAATCCTCAATAAATTTGGATTTCTTTGAGTTCTGAAGGGACTCTCTCAAACCTCTGAGAACAGTTTCTTTATATACTCTATGCCTTGCCTGCCTCAAGTGTTTTATCAGAGCTTTTTAGGGCTACTGTGACTCAGGTTTGGAGTAGTTGTAGTGCACCCAGACAAATTATGAATTAAAATTAAAGTACAATTTATTTGCTACAACTGATGTCTTCTAGCCTTATTTTACTTCGATGCACACAGAAAACACACTGTTTTGGACTATCAGCTTTTTTCTCCCTTGGTTTTAGACACCAGAATTTAATGAAGCCTTTTGAAAATAGTTTTTAGGGTGGAGATGTCGTGCAAAAAGATAAGATACATCAAGATTTTTCTTTGTACTCTCCCTGTTCCTGTCACAACCTGTTCATGGGAATATATGGTGCTCTCCTCAGACAGGCAGAGCACATTCAGAAATTAAAGGAGGATTAAAGCAGGTACCCCAAAATGGGAAGTAAGTAGGAATTGCTTAGTTTTTATGAGGGAGACTTCATGTAAAAAGAATTTCATTAATAGCTTTCATTTTTCAAACCAAACTGGAATGATGTTGTTGCTGTAGGTAGTATCTATTATGTATGTTTTAATAAAGTATCACAGACTGAAGGACTGTTAGTAACAAGGCATTGTTTTAAAGCACAGTTACATTTAATGCTCATATTATTGCTGTTATTTTGTGGGGTTTTGTGGGGGTTTTTTTGCTCTGGCTGGTTTTGTTTGAAGAGCAGCGACACTCAAAGTTGTTGAATAAATAATCCTTTGGTGTTGTTTTTTTTGGGTTTTTTTTTCCCAAGCATTTATTTCAAAAAATATTTTGTTCCTCTCATAATTTTTTTTTTAGGGAGTTAAAGGGGGTGCAGCAGGGCTTTGTCTGCTTTTGAGGGGGTTGACTTTGAAGCTTTGTAGCTTTTCTTGAGCAGTGGAGTAGAATTATGTAATGGTACTGAGCACAGCCTGGTGACGTGGGTCATAGTCTTATTTTCTTCCTAGATTTTGCAACTGTTTGCCAAGAATGCACGGATTTCCACTTTCCTGGAATCCAAGAACAGCTTGAGATTGTCCAGAAGGTTGTACTTAAGGCCCGAGCACAGCGCAGCAGTAAGTCGAAAAGGCACCATGGTCAGTGACAACCAAAATTACTTTCCTTGAAATAGAACAGTGGGAAGATGGATGTTTGTGGGCAGGAACAAGTTGATTCCACTCTTCTGCAGTTACTTCATCTGTAAAGTGGGGATGTTTGGGTTTAGCAGTAAACCCTGAGACTTCTGCATGAAATTTTCTCCTCATGAAGGTCCCTCCTTGCTGCCATAACAGATATAATTTTAATAAAAAACAACATATAAGTCCTTAGGTTCTGATCACTTTTTAACAGCATGGGAAGTGTGTCAGACCATCCTGCTTTCCTCTTTGGTTTAAGCTGCCTGTAGCAACACAGACTTTATCTGTGGTTACGTTTTTATTTCTATTTAAATTTAAATCTTTAAAAATAGCAGGAGAGGACTCAAGAATTTTTCCCCTTCCTTTAAAATGAATGCTAAAAATTGAGTTGACTTAATGATGTGTACCTTTTACTGCTGACCAGACCTTTGTGAATGGTTTCCTTTGCAGTTGTATTTACAAATGGCTGTGAAATGTTCTGACCACGTGGTGTTTGTACACCCCAAAACTTTGTTTTTCTTGCAAGGAGCTACTTGCGTGATTTAAACATGTCAGGAACATGAACAAATTCATAAGAGTACATAGAAAAAAAACAGGTTTTCTTGGGAATATTGCATTATTCTTGGGAATATTGCTGTAGTCTTGAGGGGAAAAGTGAAAGCTGTTTTTATTTAAATGCTGCTGATTTTTTTAAATCTATTAGGAACAAACTTGTTGCGTTTTTTATAGGTGCTATGCAGTTGTGGGGGCAATTTGGAAAGTTCAGTATTATGTATGAGAAACTGTTTTGTTTTGTCCAAATGAAGACATATCATGAAATATGATAAGAAAGCCAATATATTGAGGTAGAATTCAGTTTGGTGTGCATTGAAGGCAACAAAAACACTTCTGTCCATCCCCCTTCTTTTGGGGGACTTTGTGGTAAAAATTCAAACCAAATATCACCTCAGTATGTCCAACTTTAATGCTAAAGTGTGATTAATAGAGGATATATTTAATATTTATGCTGTGTGTTTATATACAGAAAACAAAATGAGTGGAATTGAAGATAAATTAAAGAATATTGAACGAAACCAGTCCAATATTTTGCCAGGTGAGTTGTGTTGCAGTGACCCCCCCACTTCTTGAAACAAGTTGTGTTCTATGCTCATTTTTAGCTCTAAAGTCAGAGCATAAATTATAAACTAAACCCAAGTTGACCTCAATCAGAGGAGAAGGATGTTCTTGTGGCTAAGGCAGAGAACTGGGTGTCAGGACATCTGGTTTCTATTCCCAGCTTTGCCACTGCGTCATGTGACTTGGGGCAAATCACTTCTCTTTGCCTAAAATGTCTTTTCAGAATTTGAGGGTGGAAAAAAAAAAAAAAAGATCTCTTGCATCTTAGGGAAAAGGTGAAACTGAAATGCCAGCAGCTGATTTTATTTTTGAAAATAACTGGATGTACATCACTGTTGGGATGCAGAAAAGCCTTTTATCGTGTGTTTTTCTAACTTGGAGAACAGAGAAATCCATTCACCTCAGAGAAAGTATCTATATCCTGATTTTTAGTAATGAAAGCTGCTGTGGAATTTGAAGATGAATACGTGTTTGTTTGCAAACAACTCTGCAACTCATCTTCCCATTTTTATGAATTATTTTAAATTCTAGTGATCACTGATACCTTTTGTCTTCCAGTACCGTATCTCAGTCGTTACGTAACCCACTAACTGTTTCCACATCCTTTATTTGAACCCATCCATTTTTGGTATTTCCTCCTCCCACATCTGTCTGCAATTCAGTGCTTGCATTGTGTATTTTGAGTATTGCACCTCCCCTGTGTTTGTTTTGCTGCTTCGTGCTGTATATAGATCATATCCGCCTGTGCTGGCCCTGTTGTTATTACACCACATGCCCATGATGCCAGTGGAACCCAGTGGAACCCATCAAAGCAGGGAAACCAGTGTAGGATAAATGTAAAACAGTGATATTCCGAGAGATTTTAGATCAGTTGGCTCCTAACTTTTTTTTTTAATCTCCTTGTGTATGTGTTCCCACCTCTGCCGTATATTTGTATTTGACTTCTGTCTTGAATGACCCTGCCCTTACATTGCCTGACAAGTGGATTTCAGTGCAGATCACCACCATGAGATCTTGGTTTATGTGATTCTGCAGGAGAGTTCTACATCACACGCCATTCCAACCTGTCTGAAATCCATGTTGCTTTTCACCTGTGCGTGGATGACAACGTGAGGTCTGTTAACGTGACTGCTCGCGATCCTGCGATCATGGGGCTCAGAAACATCCTCAAAGTCTGCTGCACACACGACATCACCACCATCAGCATTCCTCTCCTGCTGGTGCATGAAATGTCAGAAGTAAGTCAGTGGAAAGGTTTGAAATGGTTTTATATCCTTAGGTGCAACTGATGTGATTTTTCAAAGGGCATTTCGTGCTGGTTTAAGCCAAAAGGGGATGGTCTGTGTCAGTCATGTACCATTGTCCTGGCACTTGGATCTGTGTGGTGACCCAAGTGAAGGAACTGAACCAATTAAGAACATTTCAGCCAGCTGTATCCCTTGGAGTTGTTATTCCCACCCCTCATTTTGGACATGTCACTTCCTGGATCCAGCTCGTTGCAAAGCTCTTGCTTGGGAACTGTACCTTCAGAGTTGCTGGTGCAGCAGTGATACCAGATCCCCAGTTTTCATTATCATTAGCTATAAAATCTTAAAAGTAAGTTTTAGGAGCTGCAGATCTAGCAAAGCTCAGCTTAGAGTTCTGTATCCCTAAACACCACTCTGTAGCACCTCAGCCCTACACAACAGGAACCAAATTTCACCCTTACTTTGAACTCTCTCCTGCTTCACTGTCTAATCAATCTCATCCTTAATTTTTGTCCCTTTTTCCTCCTAAGTCCTCCCAGATACCAGCTGGGCAAGAGGCTCTTTGTGTTCTTACCCCCTGAGCTGTGTTCTGTCTTACTTTCTTTAGTGGGATTCTGATGTAAAGCTTTTCTCTCAGTCAGTATCTTTTAATAGTGCACAGTAATTTAAAACTGTTGGCAACCTCTTTTTTCTGTCACATCTGGCTCAGAAGATGCCAGCAGAGAAGAAAAGGGGGTGGGAAGGCAGGGAGAGGAGTGATGGACAGGCAGCACAGCCATGTCCTTGAGAGCTGGAAAAGCTATAAACCTAAGGAAATGAGAAAAAGAAGATAATTCTGTCATCCCTGCAGGGGTATCAATGGTAATTATAGTCTGTTGTAGGGTTTTTTTAAATAATCCTTTGATTTTTCACTTGTAATTTCAATATTGCCTTTCCTTCTTTGGAAGTGCCTGAGTGACAGCAAAGTAAAGGCTCATCAGTGGATTCCCTTCAACAGTGACTGGTTTTGTAACAGAATTTGACTGGAGCACAGTGTACAAGTGGCCCCCCTTTTGCAGGATCAGGGTCAATTATCATGAAAAAGTAAGGTAAAAATGTCAGAAAATGAAGCTGCTAAAGGATGTATTCCCATTCAGAAAAGCAGACTTTTAGGAACAGATGGAATTAGTTCTGAAATTTGTATCAAGTCCTTTGTTTCAAGGACAAATGCAAGTAACCAACATGCAGGGCAGGAGTGTGGGGCACTCATGGGACCCAGTTGCTGTATTTCACAAATTCATTGACCTTTTCCTTAACCAAGTTGCCATCTGACTATATTCTTCTTCTCTTCTTTTGTTTTATTTAAACCTTGTTAGTTTTAGCTTTTGTTTGCATATCCGTATTTTAAAATACAAATCAAGCACAAGACCAAGTGTTCATCATACCTTGAGAGTGTGTGAAACTGAAGAATAATCTTCTTGTCTAGTGCAGGATTCTTCAAAGGTCCTGATAAAACAGTTTATGTGTTATATGAAGCTGTAAGTCTTTGCAGAGTAAGCAAAAAGTGATGTATGAGATAAGTGTATGTTTAGGCAAAACTGCCTTGTGTGACTTGCATTGGCAGCACTGCTTATTACAGTGCTTTGCAGCTGGCTGACCTCGTTTGAAACACACAAATATGTGACTTCTTGGTGATGGAAAAGTGAATAATGACAGATTTCTGAAAGCTCAACCTGAACTCGGTGCCTTTAGCGGCCCCAGTTCTGAATCTGCATTTACCACCTACATAAAAACATTTTTGTAAAGTGGTTAACCAGGAGCCCAGCTGCAGAGATATTTCACCCTGACAGGCATTCATTAGGGGTGTTCTCTGTGCTTTTCCCAAAGGTCTTCTTTTATGGTTGGAAGGTTATAACCTCAGAGAAATGATCACAGAATCACAGAATGGCCTGGGTTGGAAGGGACCTTAAAGATCATCCAGTTCCAGCCTCTTGCTGTGGACAGCAACACTTTACACTAGACCACTAGATCCCTTTTTTTTTCTACATGAGGAGAAGAAATCTTAATTTGACAGAATGATTGCATCCTAAAAGGGAGTGAGGTGTAGTCTCTGCTAGTGAACAACCCCGAAAATTCCAGGTGTTTTTTTTTTTACTTGCTTGAATGCTATTAACCAAAACTCACTATAGGAGATGGGCTGTTTGCTTTTTTACTTCCTGTGTCCTGCACTGTATTTTGAATTGGTACTTAAATGATCATCATTTCCACAACTGTTACTTAGTTTGCACATAGAGAAAAATCCCGTAATATGGGAAATTCGTGAGAATGAACATTGTTAAAGGTGGATTAGAATCGAATCACTGCGACATCATCTTCGGTTCCTGTGGCTTTCATGGAGTGACATTCTGGGTTCAACCTGTTATTTCCCTGAGTGCCCACAAAAATTTAACATCTGTGTTCCTCTTAACCAGTCCAAGGAATAGTGTCATATCCTGCTGTTTCAATCAGTCCTTTTAAGGCTTAGTTCCCATCAGTGATTGCACAAGGTAGTCCCGAGAGAGAACTTTTCTTCTTAGTGACTTGTTTTCCTACCCAAGCCAAAACAGTGATCAAAACCAGCAGTAAACACCTCAATTACAGAAAGCACACAGGGGCAGATGAGTTATAATAAAAAGCTTAGAAATTAAGAAAACCCAAGCCAGTACTTGTCCAGCATTGTTCTGGTTAATGTGTTGAACACCCTAAAAGCAGCATCTATTGATGCAGTGATTTACAGAATGAAAGTTTTCTGAAAAAACATTTCTAACTTATGCTAGTTTTAACATATTGTGTATTTTGGGGAGGACAGGAGGTACTTCCCACTTGACTAGGAATTTTGGCCACACATTCAGTTTATTGCTTCAGTGTTATCAGCTGACATTCTTAGATAACCTTCCTTCTCAAATAACTTTCTTTAATCCTGAAATTAAGCTCTTTGATAATGGCAGATTGCAGTGTTTGACATTGCAAAATAAAGGCTGGCTTTTTTTTTTTCTTTTGTGAATAGAAAATGAAGTAAAGCTTACATTTGAAAAGGTACCTGGAAAGATAAATTGGTTTCCATGTCTTTATTCCTGTTTTCAGACTAGGAAGTGCTCATCTTCATCTTGAGAGTATATCTGAACAACTAGAGACTGTTTTCTTTCTGAGAAGTGTTTACAGTGAGTCATTTTGTCTCTGACTAGGAATATTCAGCCAAAGAATGTTTAATTTACTAGATTATTTAAACTATTACTTAAATTATTTAGTCCAAAGCTTGTAGCCATATCTTAAACCCCTGTGGTTTTCATGCCACCTTTTGCTATTGAACTTTAGGTAAGGCTTTGCTGTCTGTTCTATCTGAAACTCCTTCATCAGATGAAGATGAACTTGTTTGTTTTTACTATTAACATAAATGCAGCTTTAGGGGAGAAGGCTTCTACTTCAGTGTTAGAGATAAGGTTTTGCCAAGAAACCTTCACCAAAATCATCAAGAACAGATAGAAGTCATCATTATGCTGTTAAGATGTGGTTGGGAGCCTGTTCTTGACTAACTGAAGCATGAACTGACATTTATCAGTGGGATATTAGACATTTTCCTGTATTTTCCTGTTTAAAATCGTTCTGACATTGGGGTCTCCTACCACTAAGCAGTGGCAGTGCTTTTATGGTCTCCTGTAAGGTATATACCGCCTGCCCAGAAAACTCTGGAAAACTCAGGCTGTAATGCTGCAGGGAAAATGAGGTTCTGCAACAAAAATATATTACTTTTAATAATTTTTTTCCCTGTTACTCTTGTTGGTTAGATCCATTGTGCAGTGAGGTTTTTCTTTTATTCATTTGTAGGAAATGACCATTCCATGGTGCTTGAAGAGGGCGGAGCTCGTGTTCAAGTGTGTCAAAGGTATGACAGTGAATGCTTTGCTTGGGTTTTGGTTTGTGTTGCATTTGATGACATCCAGTCTTAGCTCAGGCTGTGTATTTTACAAAATTTATCATTTGTTAAAGCACATTTATATTATTTCTTTAAAACTATTAACTGTCATAACAGGAAATAGTCTGACAGAGTAGTGAGATGAAAAATGTTTCAAAAGGATCTTTACAACTTAAACATAGAGAAGAAAAATTGATTATTACTGCTTTGAGAAGTTTCTGAAGGAGGGCAAGAGCTGCTGGTGCAGGTGGGGGGGGGCATTCTGTCCCTCTGCCCCTTTGCTCTGGGGAGACCCCCCTGCAGAGCTGCCTCCGGCTCTGGGGGCCCAGCACAGCAAGGACATGGAGCTGTGGGAGAGAGTCCAGAGGAGGGACACCAAGGTGATCAGAGGGATGGAGCAGCTCTGCTGGGAGGAAAGGCTGAGAGAGTTGGGATTGTTCAGCCTGGAGAAGAGAAGCTTTGGGGTGACCTAATTGTGGCCTTCCAGGGCCTGAAGGGAGCCCACAAGGAAGATGGAGAGAGACTATTTCCAAGGGTCTGGAGTGACAGGACAAGGGGGAATGGCTTCAAACTGACAGAGAGCAGGTTTAGATTGGATATTAGGAAGACATTCTTCCCTGTGAGGGTGGGGAGGCCCTGGCACAGGTTGCCCAGAGAAGCTGTGGCTGCCCCATCCCTGGAAGTGTCCAAGGCCAGGTTGGATGGGGCTCTGAGCAACCTGGGCTAGTGGAAGGTGTCCCTGCCCATGGCAGGGGGTTGGAACTGGGTGATCTTTCAGGTCTCTTCCAACCCAAACCATTCTATAATTCTGTAATTTCCAGTGCCCTTTATATTTTGATTGCCTCAAACAATGGAATTCCCAGCATTTTTCCAAGACTAGTTTATTCACTAGTTCATCTCCTTGATGGAAAGTCCTCATGACTCAGCATGGTTTTCTGTCTTTCCAAGTGGTGTTACTACTTTCTGCATTTTTGTGTGCTGCACTTAAATACTTGAACCAGTCATTCAGTTTAAAATGTTAGTAGTGTTCTTTCTCCCACCTACTTGCAGAACCTTCATATGGTGACCTTTAGTAATTCCCAGTGGATATGTCATCCATCCCTTCTTTTATGTGAAAACTGCCTCACTGATTGATGCTGGTGTGATTAATGGGGAATATTGCATGGATATATAATAAATGCTTGGTGTTTTAGGTTTCATGATGGAAATGGCCTCATGGGATGGAGGAATTTCTCGGACTGTACAATTCCTGGTGCCACAGGTAGGTTAAACCAAATTCACACCCGACCAAGAAGACTGTTGGAAAAAGAAGTTACATGTCAGCAAATCTAGTTTGATGTGTTTCATATTCCCTGCTCCTTTGGGGTGAGCTTAAATTAATCAGTGTGTGTTTGGTTCTTTGCCTATAAAACAGGATTAAGGCTTATATTTTTGAATATCCAGCAGTATCTTCTGAGGATGGTAAAATTTCAAACTGGGAAGTGCATCTTTCCAAATGTGTATGATTTTTGAGAAGGAGACTTCTTTGCTGTCACTCTGAGGAGATGGGCTAACCTTGCATTACAGAACTTTAAATGTTTATTAATCATATCATCTGACAACTTGGAAAGCTGCAATGCAGTCACTTCAGTCATGCTTCCACAAAAACCTGAATTACTCCAGGTGTTTGAAGTTAGTTGTAATTAAGGATCTAAAATGATTTAATTTGGAGTTGTAGCTGATCTTCAGAAACAGGAAGTTTTCCAAAGATAACAGGCAGCACTGGACATAAAATGAGAGTTAGTTAGGAAAGAAATAACTTGTATTTCTTGATAAAAGCAAGCTGCTGAGCAAGGAGGAAGCCAAGAATAAATACTGAAGTTGAATCTAATGCTGGAATTCAGAGAGCAGGAGTCCTGTAGGTAACAAGCAGCACTATCCTGCTTTTGTTAGGTAGAAATAATCAATTATTGGAACAAGAAATCTACTGGAAATGGATATGTCACATAAATACACAGTGGTTTTATGTCAGTCTTTTATTTGAATTAAGTAGAATTATAACACGCAGCTTGAAAATTACCTGTGTGGTCTTCTGAAGAGCAGCAATTCTCTGAAAAATCAAGAAACAAGGTTGAGAGAGAGATTTAATTCTTCCAAAAGCCAAAGCTCACCGGTGTGGGTTTTTTTTTCCAGACAATTTCCGAGGAAATGTTTTACCAACTGAGCAACATGCTCCCCCAGATCTTCAGAGTGTCCTCCACACTGACTCTGACCTCTAAGCACTGAATTTTGAGGAGCAGAAAGCTGTATCCTGCGGACAGAGGACAAGAATAAAGAGATTCTGGACCGGAATGTCTCTTTCCTGAGGGGTGATGACCCTGAAATGGTATTTGTTGCACTTTCAACAATTGTGTCGTCGTAATAAAAGATAAATGCTGTCTGTACTTGGGTGTGAGCAGCTGATTTTTGCCTCTTGCTTTCTTTCAGCACAGTGTTACTGTTGAAGTCCTAAACTTTATCTGAAAGACATTCAATGTAACTTATTGTATGCAATCTACAGAAATATATAAGTCCCATTTTTACAGGATGAAAGACATTAATCAAACATTTAACCTGCTGCATTTTGTAAATCATGGGAGTGTTTAAAAAAATCAAATTAATATACACCTGTGACAATAATTAGAATTTCTAATTATTATTTCTTCCATTTGTTGTTATGTTTTTGTTTGTTTTTTTTTTTTTACTGTGTTTGCTTTTTGCTTATTTCCAGCCTTGACATTGACAGGTGTGTCATATAAACAGCCTAACAGGAACACTAATGTATTCTGGGTTGTTGTACAGGTATAATTTGCTGCTTAATAAGCATAACTTATTAACATTTTATGACTACTCAGAAATGCCAGGGAGACAGCTCAAGATGCAGCTATGGAATTTCTTGGGACAGACTTGAATCCAGTCAAAAAAAACCCAACCAAACCAGCCCTGTGTCCCAGTGACAGCAGGTGAGGGGGATATTTGGAACTGGTTTTCCTCCTTCTTGGACATCCTGGAACTCAACTGTGGAGCCCTTCCAGGCAGAGACTGGCCACAGGGAAAGTCCTGTCTGGAACTGGGATTCCTGGGATTGCCAGGACTGTTGGGCTCACAGCAAAGCAGATGGGGAGGGGAAGGTCCTGGGTGGCTCCCCAAGTCCACAGTTCTGTTGTGTAGGAAGTGTGGGGATTCTGGCAGAGCTGGAATCACAAATCTCTTCCTATGTGTTGCTGAAACTCTGCACCTGAAAACTGGAGAACCTGAAAGCCAATTAAAACCCAAATTGTTTTCTATCTCCATTGTGATTTTCTTTAAAAGTGGTTTAGTTTGACAAATGCAAAGATGATGAAGCTCCCTTGTGGGGAAACTGCATAATTTAAAATTCTCACAGAGGATCCAAGGAATATTTACCAGTCCATGATGTTTATAAAGTCACTGTGTAATAACAGGCTGTCAGCTTAGTATTTTTGAGTCCTGCATGCTGTAAGAAGCCATGTAAGTGACCCAGCAAACATCTCTTGCTGAACTATCAAATACTTTCTTTTCCTCTGCCAGCAACTTCTAAAGAGGAATCATGCAAGTAATGTGACCTAATTTGGTGTTCTAGAAAAGAAGGATGTAAATTCATCTAGAAGGAGCTGGATTAATCCTGTTAGAGCTCGTTTTACATTGCTGGCCTTCAGCTGAAATCAAACTCTGGTCCCAGAAAAGCAAGTGCTCTAACGCTATTCTGTTTGGGAAAGGTGTGGTGGCAGAAGTATCTCTTTTTATAAGCTCTGAGACTTATCTGTGTTGTGGTAAAGGTCTGTGTTACATATTTTTAGTTTTATTTTTTTCCCTCAGTCAGCACATCCAGCAACAAGGAGCCTGTGGAACACCAGCAGTCTTTGAGCAAATATCTTGCTTGCACTTCTAGATTATTTGTTAATAAAAATGATACCTGTTACTTTGCCAAAGCAGGAAGACACCATTTAATTTAGTTGCACTTTGGTGAAACTGCTGCTAATTTCTAAGAAAATAATTAAGCTTTCTGCCTTTTGTTTTTTTGAATGTGTGTTTTCAGTCCTCAGCGGGCTGCAGAGAAACTTGTCAGTGCTTGGTCTTTGGTACTAAAAAGAGCAAACAAGCTCTAGAGATGAGGTTTTGGAAAGTCAAAGTGGTAGGAATTGTATGGGAAAACTATTAGTTCTGCTTACTGAAGTCTGACCCTTGGAAATGCTGAATTGTCCTGTCACAGGGAATCTTTGTTTGAAGGATCCTTGACACAACATTTATTATTCCCATTTTTTGTATCTATTCTGAAAGAATGGTGGGAACAGCAAATTTTTAGAAAAAAAATGGAATATAGAAATGGGATTATCTAAACTGTACTTTCTGTTTGATCTGTACCCAGCAACTGTAACCCGAAGGCTGCAGTTTCTAGTGTAAAGGCACCTCAGGAACCCTGTTTGGGTCATGAAAAGCTATTCAGGATTAAGAGGAAAGTGACTTAATGGGCATGAGGTTTTCTATTTGTATGTGCAGTGCACTGTTCCTTGGAAGGATGACAGGATTTAATGCCTTGAAAATGCCGTGTAAAATTGCAGGCATGGTTCCTATTGAATAAAAAATTCTTGCCACTGGGAGGAGTGAGGAGCAAATGCCATTGTTCAGCTTTTTTAACCTGCTCGTGGTGACCACTGTGAACTGCAGGTGCCCTTTGCAGAGTGTGAACCGAGGTTGTTGCAAGGAAAAAAAATTGCCAGGAGTCTTGATTTGTCAAGGATATAAGTTACTGTCCTTCACCTATTGTCCCCAGCTCTGTGGTCCCTGCCTGTTTGCTCACATGGTGACTGGTGGCAAGCAGGGGCAGGAGAATTCAAGCAGTTGAGACACAGATGTACAGACCTTGCCCTGCCCATCCCCTGCTGCAATGCCAGGAATTTCCCTGTTGGTGGATGGCACTGCCCGGAGGGGTGGGAATTGTATCCGGGGTCTTTCCTTCTGCAGTAGTTCTCTCTGGAGAGCAAAATCTGTAAGTTCAGCTTAAAGATGAATTATTTTATAACTCTTCCTGTTGTATCAGTGATGAGTGAAGCCACAGAAGGTGATTATGGAAGAGGGGGTATAATATGAAGGAGGGAATTGGAATGGGTTGGGTTGGAAGGGACTTTAAAGAACACCTGGGTCCATCTCAGTTAGGACTGAGATCACACATTCTAACCCAGTTCTGTAATTTCTGTGAGCTTAAAAGTTGATCAGTTTATCATCTGTATCTCATTTTCCCCTGACTGGAGGAAAGTTTACTTGCATGGTATTTTGAGCATTAGTCCTCGCAGGCCTCATTTACTGTTATTTCTTGCCTGTGCCATATCCAAAAATACAGAGCTATTTGCTGCTATTCACACCAGGTCAGCAGTGTAAAGAGATGCCTGCCCTCTTCTTGTATCTTTGCCTCGTGGAGGTATCAGGACAGACCATCAGTACTGAGTAAAAATACATTTATTACTTCATGCTCGATACTGGATGTGGTAGAAGTCAGCAGCAACCACAGGACTGTGGTCCTGGGGGACCACAGAATTAGAAGAATGTATTCTTATGCACAAGGACAAACTCCTGGGCTGAGCCTGGGGGAGAGCATGTAAGGTGAAGGCAACCTAAGATTACTAATTCTGAGTGAGCTGAGACACAGCCAGTTGTCTTATGTGCTTGTTGCTCTTGAAATGAAAATGCGTTTTTGAATATTTAGAAGCAAAGCATTTCAGTTCTTGGAAACATTTTCACTCCTGTGTTTCAGTACTGAGTACTTCCAATGGTGACCACAGGCTCAGCATGGGTGGCAGGATCACAGCTTCTGAGGTGGGCATATAAATTACATCTTAATTTCCATTTGGAATGGGTTCATGTCTTTCTCTGCACATGGTACAGGCTGCCCTGATGATTTTAAGCTGTAGAGAAACCCGTGAGAAACCTGTAAAGCTCTTTTGAAGGTTATTTCTCAGAGGTCAGGCTAGATTCTGGGTAAAGAAAAGTGGCTCATAGTTCCTTATTTCCAATTCCCACTTCAGAATAAACTGCAAAGGGAGAATAACAGAGTTTGTCCGTTATAATAAAGGCTCCAAAAGAGAAAAGCCATTGAAAAGAGTCAGATTAAGATGTGAAGTCAAACTTGCAAGCTCTGCCTTGTTCTATAAGGTCCCATAAAAGGGTCATGCCCAAAGCATTCCATTGCTTAGGAGGACCTATCAACTATCATTATAGAGAATCATGGAATCATAGAAGCGCCTGGGTTGGAAGGGACCTTAAAGATCATCCAGTTCCAACCCCCTGCCATGGGCAGGGACACCTTCCACTAGCCCAGGTTGCTCCAGGCCACATCCAAACTGGCCTTGGACACTTCCAGGGATGGGGCATCATGACTGCTCTGGGCAACCTGTTGCAGTACCTCCAGTAGAGAATTTCTTCCTAATATCCAACCTAAACCTCCTCTCTGTCAGTTTGAAGTCATTCCCCCTTGTCCTGTCCCTACATGCATGTGTAAAAAGTGTTATAAAAAGTTCCTCTCCATCAAGGAAGTCAGCTGGAACAGGAACACAGTTTAGATGAGGCCGAAGGATAGGGCTGGGAAATAGGTGATATAATTTTGCAGCCCATAAAGCTTTCCCTGTATGTTTAGTGGAATATGGCAGAATGGACAGGGCACCAAAAAGACTGCTGAGGTGGTGGAAAATTGTATAAAGAGTGGGGTGGCAAGTGCAGGCTGGGGAAGATGAGACAGCTTGAGCAAGCAAAACTTCCTTACGGCACTTTATTTTCATGTCATGTATTTTTTTAACTGGAAAATGTACTATGGATATAAGTATGTGATGCACAGTTCCCATCTCATTGGCCAGTTCCTCTGCTTGCAGAACTGACATGGAACAGTACTTTCAACCAGTCCTGTGCAAGTCTGAAAAAAGCTGGAGAAGTTTTCCCTAGTAGGAGTAATTATCGATGCCATAGGAAAAAAAAAAGTCACAGAGCAAAACAAGGTTGCTGTGTCATGTTTGTAACGTGGTCCTATAAATTTGAAGTATCTAGTATCAAATATTCTGTGTATAACATAAGACAAACTCAATGCTGAATCATGACAGAACTCTGCATGGGCCAGCACATAATGATGATACCTTCACTTCTCACAAGAGCCATGGTCAGTACTGGCATGTTCCAGGGGGATGTGGCAATTTAAAACTCCTAAATCTTCACTCAGTGTGAATGCAGGGAAAAATATCATGATAGAAAAGGCACCAACCTTGTGCTGTCAGGGGCCTGCAGGATGTGATGTTAGTTTTGATTGTCTTCCTAGTTTTTATTTGGCGTTCACCTCCTGCTCTGTGTTTCACTCCTGTAAATTCAAAGTCTGCCAAAGTTCACTGTCTTACTCCAAAATGACACAGGTGAGGGCAGAATTTGAGTCCCCCTTGTCTGTCCTTCCAAGGGTGCTGAGTTTGAGGAGATACACACAGAGCAACTCTGGCTGAATGACAACTGAGGGGGAATATGAAAACCATCTGTAAATATTCAAAGTGTGCAAAGAGTAGAGAGGAGGTGGGTTTGTACCTCATGTTTCAAGAAGGGTTTTGACTTAAAATGGATAAAACTAGCAAAGAAAAATATGGTTTAGAGAAGCAATCTTTCTAAAAACTTAGAAATCAGTCTCATGATGTACAAACATTTCTCTGAGAATGGAGTTAGATCCATTGTGTGGATCAAGGTGTCAGGAGGATACAGCTATGCCTTTGTCTTATAAAGTGCTCTCAATCTGCCTGGGAGGTGGAAAGACAGGGCTCTCTGTCTGCCTTTCTGGTTGCTCAGTAGAAATGGATTAATTTCTTCCACTTTCTGTTCCATCTTTGGGAAGCACATGCGTGGCCATCTGTGTCCCAGCAGACATGGTTCATCTCCAGTTGGCTTTATATGTTGATTGATTTTAAAGCTGCACAAGGGAGTATCTCATGGAGAAAATCTCTCCATTCCTTCAAGAGATACTTACTGGAAGACACTTTGTGGAAGGCAAAACCTTGGAGGAAGAAATCCTTAAGTTGAATTAATTCAGGTTTGGATAAAGGGGTATAGAGATGTGCTGCATGGCACTACCAGCTCTTTCCAACTCTTAACAGTGCCAAATGTTATCAGAGCATCTTTGAGTTTCAATAGGGGTTTAAGGCCCTCAGATCCCTGGCAGGAGCAGACCCTTTACACATAAAACTAGGAATGTCTTGGACTGGGAAGTTACCAGAGTTGAAACTGGCTTGGTTGTCTCCCAAAAATCTTATTTTAAGTTCCTTAAACTGAACCATAACAGCTCCTGCCTGACATAAATTACAATCCTCCAAAATGCTCTGTACTCACTCATGCAAGTCATTTATAGTGACTTGTTTCAACTTGGCTCCAAAGGACGGTTTTAAACCCCAGCAGAAATAGCAGCACTCCACAAACAGGGGCCTGCTTCCTTCCGCCCCTCCTCACCCATGGTATCAGTCTTCTCCGTGCCTGTTTCCACAGCGGAAATCCTACCAGCACGAGCCAGCCAAACCTCCTGTTTTGAGGGATGAATCTCTCCTCTCTCACCAATAAAAGATGGAATTGGCAGCAGGTCATTGGCAGGAGCTTGGCCTCAAGCTTGACCAGCTACACAAGAGGATGTGAGTCCTTCTGTTGAGTAGTTGTTTGCAAACCGCTGCCTGACCACCAGTTGTTATCTTGGATGTGTTTTTAGCCATTTTGGGCAATTCTCCCTGCCCCTGGAAGTGGTTCTTTCTTCCAAGCAGTCCATAAATTACGGGCAAGTCTTGCAAGCTGATGTTGCTACATGTAAAATGGTCCACACCAACTCTTGCACTGAGAGTGCTCCTCAGCTCTCTTTGTGGAGCCTTCCTGTTGAGAAACATGAACTGCAGATAAAAATACAGCGTTGGCATCTTTCTGGGTGACCACAACACCGAGGGCAAAGCTTGAAATGAAATGATTGTACCCTTAATGGAAATTATCTGCCTCACCCTGAAGTGCCCAACACCCAGCAAAGTCCCTGTGTTTCAAATTATCTAGTCCTTTTAGAATGCCTATCATTGCAGGAAGCAATTTATTCTACTAAATTGATTTAAAAATGGAAGCATTCAAGAGATTGAATGATACACAGTTGACAGTCATTCAGAAGACAGGCAGCAGACTGCAGGAGTTCTTGTTGTTAGACTGAAGAGAGACCTTGTCACTCTCTACAGCTACCTGAGAAGAGGTTGTAGCCTGGTGGGGAATTGGTCTCTTTTCCTAAGTAATAAGTGATAGGAAGAGAGGAAAGGGTCTCAAGTTGTTCTAGGTGAATTTTTAGATTGGGTATTAGGGAGCATTTCTTCAGAAAAAGGGTTATCCAGCAGTGGCACAGCTGCCCAGGGAAGTGGTGGAGTCACCATCCCTGGGGGGATTTAGAAGACATGTGGATGTGGTGCTTAGGGAAAGAAATTAGTGGTGGACTTTGCAGTGTTAGTGCTTGGAGTCAATGATCTTTAAAGGTCTTTTCCAATCTAAATGATTTTGTCATTCTACGAAGCTGCAAAGTGGGGGCCAGGTAATGATAGGATAAATTACAAAGAGATAAAAAGTAGTTTTAGATCAGGAAGTTATGTTGGTTGGAAACATTACGCAGCTATAGAAAAGTTAAGATCACTTAAAATCACCTGGGAATTAAGTAATAACCCCAGATTTTGATAAGGCCTCAGAAGAAAATACCAGCACTCACAGGTCGTTTTAAGCTAAGAAAGAAAGAAAGAAAGAAAGGAAAGGAAGAAAGAAAGAAAGGAAGGAAGAAAGAAAGAAAGAAAGAAAGAGAAAGAAAAAAGAAAAAAAGAAAAGAGAAAGAAAGAAAAGAGGAAAATTCACTGCTAAGATCTTTGCAACAGGTACAATCCACTGAATTCAAACCTAGTCAGAGAATTATTCTTAGCCCTATAGTAATCATCATATGTTAAGTTAGATGGCTGTCTCTCTACTGGTGGAAATATAACATGAAGGTCAGCCACGGCCTGATCTTTTCTAGGGCTGGCAGGAGTCCTAATTCAAGTGGGAGGTTAGACTAGATGACTTCCAGAGGTCAGTTGCAAACAACATTTCTATGATAGCATGATCTCACACCTATATTGTAATTAAAGGGATCATCTTAATTAAAAATAAAAACAGAATCTTTGGGATGTGCAGAACTCATTAAGGGTATTCATATATAGAGTTTGGAAGAAGAGGCTTTCAGTCACGCTGATTCTTTATCTGTGTGCACCACATTTATATCTGACTACCACAGTTATATCTTGGTTTGGTTTACAGTGGGGAATCTTTTGCTGGAAGAGGACAACAACATTTTCTAGTTTTGCTTCTGCCTATAATTATTTTGCACAAGTAGGTATTTATTGGTGAGGACAACCTGCTCCCCTGCCTTGGTGTGAGACCCACGAGGTGAGTCAGCACATCCTGGTTGTTGCGATGGGGGGGCCCTCAGTGCCCCAGCACGGGATCTGTTGGAGAGTCCAGAGGAGGGACACCGAGATGATCAGAGGGATGGAGCAGCTCTGCTGGGAGGAAAAGCTGAGAAAATGAGGGTTGTTCAGCCTGGAGAAGAACAGGCCCCAGGGGACCTTTCAGTTCTCAAAGGGCGTCTATGAGAAAAATGAGGACAAACTTCTTAACAGGGCCTGTTGTGACAGGACAAGGGGTAGTGGCTTTAAACTAAAGAAGGGTCAACTGACATTAGGTATAAGGAGGACATTTTTTACAATGAGGGTGGTGAAACAGGTTGCCCAGAGAGGTGGTGGATGCCCCATCCCTGGAAACATTCAAGGTCAAGCTGACCAGGGTGCTGAGCAACCTGATCTGTTGAAGATGTCCCTCATTGCAGGGGGGTTGGGCTGGATGGCTTTCAAAGGTCACTTCCAACCCAAATGATTCTATGATTCTAGGAAAAAGGCATCAAGAATTTGGCAGTGCAGGCTTTATGCAATACATGCTGGATCCATGTCTTTTTCTTGTATTTTCTATTTGATTTTTTTATGGGGGAAGATGCTTTCAGTTTTTGACTTTTGGGAAGCTCAGGACACGCACAAAAAGGAAAGAGCTCTACTGTCTGTCCAAACACCAAACACATTTTTCATTTTGAGTACCCAAACTAAAGCAGGTTGGCTTTCAGATGGGAGAGATTCAGCACTGTCTGAGAGCCAAGACCAAGTGTCTGGAGTTCAGTGCATCTCATAAATAGGGGTATTTGGAATTGCAAGCTCTCTGGGAAAGCCTTGGCCTGCATTGGGGCACAATCTGGCTGTGTCCTTTTGGTCTGCTCTCACTGATGGCAGCACTTGATCTCACAAATAGCTCTTTAAAGAAGCATCCTGCCCAGTAATAACTGCCTGCTGGGTCACCTGCTTGCTGCAGAGTCCATCTTAATTTTTAAAGTGGAGTTATGCGGTTTTACAGTGGAGACCAGACCTGCCAGACACTCAGAAAAACTAAGCAGAACAAGAACAAAAGGTGGAAAACATAAACCAATCAAAGAGAGGTAAGGATGGATGAAGCTGGAGGTAGTGCTTCCTGTGTTTTTGTCATCCAGACAGTAATAAAGTACAACAGTCCAGGACCTAATTAGCATGCAGTCCTGTGGCCAGTTCTGGTTTCTGAGGGTGGATTTCATCGTGCCATGAGCACAATTAATTTTCACAACATTATTTTCATGGGAGGTGATTACACATTAAATTGCAGCATTGCCAGGCCTCCAGGCTTTTTGTAACAGTAGGAGAGATGGTGGGCTGGAGAAGACAGCTGGGTTTGCACGTGGTATATGTCAGTTTACTTAAGCAGGACCATTTTACTGCTGCTGGAGGAATGCAGCAAAAGGTCAGTGCTGAAACTCCACTAAAGTAAGCTGAGCACACATTCCATGGTGAGGCAACATATGCTCACTGCTTGCTCGATCAAAAAGGAAATTTCAGGGCTCTGCTACATGCTTGCCTTGACCCTGCTCCATACCGCCTGTCCAGTGTGCATCAGGCAAACTGTTCTTTAATCCTGCATGGAATACACATTCTGGTTAGAGGATGCTTGGAATACTTGCATATCATCATTAGCAGCGTAATCTTAAACTGGGCCCATGCGTATGCGAGGGGAGTGTGGGGAGGGATGTCAAGAGAAGTGTTACACAAATGAATAAAATGTATGGTTTTATTTCCTAGTCCTGTGTGCCCATCACAGCCTGACCCTGTCCAAAAGAGACTCATCTTTGCAGGGGAAAAATAAACTCAACGTTATTATTCAGCTCTTGCATTTTCTTGGCCTGTCTTCCTCAGATGTTTAATCTTCTGGAGTCTGTCAGATCTGGGCAGTGTCAGAGGAAGAATTCTGTACTAACAACGTGCACAAGAAGCTGCACCAACTTAATTGGGCTGTTAAAAAATTGCAGAAGTGAAGCTCTTACAGCTATAGGAGCTTTAGGCAGATTTAGAACATGCCCTCATAACATCACTTGATAAAAATAAGACTTGGGCTTTTTAATAGAACAAATTACTTGGGTTTTATATTTAACCACAGTCACTGTTAAAGCTATAACTGGTTTTCAGAATATTTTAGGAATCTGATCTTGATCTTCCACATGTTGAAAACCATCACAACAAATACCTTACCCTGTGGTTCCCAATCAAGAAATAACAATGTGGCTGCAGCCCTTTCTGAAAATGGGACTTGCAGGCTTTAAAAATATTATGCAATGATCAGTGTAATCAATATTAAAACTGGTTGATTGAGAACCTCTGTGCTGTGCTTTGGGGGGAAGCTACAATAGGTTTCAGTGTATTTTATGGTCAGGGATTAGGAGCAAACCAGTCATTCACTTAAGAGTTCGACTTNTGATCAGTGTAATCAATATTAAAACTGGTTGATTGAGAACCTCTGTGCTGTGCTTTGGGGGGAAGCTACAATAGGTTTCAGTGTATTTTATGGTCAGGGATTAGGAGCAAACCAGCCATTCACTTAAGAGTTGGACTCAGTGATCCTTGTGGGTCCCATGCAACACAGAATTTTCTGTGATCTACACTCATACACAGATAAAAAAGTGGGTGTTGAAAAGATGAAGTTAAAGAATAAGGTCTTTTCTGGCAGAAACACAACCTACTTTTTTAATACAACTTTTTACTCTTGGTACTTTGTGTGATGACCACATGGCAGGAAATCACAATGAATAATAACCTGGGGAGTTGGAAACAACGTGCTGCATGAATAGAATAGGCATTTGAGGAAGAACTCATTACTAGCACCAGATTGGTTTAATTTCTCTGACTCCAGAAGTTTGCAGTTGGCAATAGTAGATTGTAGGAAAGGCTGACACAATGAGGGTGGGACTGGCATCCAGCAGGACCCTGGAAAGGTGGAGGGATGGGTTGACAGGACTCTCATGCAGTCCTCCATTAACAAATGCAAAGCCTTGGCCATGGGAATACATTATTCCTGCCAATAGTCCAGGTCTCAAAGAATGAAGAGTTCAGTTCCACTTTTCTAGTGCCATATTTTACCTTTTTCCACGTTTCCTTTTGTAATTTCTTTACTAATCCTGTTATACCACTGAGATAGAGGCTGTCTCATGTCCTTCATCTCACACCAGAAAGAGGTTCACTGACTGCTTATTTTGCACCCTTTTCTCCTTAATGCTCCTTCTACCTTCTACCTGTGCCTTTATTCACTGAAGTCAGGCCAGTTCATCGATCTGCAGCAGGGCTTTGAGAGTGTGAGCAGTCCCAGTTTCCACAGGTGCCGACAACCACAGACTCCAAGAGTGCAGCGTGCTAAAAGTTGGGCACTGATTGATCCCAACCCACCTGCCACATGTTCACATTTCCTGGACAGACTCTTTCACCTCAATCTTTCTTTGCAGACCTAAGTCTTAGCAGTTGCACTGCCTTGAACAGCTCCCCTGCCTTGCAATCAGGGTCCCTTGCAAGGTCTATACAAATTTGGAGCTCCTCAGTAAGCTATGGCATAGCTTTGAGCCCCCTTTGCTGTGTTACCTGTGCTGCTGTTGAGGAGCCAAAAATTACCCTTCTCTCTTTCCCCTATTCAGAAAAGGAGCTGTAGGAACAAAAACTGGATTCCTGAGGTCATGTATGAAAACTCATCCTGTTTGCTTTAGCCTGCAAACCTGACTGGAATGCAGAATCACTTCTGAAATGGCCACTTTTCGTCATTTAGCCAATGAACTTGCTCCTTGGATGAATTTCTGGTGGTTAACTGAGCCTTAGCCACACATCTTTCTGAGGTGGCTTTCTGAGAATGCAGCCTGCAGGTTTACCTGACCTCTGCTGATAGTTTTATATGCAAAGAGGAAATTAAAAATCTACTGTTACTCCTGTAGATTCAGTTTAACCTCAGGTCCCTTTTAATAATCCCAGGAATCAACACATTTATACTAAGTAAGAATGAAATAAAACTCCCTTACCTTCCCACTCTTGTTTGCATATTTACAGAGATTCACATAAAGAACAACATGAAAGGAAAACACCAGCTCCATCTTTAAGCTAAAATGACATTTTTGAACCATTGAAAATTCAAACTGACAACTGTTCAATTTATGGTCCCAGGAACTGAAGGCAGATCATTCGATCTTTTGGACAATTTTAAGGAAAAAATCCTATAAGGGAAAAATATTTACTCTTTAGAGCAGTGCAGCACTGGAATGGACAGTTAGAATGCGTATGGAACCCCCAGGAATCCCCAGTCTTTAAGAACACTTTTTTTTTCAGAGCCTGGAGTGCACCAGGAGGCTGTAATTGGTCTGTACATCCCATCTTCAGTCCTTGTGCCCCTCAGCTCCTTCTAGCTAGGTAGCCCTAATCTTAATCACATGGAAAGCTCATGCAGCTGATAACAGAAGCCAGGGGTTTCAAAACCCTTCATGGGTCACTTCACTCAGTCTGGAGTTTTGATGCCCTTAAAAAAAGTTCTCCCAAGTTGAGATCTGGATGCAGGCAGGGTCAGGACTGTGCATTATGCTGCCACCCTCCACCCACCCTTATGTAGCTGGGAATGTGAAAATGCTCCAGCATTTACAAGGGCATGTAGGGGGACATGGGGGATAAGGGGGAATGGCTTTAAACTAACAGAGAGCAGGGTTAGATTGGATATTAGGAAGGAATTCTTCCCTGTGAGGGTAGGGAGGCTCTGGCACAGGTTGCCCAGAGAAGCTGTGGCTGCCCCATCCCTGGAAGTGTCCAAGGCCAGGTTGGATGGGGCTTGGAGCAACCTGGGCTGGTGGAAGGTGTCCCTGCCCATGGCAGGGGGTTGGAATGAGATGAGCTTTGAGATCCCTTCTAACCAAGGCCATTCTATGATTCTATGAAACCAGAGGAACATGCACTTCACCCCTGAAAACATCCAGGATACAGGAATTAGGATACTGGGACACCCACCTGATGCAAGAGTGTGGGAAGAGTCTGCAGGGCTTTGGGTTATGAACTTGAGCTTCCTTTTCAGTGTTTAATTGAGAATCATGCCTGTGCCATTGGGAAAGAGGTGCAAGAGGATTCCAAGCAGACATCCCTGCAGGTGCTGCTGGATCCAACACCAGCTCACACACTTTTTCCTGCGGTCTGATGACTGCTCCGTTCCCAGGGAGGCCGCTGGGTGCCAGGGAGGAGATTTATCTCCAGAGTAAAAGACATCTATGTGTCTCATCTCCTGTGAAACATAGACCTTGTGGTGGAGTCCTGAGAGTGTTTCAGCTCCCTCTGAAGAAGACAACTACTGGCGAATGAGCTGTGTCAGTTCCTGGGCTCCTTGACTTGTTGATTAAATCCCCACTGGCTGCTCTGCAACCTTAGATCCTCAGTGCACATGGACCCACATGCTGGTGTCTGAACACAAAGCAGAATCCCAGCCCAAATGGCCTAAGAATGCTTTTCCTTGAACCAGGCTCTCCTCTCCTCCTCTTTCCTGGTGGGAGACCCTGCATATTGCCCCCTCCCCTTCCTGTGACTCTCCCAGTAACTTCCCACAGACTTCCTCTGTGGAAGAGCAAAACAACAACAAAGGTAACACATCCACCTGACCTGTGGGACTTTGAAGGCTTCAGGTGCTGCGAGAGCAGCCAAAACATGAGGTAGTGTTGCTGTCCCTCACGTCCTGGGGACAAGTGGGCACCCCAGCTGTGTGCTGGAAATACCTGTTATGCCTTGGTTCAAGCCTTGTATTCCATTTAAAGACTAAACCATACTTCCCTAAATATCAGGGATATGAGGAGTTTCACTTCCACCCCTCAAGTGGCTGTGACCAGGCCTCAGGGGTGCAGGATCCACCCAGCATATCCCCAACAACACAGCAGGGGGAATGGGAAATGGGTGGGGGAAGAGGACAGGAGGAGATTTCAAAAATAGGATCCTTTTTATGGAAATTAATCTACAAGTCACAACTGCTGTCAAAAATTGAATTGCGAGCTTTAGACCTTTAAGTGTTGCCCACCATACAGGAAAAAAGAAAAGCTTGAAAGAAACAGGGAAAAGTTCAGATGACTGCACAAAAGTTTTCGGAATTCCCCTTCAAAATATGAGGAGAATTCAGACCAACAAATGAAGAATTGACATGCAAGACAAAGAAAGTCCTCAACTGAGCTAACAATACACAACACAAGGACGTTACCTGCAAAATGGCAGAAATTGCCTTTAATCATCTATACTGGATTACATCATTTAATCTGAATAGTTTCCATGGTCAGGAATCACCCAGAGATTTGGTCAGTTGGGCCACTGGACAAAATCTCATCACCAACAACAATAAAAACCAGGTTTTTTTGCTTTCCGTGGCATTTAACATCCCTGTTCCTGCTGTAATGAGAAAACCATACACGTGACAAACTAAACCCAAATTAAACATGCGCCATGTCATTCCCCTCTTCTAATAAATAACACCAAGCAGATCCCTGTGAGGGCTGGGGGCTGTCCCTTCTGTTCTTTCCAGCTCAACCTTTCACCCTTGGACTGCCTGTCCCTGCGGAGTGGGAACAGCTGAGGAGGTGATGAGAGAAGCAGCGTGGGCTGGTGGGGCACAGCAGCAGTTGGGAAGCCACAGGTTCTCCGTGGAGCCACCACTCTGTCTTCTGGCAGTCATTCCAACTCCTGTAAGACAGGGAGACTCAGCCACGGCCACCTCAGGAGGCAAAGATGGGGGTATTTGACTGTATCTGTGCTTGACATTCCCTCTTCAGAAAATGAATTTAGCATCAATAAGTAGTAAATCAAGATTAATTTTTTTTCCCAAGGAAGCTAGAATGTCCCTAGTCCTAAATCTTCCACAGTTTCCTTTGGGAGTAGATCCTTTTTCCCCCTTCCCTCAAAAAAAAAAAAAAATAGCAGGAAGCTGTTCTGTGATTTGTGCCTGCCTGTAGTGTGTGAAATCTCAGTGAGAGCCCTTGTGATGAGAAGGGAAGGTAATAATTTTAGATGACTCTAAGCTGTTTAACTCACCCTCTCTCTTACATGTGCGTGTGCCTGAGTGGCCCAGCCAGGATCTCTCTGTGTGTGACATGAAGGACAAGGTAGGACCCCTGTTAACTCTTCACTCTCTTGGGTTCCTCTTGACTGGCAATAACAAAACGTGTCTGAACAGGTCTTGTATGTGTTTTAAGAGGCAGCAGCTGCAATGAGGTGACAATTTTGGTCCAGAAGTTTTCTTGCTTCAGCCTCCAAGAGCTTAACAGCCACCAAGAGTCTTAGGCAAGATTGCTGTCTGTTGTCTTGTTTATTCATTCTGGGTATTGACAACAAATTCTGTGTATGACAAGAAATCCACCTCTCATGTTGGATAATGGGAAGAGAAATAACAAATTCATCGTGCTATAACCCTTTTTGTCCTCCTCCTGCTACCAGAGCTCAGCTCTGCTGCTGATTAATCATGTGTGCTGTGGCCTTATCTAAATTAGTCTTGATGCCAACAACACACTCCTCAGTATTAACCAGTTTTATGGCTATTGGTGGGTCCTTGGGTGTCAATACCACCCAGCCCTGCAACCTTTGCTGCATTTGATACTCTCAGGCACATGCTGTGACTCTTGGGGATGGTCCTGTGCAGGGCTAAGGGTTGGACTCGATGATCCTTGTGGGTCCCTTCCAACTCAGCATGTTCTGTGATTCTGTGATTACTTTTTTTCTGCTGCTTCCATACTGTGATTCATATTTCATTCATAATAGTCCCAGTATTTGTCTTATAAATCTCTACATGCTGGCCAGCAAACCCCATTAGCCTAAAGCTGGTGTGATGGGGCTCCATTATCATTCTTCACAGGGCTTACAGAGTTTAATGCAGGTTGCCCAGAATCTGCAACACTTGCCCTGCCACAGGGCAGTCAGATCTGCCATCTGGGAATCTGCTTTCTCCTCTGTCCACCACCAGCCTGGGGCTTCACAGGCAAGGTGAACAATTTCAATCTGCCCTTCTGAGTGAGGGATTGCCCTTTCCAGGCCTTAAAATAGGGAGAGATTTTTAAGAGATTTGAAAATGGAACTTGGGACCCTAAGTCATCACGCATTTTTTTGAAAGACGTGCTCTGCATCCGTATCACGTTACTGCTCAGCTGCAGGACTTTTCTTAGACTATCTGAAAGTGGATCCTTGCTGCTGTGTTCCAAAGGGGATTATTTTAATATTGTACTAAAATACTGACAATGAAAACTTGTTACTTTTATTAGGCAGTAAGCACTGTCATCCTGGGTCTTAAGATTTCCAGTAGGCAGAGGTTGACTGCTGAAGTAAATTTTTACCATTTTTGAGGTTTTGGAGGGTTTCTTTTACTGCAAATGCTATGGGTATCTCCCTTGATGTTTTCCATGAAGGCACATGAGTCCAGGATAACATGCTGTCTGAAAATCAAAAGGTTACAGAGTATTTTCTGGAAACAGCTCCTTCATGGGCCAAGAGCATGAGTTTAAGAATGAGACCTCTTTAAGAGGAAACAAGGCTTGCCTAGTTGAATGAGGAGCTCCAGGATTAACACTGCAATTCATCTTCATATGCTAATACATAAAAACTCAGCAAACTGCTGGCCACAGATCTGACTTCAGAATGGTTCCAGACTCATTTCAGCTCTGATGCGGAATTGTGGAGCAGCACAAGACTGCAGTACTCACTTTAGCTCCCAGCTGCACACCACTTGGTCTTGGGCCAGACACCAAGACTCCTCGTCTTATGAGGGCCAGGTGTCCCAGTGAAATCACAATTTTTAGCTGTTTGGTTTGGTTTTCAGATTGAGCAGGAGAAGTCCTGATTTTTGCAAGTGTTCTGGCCAGCCTTTCCATGCAGAATGCTGTCACATCTACTTGTTCAGCAGAAAACCACCAGAGCAAGGCTGTCCCTTGGTCCACCATGGCCCTCAGCAGTCACATTCCAGCTGGGCTGACTAAAAGCCAAAGCAATGCCTCCCACAGACTTGTCAGATTTTTTTTTTTTTTCTCCTGCTATTTGGTATTTCTTTTAGGATCAAGGGTTCTGGGATGAGACATGGTGCATCCCACAAAGTGTTCCTTTGACTTGGGCCATCAGAATAGCTTGTAGGGAAGCACAAGTTAGAGAAACTCTTTTAGCCCATGGCTTGTCTTTTCAATGAGAAACCTGATGAATGAGACATGAAAATGCAGAGGTGATTAAAGGGTGATTAAAGCTGATGATGGAAATCCAGCTCTGCATCCATTACACTTCAAATGTTCTCTACGGGGAGGAAAAAGTGGAAAGGAAATATTACAATGCATGTTTTTACAGACAGGCATGGCTCTGACATTAAGCAATGTTTCCAGGAGTCACATGCATTAGGAATGGGCAGGTCTTCAGACTGTAGCATAAGAGAAACTAAGAAATCAGTGCTCCACACTTGTAAGAGTGACCCTGGGCTTTGGTTCCCACTGACTGCCCTCTCATACAGGCTAAGAGGGCAGAAAATACTAGTGATATTCCCTCCTAAAAACTGCACATGCATTTTGCACAGATGAAAAAAACTGAGATGAAGCAGAATGAGAAAAAGATATGAAGATTTTCCTTGTGAGCAAAAGGCAGAAGGTGTGATTCCTTTGGTCACAGCCCCAAGCCTGGCAGAGCTCAGGGAGCACTTGGACAATGCTCTCAGGCACGTGGTGGGATTGTTGGGGCTGTTCTGTGCGGGGCCAGGAGTTGGATTTGGATGATCCTCAGGGCTCCCATGGGCTCCCCTTCACTCAGGGGTCTTGTGCTGAAGGGTTTGCAGTGGCTCAGGCCTCATATTACACAGCTCCTAATGTGCAGCTCCGTCATGCTGGGTGTGCTCAGTTCAATTACGTTACCAGGTACTCTCCTCTTTAACAGGCAGGCATCTCAAATGACACAGAAAAAGCAGGTTCTTTGCTGTGAAAAGCTGACAGTCATATTGGCCAAAATATTTGTATAAATCTCAGCTGTTTTCCTCCAGCTAATACCTTAATAAGTCCCGTGAAACTAATTTAAAAGACTAATCTATCCAGCCCCAAAGAAACTGAAACAGCATCGGTGCAAAATGAAGGGAAACAAGTAAGACATATGGAAGAAGAGGCAAACTAAGATGGTCATATGTTATTTAAAAAAAAAAAAAGTGAGTGTTTGGGCTTGGGGAAAGGAGACAGTGAAACAATAGGGAGCTGTGGCCATTTTCCCTTTTCCCTCTTCTTTAAGACATTACCTAAGTCCTTATCTTGCCCATACAAATAGAATCGCACCCCTACAGGAGGCAATTACGCCCTCCCCAAATAAATATGGTCATCTGGAAGTCACCTCAGTGAACAACATGAACACTTAATGCACCCAGCTACGTGCCACTGCAGGATCAATGCTCCAGCCTGCACGCCCCGGGCAGCAGAATTGCCACTGCATTAAAAGCAGCAGGAGCAAACCCAGGGGCTTCCTCTCCCTTTAGCATGGCTTACCTATCTGTTAACCAGCCAGGAGTGCTCCTTTGGGAGGTACAGACCAAGCTTTAGCATGTGGGTCGCTTAGCAAGAGATGCCTTGGATTTGCTGGGTGTGTACAAAAGGAGCAGTGGCCACTTGGAGCCAATTATCCCCAAATACTGAGATGCCTGGTGATCGTGCCACCAAGGAAGTGGCTGCAAACTTTTCATTGCTCACTGATGAGGTCCACAACTGTTTTTACACCTTCTCCTCTAAATAAGGAAGCTGTGAGGCTCCTGACTAGCCGGCCAATTTGACTCCTTTGCTTCCCGCAGCCAATGAAATCCCACTCCTGCCTCCAGTCTTGGGTGACAGCATTCATCAAAGCTCGGCCAGCCTGGGAGGACGGCAGGTTAGTGTTACAGCCGTGGCAGGCTTACCTTTGGCAAGCTGTTGATGTCAGAGTGATGATGTGGGGAGGGACAGCCTCTGCACTATAAAGATGGCTCAATCAAATATAACCGAGGCTGCCCACTGGGGAGCAGGATCTACAAAACATGGTCCCCACCAGTTGGAGTCCTGCTGGCCTGTCTCTGCTCCCAACCCAACTGCTCTGGGGCTTTAGTTTCAGGTCAGCAATCTCTATTTGCTTTCCAAAAATAAGCCTCTGCCACCATGCTGAAGGGAGAAAAACAAGAAGGGCGGTATTTTTAGGGCCATTAATTCTGACCACGTGCCCGGGAGGTGAACCGGATGGCCACGGCACAAAGACTCCTCATCACTATGTCCTGCGAAGCCGGCGTTCACCGGACGTTCCCTGCCTTCGTTCTCCTGGGCTTTCTGGCTGGGATTGCTTCTACACACCCCGTTGTAAGCAGAACTAATGGCACATTGCTGGAGAGAGGATGGCAATCTCTGTTGTCCAGGTCCATTGCTGGGATGTCAGGGGAGAAGTCAGATGTGAACTGGGAGAGTGACTATTTGCTAGGAATCAAGAGGCAGCGGAGGCTTTACTGCAACGTGGGCATCGGGTTTCACCTTCAAATCCTCCCAGACGGAAGGATAAGCGGAGTTCACAATGAAAACCAATACAGTGAGTTGCATCCAGAAATGAAATAGAATAGATGTCACTTAATTGCTGTGAACTCTAGTAATTACCCTTCACAGAATGCAAATGTTATTACTTGGTGCTATTAATCTGTTGCCTTTTGAAAGTCTCTAGGATCAATAAACACCAGCACCCTTCGGGCTGAAACGTGGCACAAATGCTTAGACAAATTTAGGTAGAATTTATTTTTACTCTGCCTTACTGCACAGATGAGAAAAACAAACAAACAAACAAATGAAACAGGTTGAAAACTGACTCTTCTGTTGCATTTTCTCACTCCTCACCTTCTCATTTGCCTTGTGAATCCGGGAGGTTGTCACTCTGTTCCGAGTGCCAAAGCATGATTTTTGAATCCCGGCTGACTGTTACTTTTGGGACACTCAGTGTGTCCCATGGAAGGGGCTTGATGTTCCTGGTTTGCTCGTCCTTGTGGGTGCTGTTCTGTAACTGTAAGAGTAAAGGAGAGCATTAGTCATATGGATTTGAATTTCCTGCAGAGGGCAGTTGCTAAAATCTTTTGCAGCTAAGATGTCATGTGGGACTTCAAAATAGTAAGCCACACTCCTCTAAAGCTAATAACAAACCCTCTGGAAGTACAGTGTCTTAGATACAAATAATTTATTTATGAGAGAGCCCAAGAGTTTGACAGATCAATAGTCAGATAGAGCAAAGGGATAACACAGTGTGTGACTATGATTCCAGAATAACTGCTTTCAAATCCTATGGCATGTGGGAAAATGCAATATCTTCTCTATGTACCTCTAGACTAGGGAGATAACTCTATTAGAGAAAATATGACAAGTTCCTTAGGGTTTTAAAATAAATAAATGATATCTGAATTGCCTTGGATTAGCTCTAGATTCTGTGATAACACTTCTGCTGAATGTCTTATTCTTCAGGTCTCTTTGAGATATCCACTGTAGAAAGAGGGGTTGTCAGCCTGCTTGGGGTGAAAAGTGCTCTCTTCATCGCAATGAACAGCAAGGGGAGGTTGTATGGAACGGTGAGTACCAGTGCAAATACTTTTTTTCAAGGTTTAAGCCAAGGCTGCAAAGGTTTTAGAGTGGTCTTGTTTGGTTTGGTGTTTTGTTTTGTTTGTTTTTTGGTCTGGGTTGGGTTTTTTCCCTCATGGAAACCTGTGGTTACAAGCAGAGAAAACGGCCTTTCAGCTACAGGGAGCGTGCCCAGCCTGGTGTCATCACCGTTACTTAGTGCTGTTGGAGGGCTGGGATTTTAAAGCTTCCCAATAGGACTGTACAGGGAGCACCCTGGGAAAATGAATGTGTTCTGCAAGTAGGACAGATTGATTAGGTGGCTTCTTCTAAGGTCTCAGTGCTGCAAACACGTTCTAGCAAAACTGAGCCCTGTTGATTCCCTTTTGCATTGCACTGTGTGTGGGAGAGGCACAATTAGAGCTATTAGTAAAATAATGACCACATGCTTCCCCCTACCAAAAACTTGGTGAGCAGGGAGAATAAATAGGAAGTCTACCCTACAAGGCCAACATATGTGGCTGGGGTTATTTTAAAGACCAGTTTTGTGAGATCAGTTGCAAAGGGTGAGAAAATATTGGCTATTAAGAATGGAATGAAAACCATACTGAAACACCGTCACCGTCACCCTCATCCAGATGATTTACCATCTAAATGCAATTTAGTTTCTGAGGTATGAGCAAGACATTTCCAGTCTCAACATTCAGCAGTAAAACTGCTTGTTAGGAAGTGCACTTGGAAGAGGCTGGCTCTGGGGAAAAGCAGCCCATCTCAAAGTAATGAACAGCACTGATCTCTTTTGCCAAGGAACGACAGAGTCCTTTCCTTTGAAACAGCTGGAATTTCAACAAAGTATTTCAGTTGCTTAATAAAATGCCAATTGTTGTGAAGGACCCATAGCCCCATAGCCGTTTCTAACCTGACTTATTCCTTTTCACATGGATAAGGGACATTTTGAGGTTTCACCCCAGGAATATTAGGAAGTCCATGTCTGATCACCTGCACCTGCAAAGTGCCACAAACCCAACTGTTCTGCGTGACTGGGTTTTCCTGAAGAAATGCAGAGTCTGGCTTCAGAGCTCCCTTTGATGTCCCCCTATATACCCCCCACCCCCAGGTTCAATCCAGTTTTGTTATCTTCAGACACTTTTCAAAGCTGTAAGAGATGTGCATTTCCCCCACACAACAAGCTTTGAGTGGTGTTATCACACAGGTGTTCAAATGGCACAGCACTGGTGGCATCTCACGTGCCAGACATTTGAAGTCAGAGAACTATTCTGTCTCTTTTAATTTTCTCTGCATTTGTCTCCTTCTTGTCCTTGCATCCCCCTCTCCCAAACAACTCCCTCTCCTTGGATTGACAGGATGTAACATGGAGAAAAACAAAACTGTTTTCCCACCCTATAACCCACTGCATATTTAAATATCACTAATGATTTATCAAAGAAAAGATTTATTGCTAATCAAATCTCTTATCTGAGCAAGCAGTTCTCCCTGGACGTTGGTGTTTGTAAGAGAACTGAAGGTTTTTGACATCCAGCATGTAGGTTTTTTCATAAATTACAGGACTTCTGGCAGAGGGGAGCTATTAAATAAAGCTACGAAAAGGTGTGATGCTGGCAGAAATATTTCCTTGCAAGTAAAATGAAAGAATCCATCATTTAGAACGAATTCACTCGGTCTACTGCAGGAAGTCCACAGTCCATTATGTGGACAGGTGGCATCTGAGTTCATCTGACACCAAATTAGCACCGAGGAGGGAGATTTATTGTTGGATGCAGCCGCTGAGGCACCACCTGTTGCTCGCTGCAGCGAGCGCTTCTGTAAAAACGCGAGCGAGAAAAATGACCTGGGCTTTTGTGAAGTATTTACTGTCCCTGCTTTGTTCTCCCACCCCCCCTCCCCTTGCTGTTCTTCAGGCTGTCTTCCAAGATGAGTGTAAATTCAAGGAAACCTTGCTGCCCAATAACTACAATGCATATGAATCAAATGCTTACCGTGGTGCTTACATAGCCCTCAGCAAACACGGGAGAGTGAAGAGAGGAAACAAGGTTTCTCCTGCCATGACAGTGACCCACTTCTTACCCAGAATATGAACGTGAGAAGATTAAATCCCAGGAAAAACTGTTTCATTTTGCACATGGGGAATAATGTCCCAGGTAAAGTAGTATTTATACTGGTCATTTAAAAAAAAATATCTATATATGTATGTGTATATTTGGATAAAAATATTTGTACTAGATTCATCACATGGCATATGTAATATGATGCTGCTTCTTCTCTTCTACTCTGTACAAATTTTACATGGCTCTGTGCCTCCTTTGGTGCTGTACAGAGAAAAAAAAAAAACAAGCTGGAGTGCAAAGGATTTGGAAGAAGAGTATACAAAAGTATGCAAAAGAAGTATTTGGAATGGCTGTGGGCAACCGTCTAATCAATCGTAGGTTATTTACTAAATAATATTATTTACCTCAGACAATAACCTTTCCCAGGGAGCTGTTTACATATCATGGGCCAAATCACCAGATGATTTTGCTTCACCAGAGCTTCAGGCAGTTCACTCCATCTGAATATCTGCCTGCACCTCCCCTTCTACAGACTGTGTCCTGTCTTGGGAAGTCCTCAACCTGTTTTGATCACTAAGATGCCAATGCCACAACTGTTTCTGCACAAGCAAACTGTTTATCCCCAGAGCCCCTCTGTCTTTGAAGGGATTCTCCAGGGCCTCCTCACATGGACTGGCTGGCAAAATGAAGACCTACAAGCAATTTACCACAGGAAGGGCCACGGGACAAATCACAGATGGGTCCCAAATGCAAAACTTATTTGCAGCTGAGGATTTTGAATGGCATTTTGTGAGCTTAGTTTAGACTTACCTCAAATATAGATGTGCACATCTTTAATATAAATACTTGTATATATATAGACAGGGGATGTGTGAGTGTGTATCTATGTAATGACATACTTTTAATGAATCAATCATCCCAGTCTCTCAAAGCCCAGGTGCCTTTATATGCCTGCACACATACCTAAGAACATAAATATTTAGAGGCACTGTGTTTCATTGAGGCTGAACCTTGTTAATCTCTAAGAACTAGAACTGGCCTGCGGGATGCATTTTTTAAAATGTAGGAAATCCATGTAAGCTTCCAGCAAAGGGTTATTTTAGAAAACTTCTCTGTTTTGAATTTTCTATTTACTGCCTTAAATATAATCAGTTCTTCTCTATCATACCTCATGAGGTATGGAGGACAGAGAAAGAAGAAGGCTAAACAAGCAAACCTTCCCGAGTTAGGACAGAGGAATTTGTGCCATAATTCCAATTTCTGTCACTTGCAAAGCATCAGTTTCAAAAAGAACACGGCAAGCTGTGTGAAATACTCTTCAGAGCTCTCCTAGAAGCCTCACAAATGGGACATAACCTCGCCTTGCTATTTTGACAACCTTTTTCCAGATCACCAACGAAGCTGCATTCTCTGTGCCTTTGAAAGAGTATTTTGAGAGGCCCTAAGTCAAAATGCAGTCACTATAAATGTCAGTTACCAGAAGCCTTGGGATTCCTGCATTGATGGCGTGCTCCTAAATTTGAAACTAGATTCAATGCAATGTCAGAGCACGAGCATTTTCAGCATAGATGGGTCGTGCTGCTGCAGAAGGGAATATCTGAGTGCAAGATTATCTCCCACGGCCAGCCAAAATGGGGCTATGTCCAGCCTTGACATGCCATTCTATTTGCAGGGGGTGTCTCTTCGTGATGAATTTGAGCCTCCTGACATGCATGAAAAACACTGTCAGGGCCAGATCCTCGCTTGGAGTAAATCAGCCTGCTAAGACTATCACTTTATAGGTGCACAAGATTTGACCCAAAGGATGTACCTAAAGCCACCATTCCTGAAAAGCTGTTGAGGTTATTGTTTTGTGAACAAGATCCAGTTTTCCAGCATCCTTTGTGTGATTTATACTGGAATTTATCTGGCTGAAATGCAAGTGCTGATTTTAAACTGATAACAGTTTAAATGAAGTCCTGCTTACAGGACATGAATGAGATACTTTGGATGATGCTTTGGAAGGAAAGGAGTGTGGTCTTGCAGTATGTAGGGAGAAGCCAAGTTGACACACTTTGTTCATCTACAAGATACACAGCATTTTCCTTTGGAAAAATGTGCATTTCAAATGAAAAATCAGGATGTTATGAGAGGAGAGAGTGAGTCAGAGGAAAGTTTGGAGGGTATCAGACAGTCACATAGAGTGTCTAAAGGTAGAGGGTAGGAAGACTACAGCTGTGCTGAAATGCATAAGCTGGCAACCTGTATCCTGGTGTTATATTCTTAATTGTCTTTGAAATGAAGTTTGAAGAAGGATGGAAAAGTACACGGATGTAGAAATGTGGTTCGAATTCTGACACACAAGTTTGCTTCTGATTACAGCTTAAATCAGTTTTCTTAGGATAGGATGAAGTCTGTTCCCTCTTAAACCAGTGCAGCCTAGAGGAATTTATTGTTGCCAGAACTGACAAGAGATGGGATAACTGACACAAAAGATGAGAATCAGACTCACTGTCTCTGTTTTGCACACACTGCTCAAGGTGAGAACAAACTAGAGACCAGGTCACAGGAAGTCAGGACAAGGAAACGGCTTCAAGTTGCACCAGGGGAGCTTCAGGTTGGGCATCAGGAAGAATTTCTTCACTGAAAGGGAGGTCAGGCATTGGAAGGGGCTGCCCAGGGAGGTGGTGGAGTCCCCATCCCTGGAGGTGTTCAAGAAACTGCTGCATGTGGCACTCAGTGCTCTGGTCTATTTAACAAGGCAGGGATCGGTCGAAGGATGGACTCGATGATCTTGGAGGTCTTTTGCAACCTAAATGATTCTGTGATACTACAAATCTGTGCAGACACAGCCTGCTGGGATGAGATTGTTCTTAGGAACTGCAGGCCCTTGCAGATGCAGTTTTGGTGGGCATTTGGAAAGCCCCATCAGTCACTCTGCAGAGTTCCTCTTCAAAATACTGCATTTTTTCCTTATTACACATCAGTGACAGCCAGATCAACACTGAAGTCAAGGCTGAAATCAAAAAAGGTCTCCCAAAGCCAGGAATACTGACTAATATGATATGTCAGGAGGGATAGCTGTGGGAAGAAAGCCCTGCAGCACAAAGAGTGCAGAGCTGAAGCCCTGTGGAGTTTTAGACCAGTTGGATATATGCTTTGACAGAGGTGCTTCTTAAGTGAATGCAAGTGTGCCTTCCAGAGAGGAGCTGAGGAGTGTTTTGACACACTGCAAGCAGTCCAGGGGCTGCTCATGGTAGCAGGGCTCAAGAAGTTATGCAACTGAGTTATGCCTGAGAAATGGCCTCATCCTGTTCTGCCTCGTGCTTGATTAGCTAAATTTCACCTTCTTACACCATCATCATGGAGAGGGAGGATTTAGGAAGCCCACCATTCCTTTTGCACACCTCGGGATAAATTTGTTAAGCTGGCACAACCCAAACCATCTGAAAGCCTAATGTAGATGATAAGGTGGCTCTGGAGTGAATGTGAACATCATCTGGCAAACCCTTACACAAAAACTTCTTCCAAAGTTCCATGGGTGGGTGACTATGTAAAGAAAACTCATGAAAGTAAAGGGATTTCCCAAACCAGGGCCAAAATAGGAACTGGAAAGCTCATCTCATCTCATCTCAGTGTGCATTAGTGGGGGGTCATGACACGGGCTACAAGCTCTGAAAGTGTTGCTGTGAGTGCCCCACACCAGCCTGTCATGCCCCTGTTTTGCACATGGGGTTCTCCTGTGGAGCTGATACCTGTTTTCAAGGTGTCTTCTTCCTTAGGCAAATCCCATAACAATTTCAGACTTAATCCACCCCTGTTAGAACTGGGTCATGTTCTTAAATAAATGTATTTTTCCCAAAAGTGCAGAGAGACAGACAAACACACCGTGGAAAAGCAGAGTAATATTTGTATACCTCACTAACTATTTCAATTCCAAGATTTTATTTTGCACAGTAAAATGGTGCCAAAGTTCTCAGATTGCTTTCTTTTCACTAAAATATACCTCATATTCTGACTCAATACGGACTCACAACTGAGACTGTAAATTTGCAAGAAACATGAAACTGTCCAATCAATTGTTTGTGAAATTGCTTCTATTTTTATATGTATGTGCTGCGCACAATAGTTTAATGTATTCTGAAAATAAAATTTTATACGTTTTTGGTAGTGTTTTGACTCTAAATCCCTTTTAATATTTGATTTTTTCCTTGATTGCAGAGATTCTGTATTAAGCACATTCAGGGCAAAGGGCAGCATCAGTGCCAGTGCTGGCACCCAAACCCTCCCGTGCCCTGGGCTGCACCCAGAGCAGCGTGGGCAGCAGGGCAGGGGGGGATTCTGCCCCTTTGCTCTGGGGAGACCCCCCTGCAGAGCTGCCTCCAGCTCTGGGGGTCCAGCACAGCAAGGACATGGAGCTGTGGGAGAGAGTCCAGAGGAGGGACACCAAGGTGATCAGAGGGATGGAGCAGCTCTGCTGGGAGGAAAGGCTGAGAGAGTTGGGATTGTTCAGCCTGGAGAAGAGAAGCTTTGGGGTGACCTAATTGTGGCCTTCCAGTGCCTGAAGGGAACCCACAGGGAAGATGGAGAGAGATTATTTCCAAGGCCATGGGGTGACAGGACAAGGGGCAATGGCTTCAAACTGACAGAGAGAAAGTTTAGATTAGATATTAGGGAGAAATTGTTCCCTGTGAGGGTGGGGAGACCCTGGCACAGGTTGCCCAGAGAAGCTGCCCTGGAAGTGTCCAAGGCCAGGTTGGATGAGGCTCTGAGCAACCTGGGCTAGTGGAAGGTGTCCCTGCCCATAGCAGGGGGTTGGAATGAGATGATCTTTTAGGTCTCTTCCAACCCAAAACATTCTATAATTCTATTATTCTATTCTGCAATCTGAGGGTCACTTAATGCCTGTGGTGTTACAGACAGGTAAAAAGAATCTGGCCTCCTAAAGCTGACTTACTGATTACTGCCATTTTTAATCAGCTGTTATTCCTGTCATCATTGCCCTCTGGTGGTTATTTTGTTAATTTAGCAGCGAGATGTGAGAGATCAAGCATGGATTCTGCACCATGGACCTGGGCACAACTGGGAAAGGAGACTCCCCCTCATGGCTGGGACTCTTTATAGGCTTCAGGCCCTTCACTATGTTGGTATCTGTTGCACCATCATCTAGAGAACTCACAGTTTTAACTGTGAAGCCACCACACAATATTTGAGATTTAGGTTTCTCCTTGACCAGCAACTTTTTGTAACACTGGGCAGGTAAATGGATCAGGAAAATGATTTGGTTTTCACTCCAAATTTTCCAACCTGAAGGTTTGCCAAGGATTTTGCAAGCATCAAACCCGAGCTTAGGCCTCGATGGCAGTGCCACAGAAAATGCCTTAAAGGACATAGGCATGGACCTGTTGGAGCAGATCCAGAGGAGGGACACCAAGGTGATCAGAGGGATGGAGCAGCTCTGCTGGGAGGAAAGGCTGAGAGAGTTGGGATTGTTCAGCCTGGAGAAGAGAAGGCTTTGGGGAGACCTGAGGGCAGCCCTTCAGTACTCAGGGCCTATGAGAAAGATGAGGACAGAGTTTTTAGTGGGGCCTGTTGCAATAGGACAAGGGGTAATGGTTTTAAACTGAAAGAAGGTTGATTCAGACCAGGTATAAGGAACAAGTTTTTTACAGTGAGAGTGGTGAAACACTGGCACTGGTTTCACCTGTAGATGCCCCATCACTTGAAACATTTAAGGTCAGGCTGGATGGGGTTCTGAGCAGCTCCTAAATTGCAAATGGCCCTGCTCATTGTTGGGAAATTGGACTAAATGGCCTTTAAAAGTCCCTTCCAACCCAAATTATTCCATGGTTTTAGAACATAAAGTCACAAGGCACATTCCTCATGACACCTGTGGCAGGAAATACTGTTTAGAAGCACAGAGCACCTTGAATGGGAAAGCAGAAGACAGAACTTTTTTCTAAATGATACTGAAGAGAGGTATTTTAAAGCCTGCTTCCTGTTACCTCACCGAGTGCATTAATACAAACAGTGCTGTAACACTATAAGTGATCACAAATGATACAGTCTCCAGTTTATAGAATCACAGAGGGGGTTGTGTTGGAACGTACCTTAAAGACCATCCCAGTTCCAACCCCCTGCCATGGGCAGGGACACCTTCCACTGTCCCAGGTTGCTCAGAGCCCCATCCAACCTGGCCTTCAACACTTCCAGGGGTGGGGCAGCCACAGCTTCTCTGGGCAACCTGTGCCAGGGCCTCCCCACCCTCACAGGGAAGAATTTCTTCCCAATATCCAATCTAAACCTGTTTTCTGTCAGTTTGAAGCCATTGCCCCTTGTCCTGTCACTCCAGGCCCTTGGAAATAGTCTCTCTCCATCTTCCTTGTGGGCTCCCTTCAGGCCCTGGAAGGCCACAATTAAGTGACCCCAAAGCTTCTCTTCTCCAGGCTGAACAATCCCAATTCTTCATCCTCTCTTCATAGGAGAGGTGCTCCAGCATCAGGAAAGTTCATCAATTACTCGAGATATTTTTAAGGACCAGGAGCTCCGGGGGTCTGGCTGCCAGGGGGCATCAGTGTGCCACCTGAGGAAACCATAACTCTGGGGAAGAGGAAATACAATGAAATTCAAAACCACACAGGGTTCATTCACACTTAGAAATAATAATATTGTTAAGAAATGTACTGAACAGAGATTTACCCCACCAGCAAAAGCTAAAGCATCACAGTAATGTTACTTCTCCACCAACTACTGAGCCAGCAGTTTTTCTAGGAGAGCAGCAGGTACTGGAGTTTCATGAAAAAATGTAGCCATACATTTCCTCAATGGAAAAAAAATAGTCTGCTAATTCAGAAAACAAAACAAAACAAAACAAAGCATCAACAAACAAAAAAACAAACAAAATCCACAAACAAACACAAACCCAAAACCCCAAAACAACAGTGCAAAAAATACAACAAACAAAAAACTTTCAGGGGAGTTGTACAGGTACATCAGAAAAATGATAACTGAAAACATTTTGATTTTCTGCAGCTTTCACTCATTTCCTTTTTAGATCAATAAACTTTATGGCAGAAAACATCAAATTTTATTTAACAGGTCCTTATTTTCTGTATTGTAGGAAAAGGAAGAAATCCTTCCTATTTTACTGTTCCCCCCCAAAGCCCACCCAGCCCCTGGGGCTGAGCAGGGGCCCAAACCCAGCCCTAAATCTCTCCCTTTGCATTTTGCTATTTCCATTGCATCTGTACACCCCATAAAATCCCATAGGTTTTGATCCCACACATCAATCTCATCTCTCAACAGCAAGTCTCTCCTGATCCCAGCTCTGGCTGGAGCCCCAAGGGCACTGATTAACCTTAGTGGCCCTGAGCAGCCTCACCTGGGACCTCCCACATTGAGTATATCCTCATAACTCTGCAGATGTTTGCCTGGAAACTGGCAATATTAGGGAGAGGCCAATGTGAATTTTCACCATTCTGTACAATCTTCTTTTGAAACTGGAGGAGAAAGACCTTTTCCTCTAGGAAAAGGTTCCCAAAGGGATTCTGTAACTGCAGCCAGATTTGCCCCCCTCATCTCCTCCAGAATGAACAAACCCTACTCCAACAGCCTCTCCTTGTCCACCCTATGACCAATCTGGACTTGCTCCTGCTTCTTAAATCTCTTTTGCAAACAGACCCCAAAACTAGACATGTTGTCAGATGTGGCCTCCCAAAAGGGAAATAAACACTTCCTTCGAGCTGTCGGATGTGTTTTTGCCAGTGCAACCCAAGATGCCACTGTTTTATTTAGTGGTTGCACTGATAATCTTCCTTACCAAGGGGTAAGTAGTGCTCTTAATAAAGAGACTCAGAAGGCAAGGAATGGCAGAGTGTGTAACCCAGGGATTCCCCCTCCAGCCTCTCCAGGGAACAGCCAGACATTCACTTAAGGCAGAGCATGACAATGGGGTGAGGCAGTTGTCTGGATTGCATTAAGTGATTTGCAAACAAATAAAAATGTTGTGAAACAGTCCAGTCCCCATGGAGCTTAGCAATGCCCAATCCCATTCCCACTGTTCCTAAGGAAAGCAGAGGATATTCAGTACCTTTTCAGACACGTGGAGGCCGTGATCCAAAGACCTCTCAGACTTAAGAGTGCTGGTCAGTATTTGACATCTAATTTAAGATACTCTTATAAAAGAAAATAAACAGCCCCAAATCTCTTCTGCATTAGTTTTTTGGGGTGTTTTTTTTATGTTTTACCTTTGGCATTTTTTGAAGCCACCCTGCTCTGCATCAGTTTAAGCAATGGAGGAGACACTTAGCACCCAGGCATTTAACTACAGACGACTTTGCTCCTTGGAAAATCAACCCAAATGCAAGTTCTTGTGCCTCATGTTTGGAGTCACAGTGACTCAGCAGAAATCAAGAAGACATTTGTTTTCCTTGTGAGAACCCGAGAGTAAAGGAGGAAGTAAGAATCTCTTCCAGCTGTTGGGTAACTGAGGAGGACACCGAAGCTCAGATAAACAGTGTGGGAATCTCCAGGTTTAATATATGTAATGCAAACTGGAATTGCAGTTAGCTGTAGTGACCAATCCTGGCTGAGGAAACAGCTCTATTTGGGAAAAAAAAAAAAAAAAAACAAAACTAAAAACAACCAACCAAGTGTGCAGCCACAGGCAGAGATTTTTTTTTATTATTATTTTTTTTTCCTCTCCAGCCAAGCTCTGCATCCAGCTCAATCCAAAAGCATGTTTGCTTTGGAAGCCATAGTCTGCTGAAAAGTGTTTGGCCAAAATCCAAGGGGCCAATAAGTCCAGATGAGCTGAACAAGCTGTGTCCTTGGATCATGAGATTTGAACATATTATTCAATCCTGAATCTCATGCACGCATATTACTGTCGGCTATTTTTTGTCGCAGGGCGTGGACCAAAATGCCTTGATTAGGACGAAATTTTCTGCCCCCTAAATCAACTGTTTACAATTCACAAATTTATTGTGGGCTTGTGATTTCATGGCCCACAGCTCACAGCTCTGGAACAGCTTCTCCAAGGACAATGTGACCATACCAACTTACGTCAAACGAGCAATCAGCAGCAATGATGGATAAAACAACAGAGCTTATAATTACGTTTGCTGCTGGGCTGTTTGGAGAAGAGCATCTATTTCTTTTTATTAAATGAGGACTGATCCATCTTGGGTCATTCCAGGTGATTGGAGCCTGCTTTTTTTTTTTTCTAGTGGTGCTCTATGACCTGGGTCCGGGGCTCACTGGTCCAACATGAATTTATTGAAGAGGCAATTAACCAAAATGATGCAAAAACATAAGAAGGGGAGTTCTGATAACTAGCCTAGGCTTAACTCAGGGAGATCAATAATAGCACTTTAACTACCTCAGTTATCCAGTGAGGGACAAGCCAGCTTGTATTCACCACAGGGCAAAACACAACAAAGGGGAATGGCTTCAAACTGATAGACAATAGATTTAGTAAGATATTAGGAAGAAATTCTTCCCTGTGAGGGTGGGGAGGCCCTGGCACAAGTTTCCCAGAGAAGCTGTGGCTGCCCCATCCCTGGAAGTGTCCAAGGCCAGGTTGGATGAGGCTCTGAGCAACCCGGGCCAGTGGAAGGTGTCCCTGCCCTGGGCACAGGGTTGCAAATAGATGACCTCTAAGGTACCTTCCAACTCAAACCACTCTGTGATTCTATGATGATTCTGATTTTGCAAAGGCAACAACTACAGAAATAGAAACTCTGGGAAAGGGGATGTGTGTGAGGCACACACAGGTGCCACATTCTGTAAAACTTGAGCACATCTGCAGACACTGTGTTTGCAGCTTTCAAAGGGAAACTTGCAGATTTCAAAGAAGAAAAAGTTATTCTCAAATAGGATTGATTTATTTCCTACACACCTATAACAATCAACATGTAGGTCTACAGGCCATCTGGGTGATGGTTGAGTTTCTTCTGTATGAAATATCTTCTGTATGTTTGCGTTCTGCACAACCTCAGTCTGTGTTGAGCTGGCCATCAGATGGTCAAGAAGGTGTTAACTTGAATTAATTTTCATTTTTTGACCATAAGTGGAGACTGGGGGATGAATCAACCACGGAGCAAGGGGTCAAGAAGTGGCACCAGTGTCAAAGAGACATAGTCATGCTCGGGGTAGGCAGGTGGACTAACCAGCCTCTGGTGTGTAAGAAGGTCCATTTGGGATAATGGAAAAGATAATAAAGAAGAATTTATTAAAAAAAAAAAAAAAAGAAAGAAGAGTGTTAAGTTACATTTCTAAGTTTTAAAAAAATTGTCAATAAATAAATCTTTACTTTTGGAAAACTGGGCAGTTTGGTGAGAGTCCAGAACTCCAATAAAAATGACAAGAACAGTCTGCTTGACTTATTGGAAAGGGAATGTGTTTCTCAACCAGCCCTGGCACAGCACCAGCTAGTGACAGCTGTGAAAATGGCCAAAGATCAGCAGGGCCCAGGTGCAGGATCAGTGCCCCAGCAGCTGATGAACCTGTGCATCCAGGGCACAGTGTGACATTCAGGCTCCTCCCCACCAGCAACGTGGCAGGCTGAGAAAGCAAAATGAAGAGCTGCTGTGCCTACAATACACACAAAAAAATATTGTAGCTCCAAATCTACCTGAGAAACACAAATCAGGTACAGAGTTCAAGACATATCTTTGCCAGATTCCATTTGATCTAATAAATCCTCATCTATGTGTTTCAGGTGCCCCCATCACAGAAACACCTCAACAGAGCCCAGCTTCTGAGCAAGGATGAGTTAACACAGTTTAGGTGAAAAAATTAAATCTCTGTTAGTTATCTTGCCCTGTCCCTTGCAAAGTTTGATCTCTGTGTTGCTTTAAAGGAGTCTAAACTACATACTGGGCTTGTAGTAGTTTAGGAAAGCTTTCTACTATGCTTGCATTAGAAGTACTGGGTACAAGGACAATGCTTGGTTCAATCAGGAGTTTTCTTCATTTACTGTTTAGGTTTTAAGGTCACAAAATTACTCTTAAAACTCAGAGGGCAAATATTTCTCCAGTCAAGTTTTAGTTTCAAAGAGATCCCACCAAAAAAACAAGTCTCAGAGCTAAAGAGCAGCACCTGCAGTTGCACTGAAGCAGCTTTAACCATGTCAGTCACATGCTCTGTTATTCCTGTCCCCTAGAAAAAGGGCCCTGGGCTGATGATGATGTTGTCAGCATATTTTGTCTTTTGAAAGTTTCCCTGCATTCCCCCCTCTCTCTTCGCATTTTCTTTTCTTATTTCTTTAACATAAGACTTTTTTATGTCTTCTTCAAGGAGACAGATGTGAGTGAAACGTGAACCTGAGAGACTGGAATAGGTTTAAAACTAGGTTAAAATAAGGTTTATTATTGACCCTCATTTTCTGTCTAACCAGGGGGGATAATCCTACTGGTTTATTGGAAGCTGTCAATGAATGCAGTGGCATATATCATATATCAGAAGGAGCTCCTGAATGTTTCAGGTCCAAGCTGAGATAACAGTGTTGGGAAGTAGGAAACTCTACATAAAGGAAAGAGCTTTTCCCAAATGAAATGGTCAGTCAGCCTGCTTTTAGCCACTTTGCAGTGGATTACAACAGAAGATGGGTGACTGAACTGACTTTCTTGTTGAGGCTGTATATCTGTGTCTGTGGGATTCCTTAGGACCTGGAAGCAAGCACACCCCACTTTCTCACACCAGACACCCTACCTGGGCAGGCAGGTGAGCAGAACTGGGTGTGCCAGTGACAGACAAACTGTAGCCCAAGGTACACTTCAGAATCTACACAGAGAAGCTTCAGCCCTTCCACGCCACCTCGTCAAAAACTAACATGTTGAGGCCTTCCAGTATCCAAAGGGAGCCTACAGGAAAGATGGAGAGAGACACCAGAAGACCATGTGCTGATAGGACAAGGGGGAATGGCTTCAAACTGACAGAGAGGAAGTTTGGATTGGATATGAGGAAGAAATTCTTCCCTGTGAGAGTGGTGTAGCCCTGGCACAGGTTGCCCAGAGAAGCTGTGGCTGCCCCATCCCTGGAAGTGTCCAAGGCCAGGTTGGATGGGGCTCTGAGCAACCTGGGCTAGTGGAAGGTGTCCCTGCCCATGGCAGGGGGGTTGGAATGAGATGATCTTTAAGATCCCTTTCAACTCAGGCCATTCTATGATTCTCTGATTTTCCGAACTTGAGGGTATCAGCAGGTCTCATCACAGATTGCAACCACTCTCTCTCCCACAATACCTAAGAAAATTCAGACCCCTTAAAATGACAGAAACACTCTCTGTTCAGAAAACAAAACCTTTTAGGGACTGGTTCTGCTTTTACTGGGAGCTCTGCCAAGGATTTCAGCTGGAGGAGGAATGAGGCCCTTCATTTCAGTTCCTCAGAGCAAGCACATTGCAGCAACTGCTCGTACACCCTGCGGTCCCAAACCCAGTGGGCTGTGCTTACCTCATTTGTTTCACGTAGGTGAACTCAGCCAGGATGTTTTCTTTAGTCGTGGGCAGTGTGACAAGAATGGGACATCCAAATAAGGTCACTCAGGATGTGTTTAACAACAGCGGGCAAAGTCTGTGGCAAAGGCTTGTGCACATGCACACACACACAGAGCATCCACTGTACATACCCTTGGCTTAGTGCGTCATTATTCCTAGAATAACTTCTGGAGAGGCACTCCACCCTTGTGCTTCCAGCCCCGAAGATGTGATTGTCCCACAGCCACTTGCCACAGTGATTTTCAGGAAGGGGAGGCAGAGGGAAGGGCCCCTGGTTTCTGCGACCTCTTTTGGAGAGATGCGACGCAAAGAAAATTATTAAAGGCAGAAGAAGTTTCAAATCCGTCAACCCAAACTGCCTTGTGATCTTTGAAGCTTCCTGAGGCCAGAAAAGACACTCAGATAGCACAGAATTCTGCAAAAGGGCAAACCACACACCTATTTAAATATAAGGCAATGCACTTTATTAAGCAAGAGAGCTACAGGTGCTCCTACGTGATGAAAAGCAGTCCAGCACTGTGAGGGAACGTGTGGTTTTGCTCATAGGAGAATCCTGGAAGGCAAATCCATTATGCTGAGTAGAAAACTCCTTTTTTATTAACCTGCAAATTTCTGGTGGTCCACAAACTACTGCCAGGGGGCCTGCAAAAGGTAACTGGGAGCAAGACACATGTAGTATCTTAAATTTATTGTGATAAAAAGCTTGCCTTTCCCTTGTAAGTCCTCTGCAGCTGATTTAAGGTGATAAGCAATGAAATAAAGGAGTTACTTCCCTTGCAGCAGCACAAGGGATGACACACAGCTGCTGAAATGAAGGTTTTACAGATCTGAGATGGCAAGTTTTGACTGAAAAATGAGCTAAAGCTGAAACACAAAGCAGTCAAAATGGGGGAAAGTCAGACCCCAGGGTGCTGACATGAGCCTCAGTTCCTTCTTTGCACAGTTTTGGGTATAATTTGCAGTTAAATGATCATACCAGCAAAGCACGAGCACCACAGGTGTTACAGGTGAGAACTGAGAAAAGCCATCTCAAGTCATCAAACACCACAGAACAATACAGAAACCTGAAAAAGCAATATCACTGTATGTGGTAAAAGTTGCAGAAATATTATTACTGATGCATCAGCATAAAAATGCAAGACAAAAAAAACATTGTCATTGCTTCTGTTAGACCAACAGGCATAGCTGGAGAAGTAAACAAGCTTTCACACACCTGGTTACTCCATCAACAACTGAATGTGTAGAAGATAAGTGAAATACCAACAGAAGGAATAAATGGATCAACCTGAAGTAAAAAAGAAATGCATTTTAAAAAAAACCACACAAACCCCCAAACACATGCAGTGGGCATTTACAGGTTTAAAACAAAACGAACCAAAAACCTATGAAAAAGCAAAATTTGCATTATCATCCTCACAAACAGAGACTTGAGTAAATTCACTTTAACCCAGCAGCTTAAACAGAACTTAGGGAAGTCTGGAGTTTTGCTGACCCTGTGGGAAACTTTTGAAAATGCCAAACAGTTCAAGCATGTAAAAGCAATCTTTGCATCTTTGACATATATAAAAAAGAAAAACAGCTGCTCACAACTGGAGTGTTTATGTTTAATGTTTATGTTTAATGTTTATGTTTAAATGAGGTTGAATCAATTTTTTGAACATCTGAGAATGTTTCCTCTGCCACCAAGACACTGGAGGGAGATCAGATCAGTGCATGCTGGCAAGCCATGGTGAGTAAGAAATATCAAACCAGAGAAATGGCATCCACGAAAGAATCATGAAATATTCCAAGAGGACACACTATTCTCTGGCAGAAGCTTTTGCAATTGCTCCTGAATCCATACCCACATTTCCATGGGAGTCTAAATAAAGGGGCCAAAATAAAACCATGGAAAGCAAAACAACAAAAACAACAACACTTGTTTTAATATCAGAGTGAAAAATAGGGGTGGATAACTTCAACAACAAATAGAGATAACGCTTTTAAAAAGAAAAGGGAAAACAACCCTCCTTTCCTTTGCAGCCATCTTTTAAATTAAAGCCTTTCAGATGTTATAACCAGTAAAACACGTGTAGCCTGGGCTGTCTGTCAGGGAAGGCAGCTTTGTCAGGCTCCTCAGTTTAAGATCTGACCCTTATACACTGTGGCTAAAGAGTGGTGTCATTTACACAGGTGAATGTACACTGACGCAAGCCTCTGGATTTACACAGGTGTGGCAGAAGAATTTGGCAGGGTTTTGCTAATTTTAAACAATTTTTAAAAAGAATCAGGTTCCCTTTTGCACTGGGTTACAGTTGTGTCAACCCACTAATGTTATCACTCCATTATGTGCTGATGGCACCGCTCCACATCTTGTTAATGAAACTCAAGGTTTTTCATGCTGCGTCCAACTACAGACTGTAACCAAAACTAACACTGCTGCAATTAAAATCCTTAGGTTTCATCAAAGAAAATGTTTCATTTATTGTTTGTTGCTCCTCAGTTTTATATTAATTTTTGAAAGGAACCTTAGCACAGTCTGTGTGTTAACAGAACCTATTACTCCTGTGCTTTCCCCTATATGCAGCGTCCCATTAGCACGGCATTTTCATACAATAAATGGAACCACATTTGGTTTTAAAGCAGAAAATTTGTTGGTAAAGACACAGAATATTGGCAGGACAACTGAGAAGCAGGTCTTGTATTTGGAACATTTTTTACACCACTATCCACTTACTACTTTTTAGCTTGGTACCTTCCCACACAGGATATTTTATGTTCCTTGGTAGCTCCTCCAAGCTTGCCTGTTGTACCTGGGATAATAAAAATGTGTCGATTTGAGCGATTTCAGGTTTGATTCAGACTCCATAACTACTGACCAAGCAAACCTGTATGACTGTAAAGCTGCCAGCCAGATGTGCAATGCAGGAACAAACATCCAGTTTTAAAGTGTTTTACACATAATTTTCAGCTGTTTGGCCAACTTCAGATATTTAGGTGACTCAAACTGAAACAGGAGAAGTAAAAGGGAATAAAAGTTTATTTGAAGTGGGTTATGTTCATATCAAGTTGCCTTTGCTTAAATGCAGTGACACAAATATCACCCCAACAGGTTTGGTGTGGAACTTACACCATAATTAAGGGGGGGATCAGGCCCAGGGCAGCAACCTAATACTAGCTTTTGGTATGTTTGCAACAAAATTTCAGTTCTATTCAACCTGTTTGCTAGATCAGAATGCAGTTTGGAAACTCTGAGAGGAGGTGGGAATCTGAATAAACATGCCTGCAGAAAAAAAAGAAAGATAATTCAGGTCCGAAGGGTCATTCCCTTCAGTTCAAGTGCAGTGGATTGCCCTTCCTGGATCCAACAGTAGGGGCGTGGGAAGCTCTCAGATGTTACAGGGTTGTAGATAACATTTGAACATATGATTAGCTTTCGTGAGCTGTCTTTAGAAACCTTACATTTTTTCCCCCACACACCTTAGCCAGAGATCCTTCCCTTGAGGTTTCGGGACACTTAAAATGTTGCTTTGCCAAAAATCAAGGATGTGGAGAAGGTTTTCCTGTGTGATGTCATTTTGCTGCCCTTTATAAGCCTCTGCAGAGAAGAAGGGAACCTATCTGAGGATCCACACTCCAGCACAAGGGCGAGCGAGGAGCGCGGAGGCAAATCCAGCTGCAGATCCTGACCAACCATGGAACGGCGATCCATGGCACCCTGCAGCTCCCTGCTCCTGGTACTCTGCAGCCTGGAGGCTACTTTTGCCTTCCCCAACTCCTCTCCACTGCTGAATCCCAGCTGGGGGAATGGGGATCGCCTGATGCACCTCTACACGGACACGGAGAGGAACAGCTTCCACCTCCAAATCAACGCCGACGGCTACGTCGATGGTGCCCCTCACCAAACCATCTACAGTGAGTAGCTTCCTATGGATCCTCAGCCTTCATGGGAGCAAGGGAGGGAGAATAACACTTTTGCTTTCTCACTACCTGTAAAAAATTCCCTCTTCTCCTTAGGCAGGCAGATGAGTGTGGCTACAGGAGGGAAAACGTGCGTAATTATAATCCTCTTTTTGTTTAGCAAATAAAATCACTCCAAAGAAATCTCGTGGATGGGGAAGTTCAGTAAAGTCCTTTGCTTCCTCTGCAAGCAACAAATACCTGAATTATCCTTCACTTCATGGTTTTACCCACAGCTTCTCGTGGGAGTTCCTGTCAGAGGTTGGGGATGACATCCCCCAAATTGCTGCTTCCATCGCAGTGACAGTATTCCCAAAGGAACTGCACTGAGGGAACTCACCACACCAGTGCTGGAAAACTGATAGGAGCCCTAAAATCTGTGTTTTGGGGTAGAAGGCTGATAACTTCAAAACTAACTTCGAATATGCACAGAACATGGGTCTGAAAAGGTCAGTTAAAAAGGGGAAAACTAGGAGAGGCCATAAAAGAAGTGTTAAGCCTTTGGGGTTCATGAGAAGTAACTATTCTCTAGTCTAACTAAAAGGTCCTCCAATTCTTTCCTCACAGTTTATTTTATTATATGCTTACTGTGTATTTTATTATATGCTTATTTTATATTTTATTATTCTATTTAAACATAGAATAGTTTACTAAATTTCTTCCTTTGCTAAAGACTTGACCCAAACTCTTTAGTTAGTAGAAAAACAGTGGGTTTTTTAAGACTTGGGGCTCTTTTATAGTATTTCAAAAGTACTTCTGTCTTAGCAGCACTCAAATCACAAGTAGGTATGCAACATAAAATTAAATTATTCTTATTATTATAGCATCTTCTTCATACACTCAATTAAAAAATCTAAGCAGACATAATGGTGTTTTTGCAGCATATATAAGGATAAAGCTCTGATTTAATTAAGGAGAAAAAAGGTTCACATTCTTCTATTTTTTTTTAAGGAATTGTTAAGGAAACTCTTGCAGAAATGTTTGGACTGTCTTGTTATTCTTCCTGCATATTTAAAGATTTTATAAAACTCATTTTAGCTATGTTGGTCAAGAACAAGTGTGGGATTTTACAGAACAACAGGCAGGAAAATGTCATGTTTTCCCATAGCTGTCATGAAACAAGTACACCAGGATTTGGAATGGTGGAGCAGGAAGGGTGGAAATCAGGCAACAGAAGGGGTTATGAAAGGGAGGGTGACTGAACCTCTGCCAGGTCATCATGGCACCACTGAGACACCAGGTAGGTGGGAAGTTCTGCAAAGTTCTGCCCTAGGGTGGCAAAAACTCCCGGTAAGGTTGGAAGGGACCACAATGGGTCATCTGGTGCAACCTCCCTGCTCCAGCAGGGTCATCCCAGGGGACATGGAACAGACAGCTCTGGAATATCTCCAGGGAGGGAGACTCCACACCCTCTCTGGACAATCTGCTCCGGTCACTGCACAGCAAAGAAGTTCTTCCTCATGTCCAGGTGGAACTTCCTGGGCATCAGTTCCTGCCCGTTCCTCTTGTCCCATTGCTGGGCACAACTGAGAAAACACCACAGGGCAGTCACAGAGGTGGGGGAGACAAACTGCCAAGGGCAGACACAGATCTGGGACTGCAGAGAAAAAAGTTGTCTTTGGGAGGTTAGTTAGTGCACCATTGGAACAGGACACCTGGAGAGCTGCTCTCCACCCTGGCAGCTTCCCAAAGCCACAGCTGACCTGATTTAGGATGGACAACACCCCAGGTCACGTGGGAGGTTGGTTTGGACTCCCGCAGGGCACTTCCAGCCTGAGCACCTGTGGACAGTTCCTGCCCGTTTGCAGAGTCGAACGGGAGCTTGGATTTGACGTCTTTGTTCTTCTAAACAGGTGCCTTGATGATCAAGTCTGAGGGTGCTGGCTCCGTAATAATCACAGGGGTGAAGAGTGGACGTTACCTGTGCATGGACATGGAAGGAAATATATTTGGCTCGGTGAGTGACCTCTGCTAAACCTCAAGGCTGAAGGGCTGCTGTGCTGCCCAGGTGTGGAAAACCTGTGTAGGTGCAGATTTAAGAGAGAATGTGCCACTTGAGTAATACTTTCCTTTCCTGTTTGATTGTACTGAGTTGTAGAGCTGACAAAAATCATCTGAGATTCTGCTTGGATAAACGAGGGCAAAATTACATCCAGTGATGGAGCAGTCGGAATTCCTGAGGTAGCATAGAGCCATGGGTTGGGACCCTCCAAAAGAAAACAGTGTTACCTTTGCTGAAAACATGGGCACGCATCTCAGATCTACTGACTTGTCTCAGTTGCAGACCTGGGAGATTAGAAAGGAAGATTTCATCCCTCTTTCCCTCTTTCATTTGTGCCAAATCCCTCTGCTCACAGGTGGCATGTTTTTTTCCCCTCAGCATTACTTCAGCCAAGAGGACTGTGTGTTCACCCACAGGACGCTGGAGAACGGATACGACGTGTACCAGTCTCCCAAACACAACTTCCTGGTGAGCCTAGGCAGAGTTAAGGAAGCTTTTTTCCCCGGCATGAACCCTCCACCATACTCCCAGTTTTTATCCAGGAGAAACGAAATCCCGTTGTTCCGCTTCAACACCCCCGAGCCCCACAGGCACACCAGGAGCGCAGACATGGATCCCATGGATCCCCACCAGATCCTGGTCCCGCAGAGAAAGACCTCCAGGCTTGGCTCTCCGCTGCAGCAGGAAGCAGACTTTTCCCACGTGCCCAGGGAACCCGTGAGGATCAACCAGAACGACGTGGTGAACCCCGATGACCCCCACGCCATGATGGACGCCCGGAGGTACCCGAGCCCCCGGTTCTACATCACCAGATAACTGTGACCCCGGCGCCTGAAAAGTGGGGAGAGAGGCAAAGGGAACTGTCTGCCACACTCAGTCTGAATGTCCAGTGGGAAACGTGGGGAGAAGTTCCTTACATTTCAAATTTTGTCCTGAGAGATGGCACATTACTGACAAAGCAAGCCAGACTTTCCCAGCCGGGGCTCCGTGGACTGGAGAGATGGGTTTTTTAAAAGAATAACAGAAATCAAACCTTTTAGGGTCCTAATCACCTTAAGTTTGCATCAATGAAAAGAAAAAAAGAAATCCCTTGAAGGAACTGAGAAACTGGTGTTATGTTGCTGATGGAACTGGGAAGAGACCTGGAGCATCTGACATTCCAACAGAGACAGGGAATCCTCTTATTGTGCTGAACCTGAGAGGGTTCAAACACAGCAGACAAACTGTGTGGCAGTGTGTTATATTATTAGATAAAAACTACTATATATGTAATGTATCCATATCTGAAGGGGCCTACAAGGAAGCCAGAGAAGGATTTTCCTTTTGAGTAACTTCTTTATCAGGAACTGTAGTGACAGGACAAGGGGCAATGGCTTCAAACTGACAGAGAGCAGGTTTAGGTTGGATATTAGGGAGAAATTCTTCCCTGTGAGGGTGGGGAGACCCTGGCACAGGTTGCCCAGAGAAGCTGTGGCTGCCCCATCCCTGGAAGTGTCCAAGACCAGGTTGGATGGGGCTCTGAGCAATCTGGGCTAGTGGAAGGTGTCCCTGCCCAGGGCAGGGGTTGGAATGAGATGATCTTTAAGGTTCCTTCCAACCCAAACCATTCTGGTTTTAGCTTTTAAGTTGGAGCTTCAGTCTCTTTTCATGCCCTTAGGAGTCAAAAAAATGACCACTCTGCTGTCATAGGAGCAGCACACATGGAAAACTGGAGCAAGTGACAGGAGAACGGGACAGGATTAAATGGTCTTGTGTAAAAAGAGCAATTTAGGACACTTTCTGAATCCAAGCTGAGGTTTGGAGGAAAAAAAGGAGAGTGCCACTGTCTGTCAAGTGCTTTTCTATCACAGTTCTCCATTCACTGAGTTCTGGCATCACAATGTAGAAATGTAATGTAAAGATCATTAGTTTTCCATTTTCCAACTCAGAGAGAAGTACCAGGATTACTAATAATCAATAGTGTGCAGCAAGATGGTTTGTTTTGCATACTGCTGAACTACACAGGGGGAGAAAAAAAATCCCAAAATTTATGCCTCGTAAGTGTCAAACTGTTAATAGTTTGACTATAATGAAGACTCCCATCTAATGAATGAAAATTAGGTATGTATTTAGAAATCTAATTAGCATCAGTTTCTATTCAGTTCTGAGCAGATATCAGATGCTTTATATTTGTAAGAGTGAAATTACCATTAATCAAGAGATCTCTCGTCGACAGAACTTTTTCCCTAGACGGGTTTATGCTATGGGTAAGTTTGCTTTGAAAAAGTTATTTGTGATGCAACTCTGCAGAAATCAATTCACTGAAGCCACTGGAGTTACATCAGTGCAACAAAATCAAAATAAGGCCCCTCCTGTTTCCTGTGTTCGTTGGAATTTTTCTGGATTTAGTGCAGGGTCTGTCCTGCTGGCAGCATTTAAATAATCTCTTTTCCCCCTCCCTATATATGTATAAATACATGATATCTCTTTATCTATAACATTCAAATCATGTTAGAGAAGTCGTAGGTCCTGATAGTGCTCTCAGAATTGTTTTCCTACCTGGAGTGATTCCTAATTTATGTAAATTCTTAGGAGTACAGGACAAGCCAAATGATTAAGGTTAGACCAAGGGTTCTCTCTCATCATTTGTTTTTCTAAACTCATGATGGTTTTGATTAATTTCCAAAGGAAATGAGTGCTTTTAAGGAATTCACAAGAATTGCAGGTGGGTGGAGAGTTGTGCTTTTTCTTGCTTATTCAACATGCAGCAAGACTTTTTACCTTACTGTCTGTTGTACAGTGGAGAGGTGTGATTTTATTTAACAATTCTACTTGATTTCTGTTCTTGGCTTTTGCTCCTTGAGAACTCTGGACTTCAAGTACAACAGCAAAGTCTGCATTTTGCATAAATTGTTGGAAGCTCCACAGGGCTCTCTGGGACTCCAAGACAATTTGAATCTCTGTCCACACTAAACTTTGATGAGAAATGTGGGGTTTAATCTCTGTACCATCTCTATATTCACACATTAGAACAAAGTAAGCAGGTTGCTCACTCTCTCAGTAGCCAGGGGATTTAGTGCCTAAAAGCTAAGACTGAATACCCAGTGGATTTTGCATTAAAAAATGTATTTGTAGCTATAGACAACTGTATCAAAATGTCAAAAGAATTAATTCTTCAATGGAGACGCTGGCAATCACCAGCTGGTAAGAAAGCATTACTTATTTATGTTGCAATATTTATTTATTTATTTGTGTGGGTCTTAAATCCCCCAGAATATTTATAAATATTTATAATAATGTATTATGGAGACTATTTCCTTTTATAAAAGCACCAATAAACTTTTCATTCTCTCCAAATGGTGGATTCTGCACTGTTTCTTTAAGTCCCCCATTCCAGAAGGATTTGAGTCTATGAATAGTTGCAGGTGTGTCCAAAAATCTTTGTGTCCCCCCCACTATGCCAAGAGTTCCAGCCTCGCAGGTTGCAGCTTCCTGGGTGTTTCAGGGACCACAAGTACAAAAGTTTTAAGATCGATGATGAGAAAAACAATGTCTCAGTAGGTCTAGACTGACCAGAAGGGATTGTCACCCCTACTGGGAATTCTGTGATGCAAAAACAATGGAAAACCACTGGTGTGGCAGTTCAGTCCTGCCAGGAAATATTTGTGATCCTGGCTCCAAGATCTTAGGGTAAAAGATACTTGGTAAATTAAAGGTATCTGCAGGGAGGGGGCAGAGGATGGACCAGACTCTGCTCGGGGGTGCCCAGCAATGGGACAAGAGGAACAGGCAGGAACTGATGCCCAGGAAGTTCCAGCTGGACATGAGGAAGAACTTCTTTGCTGTGCAGTGACTGAGCACTGAACAGATTGCCCAGAGAGGGTGTGGAGTCTCCCTCACTGGGGATATTGCAGAACCATGTGGACACAATCCTGTGCCATGTGCTCTGGGATGGCCCTGCTGGAGCAGGGAGGTGGCACCAGATGACCCACTGTGGTCCCTTCCAACCTGACCCATTCTGTGATTCACAGAAGACTCAAGAAGTAGCAAGACTGGCAAGTGAACTAAATTTAACTTCAATTTCTGTGTCTTTTTTGGTGCTTTATTAAGCAGGCCTGCCCTTCTTCAGCCCTACTCTGAGCATTTAAATGAGACACAGAGCTTGCACCATTCATGTGCCCAAAAGTGAACTTCACTCCTGACTGTCAGTGTTCAGGGTAAGCAACGAGCTTATTAGGAAGGAGGTCAGTATCACCCCGAGTTATTCTCCTCCTTTACTGTTTCAACAATTTTCTCCCAGCTCATAGAGGGAATTCTTGTCATTGGGATCAAAGAGCCTGAGCTGGCAATAGGTGGTTTCAAGCCACATCTTTGATTTCACTCCTTACATTCATCATTTCCTCCTCTACATGCTATTCCGTCCCACATGCTTATTGATGATGCTTTCTCATGAACATTTCCACATTCCTACATTTTATTCAAAGTCATTACAAAAAATTAGCCCCACGAGGAACTTAAATACTGATTTTACTCAAGCTCAGTGCTTCACCTTGGACATTACTACTTACTACTACTTACCTACTTCACCTTTTTTTTTTTATCTCCTAAGTAACATTTACTTTTTCCAGTTAAGCTTGTGGCATTGTGTCAAGTGTTTAATTAAAATTCACCATATTCCATTTTTCCACCATTCATTTTTTCCCTTGCCTGTACATCAGTTATTTCATCAGAGAACCACTAAAGTAAGTGTGAACTACTTATGGCAAAAACTCAATTGTATTCCAGCTTTCATTTGCCTCTCTTGCCTGTAATTACATTCTCCTTCAGAATTTATTCTACAGCCCTGAGTGTTATTCAGGTCAAACTGACAGTCCTGTAAGATTACTTTGTCCTCTGTTCTCAAATAAAAATTACTTTATTTCCCACTCTCTAATCATAGGGTTCCATACCCAATTGGACAGACCTATTTAAAACACCTGCTTACATTTGTGTAATTTCAGATGTGCTTTATTCTGGGATAAAGATGAGTGATTTCTCACTAAACCAATTCTATGATTCTTGCCCTTCTGAAATCAAACCACCTTTTTTTTTTACCTCACCTTTAAGCTTAAGTGAATTAACTTTTCAAGATATGTTCCAAAATATATTCAGGATTTATTACAGTCAAGTCTGTTGCATCACCCCTCTTCTGTTCAGCTATGGATGGATCAACCCACTGGGCATCAGAAGGAAAGACTTACATCCAAAGGGGTTCTGCCTGGACCTCAAGTGCATTCCTTTGGTGATTGCTAACACCCTACTCATGATTTGTGGTTTTTATCCCAGTATCCTCCTGTGCCATGTCCTCTGATTGTGCTCTCCGGAGCTTCTGGCATTCAGGTGAGGCATCCACAGTCCCACAGGGTCCCTGAGTGCCAGGAATCCCAGAGCTGTTTGCCAGTGACAGCAGAGCTATCTCAGCTCAGGAGACCTTCTTGAACAGCACTGGATTTACCCACACACACACACAGATCCTCCATATCCATGGATGTCAGAAAAGCAGCTGCCACACTGTGCCCATGCAGCTGCCATTTGCCTGGGATCACTATATATCCAAAAATCTCAGGCTCTCGGCCAAAGCCTTCAGAAGAGGGACACATCTGGGGGAAATCTGTCATATTTTAGGTCCAGACATGTGGGCTGTGGATTTGAGGCAGCCAAAAGCTCACACAGAGAATGCATCTGATCTAAATTCTGTTTTGAAGGAAAAAAAAAACAAAACCCTCCAAAACTACTTCTTCTTGCAAAGACAGGGCTATGTCTGGAAAACATTCCCTAACAGAGAACTGTGGGAATGGAGCAAATATCTTTATTTTAGGGGAAGGAAACTGTGATAGTACCAGAGCTCTCTGCCAAAGCACTCCCCTGATGGGTGCTGGAGGTTAGACAGACCTGTGGGATGATGGTGATGGAGCAACACTGAGGAACATGAGCTGCCATGAGCTTTGAACTCCTCTTTTTCTCTCCTGTCACCTTTTCCAAATCAAGCCTGGCCTGATAAAGCACTGGCTAAACATGAACAACTTCATCAAAAGAGGCCACAACTCCCCTACCTTTTGAAACATTATTTTTTTGGAAGCAGAATACCACTGGGCTCTTCAGCAAAAGAAAACATTGGCTTAGAAAGGAGGGGGCTGAGTTTCCTCTTGGTTTTGGTGATCTCCACAGCCACCTTTTCTTCTCTCCTGATGTTGAGATGAAAAAGCCTGCCAAGACAGCTTTTATTTTAACCTTCACCAGTTTCAAAACCAATTTTCAAGCACACATCAGTTCTGCCAGATCTGACTACAGTCAGATAGGCACACTGAGAAGTTTCTAACATTTATTTCAGCACCACTTTACTAGAAAGGTATTCAAAAGGAACATAACATTTTCTTATCACCCAAAATTCTCCTGATCCTGGTACTGTGTTTTAACAGCTTGATCTGCTTTCTCTGCCTCTCTCACATCTTGGCAGCTACTGCTGAAAATCCACCCCGTAGTTAAGGCCTTGTCTCCTGCTGCTAATTAGAGACTGGCACATCACAGGGACAAAACATCCACTGCCTACTACTGAGTAATCCCTCAAATATTTATGTTCTGTTACTATTCCTAACAGAACCATCTATCACTGCAGCTCCCCTTTCCCATGATCCCAATAAACTGTACGGATTTACTGTACAAATGCACAAGAGTCACTTGATTAAAAACAGCAAGAAGAAAGATTCAGTCTCAGTGTCGATGCAAAGACCTGAGAAGAGCAGCAGTAGACACAGACCTGAAGAAAACAGGGGTTAGAACTAACTTCAGAAGTTTCCAGAATTAGTGACTTTTTACTTACACCTGACAAAGCCAAGGTGAAATAACTGTATTAGGGCAGGCTATAAGATCATCTAGGCTGGTATAATGTCTCCTACAATGCCAAGTGCAGATAAGTAAGGAAAAAATACAACTGGGCAACTGCAGAACGCACTTGACACCTTGTGCTCCCTTGGCCACTGGCAGATGTGTTTGCACCATTTTAGTGTGTTTTGCAAAGTGTGAACTGGGAGATTCTGACTCCTAAGTTTTTCACTGGAAAATAAATATTACTTCATTCACACAGGAGCTGTTTAGAAAACTTGAATGGTTTCACCCTGTGGTGTTTTCCGTCCCACCATCTGCTTGCCACGAGTAAGAGTTACCAAAAGGATCTGGTAACAATAACTTCAAGAAAACAATCCTATAGATGTGATCCTATTTCTTAGCATGGGTCTAAATTTTAACCACCTAAGAAAAACATTAAAGAAGGCAAAGTGTATTATAGAGAAAAACTCGAAATTCCCTCTGGGAACAGTATCACCCAAGCAGTGGCAAAGCATTTAATAAAGGAAGTAGATGTTCTCCTAAGTTATTTACATCATCAGCAAGAATAAAATGTTAATTACCTGCTTGGGAGTAGGCAAGAAAAAGAAGTCTTTTAAACTGAGAAGCACATAAATCACTAGTGTTTTGAAATATTTCACAGAAGATCCAGACTTAGGGAGAAAAAAACATGTTGTATCTCCAGTCATCTTCCAGCTGATGAAGGATGCACATTTTCAACTCGGTTACTCAGGCTCCAAGAAGTATTAATGGAATGACTGACAAAATTCAGGACATGGCAATTCCAGAAGAGTTCAGGCTATTTAAAGTACTGACAGGAGAGTCTCCTGCCATGTAACTGCCCTTCCTGAAATAAACAGGCACTGCCAGGGACAAGCAGAGTAGGAATGAACTCCTGTCCCACCCTCTGCCATTAACTCTGTTCTAAGTCATGATTAAAACTGTTCTACCTTCCTTGGCTGTGACCAGCATTTAGTATTCAGGAGCCCTCTAGGAAAATGCATTTCTAAGGAGGTCAAGAAGCCTGTGGAAAAGCCCCACATTCCCATTTTTCCTTCCTGAGAACACAACTTCCTTCAGTACACTGAGAAGGAATTCTTTTATTTGGGGAAAAAGTGCTAAGGGCACTTTTAATTGAGTCTTGAGCAGCTCCTCAAGCTGCCATTGTCATCTCTGTACTTCTGATTTGAAATAGGTCCTTTTTAAGTACAAACCTACTGCTTGGGTCACTGATGTGGACAATAATGGTTGGCTACCAAGGATTTTTACAGCCCAACTTAAGGGCACCCAGTCCTTCAAATTATATGTATTTGAGGTTGAAACTCCAATCCTTGCTGGCACCAGAATACAAATATCCATTTTTTACAGATCAGATAATCCACTTTAGAATCATGGAATGGTTTGGGTTGGAAGGGACCTTAAAGCCCATCCAGTTCCAAACCCCTGCCATGGGCAGGGACACCTTCCACTAGCCCAGGTTGCTCAGAGCCCCATCCAACCTGGCCTTGAACACTTCCAGGGATGGGGCAGCCACAGCCTCTCTCAAAAATATACTTTTCTCTCTATGGACTAATTTCCAGACACGGCAGCAGATGGTTTAATGGTTATTTGCTGGATAAACAAGCCCTGCTTGGTAAAAAACAGGTAAAAATCAGGTAAAAAGCCTTATGTTCATGTCCAGGTTCTGGAAAACACAACCCTAAAATCCCACCTTCAGTCACGACAGGACTGAACACTTCCCACTCCATCCCCTACATTTCAGCAGAGTTAGTGCTGGACAAACAGCCCAGAGAACTGACTGGTTTTTTAAATTATAAAACATTAAAGTTCGAGTCGAACAGTTAATTTCGTGCAGTCGTGAGCGGTTTTAGGCATGTCCTTCACATTTTTACATCAGTGCTTCCAGGGTAAGAGGCAGGACAGCACTGAACCATCAGTCCTGGAAGTCCTCTGCACAGTGAAAGGCCAGCCTGGGGTTTTGCAGGAAAAGAAAAAAAGGAAGTTATGTGATCTGAACAAGGTTCATAGAGTAATTGTTCATTTCTCATACTCATTATTCATAGAGCAATACTAAGAAAGATTTTTACCTCAAAAGAAAAACAGATGATATGGAAGTTCTATTCAGGAGCCTTTAATTGTTTGTTTGGTTTTTTTTAACAGGCTTAAAATATGCAAATGAAGAAAAAATACATGGACATTATAAATAACATAAACCAGATAAGCTTACACAGTAACACTACAAGCACCCCAGAGGGGAAAGAATGCAGTATTAACACCAAAAACTGCCAAGCAATCAAATTTGCCTAATTCTAGGCAAAAATATTCATAGAATCAAGTGTATGACTGAACTGACAGAAGGATTTTAGTTGGGTACAACTCCCCCTATTGATAAAGTTCCTTTTTAGAAGAGAGACCATTATTCCAACTACGTGCACAAAAGGTTCCTCTTCCTGCTTACAGCTTAAAAATAAATATTTTATGTTTGTGTACAGTGCTCTTCAACAGAGATGACAACAACCTGAACAATTTCTTAGGAAATACTCCTGGCGAGGTAGGTATATCAGAATTCCCACTTTACAAATGGGAAAGAGACTTCCCCAGAGTCTCCCAGCTGTTTAGTGTCAGAGCCACATTCCCTGACTCTGCACCAAACCTTTCCCACTAGGCAGTGCTCCTTTTTTAGGTTATACTATTGCATTCAAAAAATTTATTTTAAGACAACATGTATGTTTGATATTACAATATAGCATTTTGTAATAAAACAAGAATACAGTATAGCTCATCTTTGAGGTACCATTCCTCTCCCCACCCCAACTCTTTTACATGGAGGTCATAAAAATAATTATGGAGTAAAGCAAAGGAGTTTTTCAAATCATGTGCTTTAAGAGCAGATATGCAAGTGACTGGAAGTGTTATATGTTTCTGTTCACAAAGATTATTTGTTTTATTTTGCTACTGCCAGCTTATGCTGGGCACTAGGACCATGCAGATTGTGTTTTTTTTAGGATGGTAAGCACTTGCAGTTTAGTGTCAGCAACTCCAGTCCATCTGAGTAATCACTACAGCTACCTTTCCCATGCTCAGCAAAATGGTGATCTAAACCCACCTCCCCCCCTGCAGGGGCTGCTAAAACACTTTTGAAGCTACACATTCAGCTCCCACATCCACTAAGTGAGAGTCTTGGTTAAGACAAACACATGTGATTTCAGGTTTTGAGAGGTTCCCATTTTCAAGCTTTACAACGAAGTGACTGACTCCTGTATTGGGACTGACAGAGGACAAGTGGGACTTGGTTAGGTTTGCTGGCAAAGCACAGTTGAGATCTGAAACAAAATAACCGATCCAGTTCCTCATGTAGGCTCCATGACTCACCACCAGTATATTGGCATCTAATAATTTGGAGGATCCACTGCCCTCAGAACTCGGTTCTCCTTCACTGCAGTGGTTTGTCCAAGGGAATACAAACTGTTCTTTAGGTTTTCCTGAGCTTCTGCTGGATGCATCAGGCTCCTTCTGTTCCAACCCAACAGCCAGCTGGCACAGGAATTCAAAAAAATCCCTCGCACGTTCTCTCACCTGAGGAGAAAGACGGGGAGGGAACATTGGGAAGAACGAAGAGATCGTCGTGAAGAATTAAGAGATTGTGAAGACTCAAAACATCCTTGTGAACAAGACAAGAGGTTCTGGCTTTCAGAAATCTGAGCTACAACTCCTTCAGTTAAAAGACAAATATTTATCACAGACAAGGCTCAGAAGTCAGTGGCAAATTACTGGATGTTGCAGAAACTCCCCTCGAAAGCCGAGGCGGAGCGTAATTGCCACCATCCTCCTGCAAATCCTCCTCCTTCATGAGGAGTCTCAAAATCAATATTCCAGTTACAAAGAGGCTTCCTACTTGGCAGCCACTGTTACGAGGCCAAGCAGTGTTTTTATTTTAGAGAACAACTACCTCTGGTTGGGCTGAGCTCTCAGTAAGTTCCTAAGCAGCACAAGCTGCAATTGCACTGATAAAACGGCCCCTAGAAAAGGAAGGCACAAATAAATACATAAATACCATACTTCATCCAGTGTTTCTCCTCCAGGAGGTGTGAATGAAGGACATTGCTCTCCAGCATCCTTTGCCATAGCCTTGAGGTCAGCCAAGGGCCTTCCTTCTGCAACACCATATTTCTGTGAGGGGCAAGGTACAAAAAGGGGGGTTGGCAAGAGGTGTCAAGTCTCCCGTGCCCCTTCCAGTGCAAACAGCTTTGTCTTCTTGGATTCTCCAGTGTAACATGAAAGTTTAGCCACCTTTCATGTTTTATTCCAATTTTGGGAGGAGGAGGTATCTTTATATTTGCTATTTAAAATTTTTCTAAAACTATGTATTTTCTAAATATAAATATAAACATATACATATGCTGGGTAGACAAATATATTAAGAGCAGCATCTCATTTAAAGCACTGACATTCAAAACATGACCTTCATCCTGATCTTTACCTTGTTTCCTTCACTGACACTCCTAGCAAACAGAATTCCAGTGTCTTTTTAACTGAGGTTACACTGCAAACACTTCTGTGCACAGCTGTTCACATGAGGATAAACTCCATTTACTTCTCATTTGCACAAACACCACGGGGAATTATTTCTCACAGGTAAGAAACAAATGTTTTCTCTACAGATCTCTGAAATCTCCACAGCAGAGGATTAATCTCTGAAGATTAATCCTTCATTAACTCTAACATAATTATCATGGAGTATAATACACAAATTATTACAGTCTTCAGAATTTAAATATATTGCAATACATTTAGTCTCTCAACCCCCTTCTCTAAAGCAAAATAGCAGCAGTTTAAGAACACTAAGAAAGACATGAAGAAATAATTGCTCGGAAGCTGCTGGAAATGGAATCCTAACCCTAAAGATTTTTCCAGAAAAATCACGAAAGCAAGGCATGAGAGAATAAAATTTTCTTTCTTGCTTCTTTTTCCAGTGTCTACCTAATTCCTGCTACCATGAGTAGTGACTCACAACCTGTGACCTGCAGACACTGTACTGGCATTTCCATACATCCATAAAAACACCATGAAAAACAGTGTAACAGAGACATAAGATTATTCTTTCTAAAATCTGGTATCATAAGGCATAATGTTTTTCTAAAAAGTCAGGTGGTAAAGCAACTGAAGAAGTTTGGGGGGCATTTAAGTCTCAGGGGAAGAGCTGGAATTTCTGTAAGAAAAACAGATTCAAACAGGAAAAGCTACAGTCACGTGCTGCTCCTTAAACAATAAATATTACCTTATTTTCATCATTAAAGCATCACATTTACAAGGCTCATCACTAAATCTTGGCTTTGCTTCACAATTCTGCAAACAATTCATTGTCCCTGACGTGAAAAGTTCAGTTTTCAATCATTAAGACCATGAGTAATAGTGCTCTCCACTGTTAAATCTATGATTTAATAAGCCAAGATACCCATCAGCAGTAAGTTACATTTTCAAATTCTTCAGTATTTGATATTAAAACAAATTCTTCTGGCACTTACTCTCTCTCGCAGTCTTGCATCATACTTGATTTCCAAATCTCTGCAAAACTTATTCTTTCCTAGAATGGCAGCACAAGTCTAAAAAGTGAATATATAGTCACGTCAGTGGGATGGAACAGAGACCACCTCACACCACAACAGCCAAGGTGAATCCCATCAGTGGCACCCAACAACACAAACCAACAAAAGAAAACGTTTTCCAGCTGAATTTGGTGAGAATTGGACATATGGCCTAGATTGGGAAAAGCTTCTGGACTTTACTTCACAATTCAAAGTCCAGAAGAGTGGAAGATACTTGGCACCTGGGAAAGGTGGGCAGCAGGACTGACTGGGATAAAAGCCCCACCTTGAGCGTAACGCTGCTACAAATCCATTGTGTCCACACACCCTTCATGTGGACTACACGGGACAGACTCAGGTCCTAAAAACTGTACAGTTAATCCAACTGCAAAAAACATCTGTCTGACACCTGCCTGGCTGCCACAGCCAATACCAGGATCATTAGGGCTGGAAGGGACCTCTGGAGATCATCCAGTTCAATCCCACTTGCAAAGCAGGGTCACCTGGAGTAGGTGACACAGGAATGTGTCCAGGTGGGTTTGGAATATCTCCAGAGAGGGAGACTCCATGACCTCCCTGGACAGCCTGTTCCAGTGCTCAATGGAAAGAAATTCTTTGTCATGGTGAGGTGGAATTTCTTGTGTTTTAGTTTATGGTCATTGCTTCTCATCCTGTCACTGGGCACCACTGGAAGGAGCCTGGCACCATCCTCCTGGCTCCTGCCTCCATGATATTTATGTGCATTAATGAGACCCCTCTCAGTCTTGTCTTCTCCAGACTAATGAGGCCCAGGTCCTGCAGACCCCTCCTGCAGACCCCTTCTCATCTCTGTGGCCTCCACTGGATCCCCCCTGACAGCTCCTTGTCCTTCTTAAACTGGGAACTAAAGGATGGCCAACCTGCTCCTGTTCCTACATGCACCAAAGAGCGAAGGCTGTACTGGGCTCACAGGAACTTGGGACTGGCAATATCTGCTGGCAGCGTTGTGCAAACATCCACACCCAAACTGACATTCAGATAACTCACTTGGAAAAGGCTCCTTGGATTCTGGCAAGGAATAGGCAGCCTTGTTGTACTGACAAGGTTTTATGATTGATTTAACACGTCGCTCAGGAGAAGCTTTATGTTTTAACTTTAAATTTCCGTCACAGAATAACGTCAAAATTCAGACAGGGTCGAGTCCACTTCCTTGTATATATGAACAGCACAGTTAATTGTATAATTATATGCTGGAATTTCCTCTTTTTCAACAGAATTTGTACATTCCTCTCATACTTGAGCTATGAAGTGACGGCTTAGTAACAAGATACTTCAGAGATTTGCAGCTGCCAGGAAAGGGAATTCCAACCACATGGAAACTGCAGCTTTACACATCTCTGGAAAAGCTTTCACCAAGTCTGGATAGCTTGTCAAACAAATGGCAAAACATGTGTCCTCTAGGCAAAGGAAAAATTCAAGTCTGTCTTCTACATTGTGAAAGCACAAAATGCTTTCCACAGAAAAGGCTGTCTCTAATATAAGGAAAAAAATCCAACCTTGTCTCCCCTAAGGCAGGCACATAGCCCAGACAGCTTTATGAAAGTCAGAAAGTACTATTGATTTAAAATATAATCACTGCCTTCCACAGGAGAAATGTCCTAGAACAACTGATAAATGACTTCAAAACTCCTGATTCCCTATTTTTGAGTATTTCATAATCTTGCACACGAGATCACATGTAATCCCACTCAGTAATTTACATTTTTTTCCTCTTTATTTAACATACAATGCATCAAGATGAGAGGTGTGACATTCCTGGCAAAATCCAACCTCTCTGCACATTTAATGAACCTTGTACTAACTTCACAGTGCCTGTATTGGCCTGGATTCCTCAGAATTTCTTCCACAAATCCACAGGAGCAACAGTGAACGACACCCTGCAAAATGAGCTGGCCTTTATCGATTCCCAGCTGAGCTGTTCTCACTGAAACTTCCTGACCCACAGAGGCTTCCTGCAGTTCTACACAACTCAAAACTGCAGTGGCAGGTCCATCAAAACAGCTTTTGGCTCTCACTGCATTATTTTTGCAGCATCAACAGCAAATAAACGCTGAATTTTGCAGCTAATTGTTGCCTCAAGGAGCACTCACCTGCTTTGCTCGAAGGAGGTCACTTGAAAAGACGTGAGTAAACTTCACATTGCTGAGAAACACACCAGCAGCATCTGCCTGTCTGAAACCAGTTGCAGAGAGTGGCTCATCCACTCCCTGACCTGCAAAATAAAAACCCATCAACATTAAGACATGCAACTTTTAGATCATCGAGCAGCTGAGCAAGTATGACAATAAAGAGTCTGCTCAGTCAATAAAATCCTTCTCCTTCAGGAAAGCCAAAAATTGGGAAAAGTTTCTGCTCTTCTGGTCTTCCCCAAACTCAGTCACACAATTTTAACCAAAAAAGGAGTACAGGGTAGGAACACACAAGGATCACTATCAATCATATTTATATTAACCTATACCTCCGAAAAAGTTTAAACTTAAAACATTAAAACTTTAAAGTTAAAACTTAAAACATGCTGGTATAGGCCTCAGACCTCTCAAAACTGTGAGCACAAAGCCCTGTTGCCAGAGCTGTAAACAGCAATGTCACAGAGGCAGAAAACAGAGGTAAGAAAATCTAGAAGCATGAGTTTTTCCTCAAAACATGTAGCATTGTATAAAGTTGATTTATTCAGAGTACAACCCCAGCAGGTTCCTTGTAGCAGTGATTTTGCTATGACAGACATCCAGGCAGCCCAGTGTGTGTTTTCAGTTCTGGGTGTTCAAGTCAGCAGCCACTAAGGTGAAGTCTAGTTTTAAATGTGTCTAATAATGACAGCCTTCCTAGGAGTTGGGATTGAACAGCATCATTCTGTAAAATTCTAATATTATCAAAATAATTATTAAAATTATTGCAATAATATTACAGCATTATTCTGTAATAATACTTAACAGCTGAGCAGTTGGTTACAGGGCTTCACCACGATTTTCCAGCAGAATAACTGATACTAACCTTGCAGTATCTTGTCTTTGTTGTATCTTGTTTCTCCACTGAAAGAGATTATAAACACAAAAAAAAAATTAACTCATAATCAGGTTACAGAATTTTCAAAAATGTTCTTATATTGGACACCGAGAGACAGCAGAGCCTGAATGTGACAAACACAATACAGCACAGATTCTTTTCAAGAAGATGCACCTGAAGGCTCTACAAACAACAAAAATCCATTTTCAACTAGTCAGCCCCAATCATGCCACCAGTATTTTTAAGACAAGCTCACCTGGAATAAAAGAAAGTGAAGTAATTACTTAAATTTATCATCAATGCAGCATAATTTATCTATAACAACTACACCTCCGTGCTGGAGAGGATAAAGTTGCAGGAAGACTCTGGAGCCCTGTTATGAAAAACATGTGTTGGCCAAGTTGACCTCAAGATGAGCCCCAAACAGGTTCACAGGAGGCCAGTACTTTTAAAATGAGCTGCCATCCCCTTGGTGAATGATCTGGCAACTTTCTAAAGTGCCTGCAAGAAAACCACATGAACTTTTCTAGCTGATGTAAAAATTAGGCTGCAGTCACAGCACCAAGTCAGCAAGATCCAGGTCTTTAAGGGAAGAGTAACTCCTAACAAGTGAAATATCAGAAAGTAAAATCAGTTGTACTGATTAGGTGTTAAATCAGAGAACACAGGGATGGTTTGAGTTGGAAGGGACCCTAAAAGATCATCTGATTCCAATCCCCTGCCATGGGCAGGGACACCTTCCACTAGCCCAGGTTGCTCAGAGCCCCAACCAACCTGAACATCAACAATTCCAGGGATGGGGCAGCCACAGCTTCTCTGGGCAACCTGTGCCAGGGCCTCCCCATCCTCACAGGGAAGAATTTCTCCCTAATATCCAATCTAAACCTGCTCTCTGTCAGTTTGAAGCCATTGCCCCTTGTCCTGTCACTCCAGGCCCTTGGAAATAGTCTCTCTCCATCTTCCTTGTGGGCTCCCTTCAGGCCCTGGAAGGCCACAATTAGGTGACCCTAAAGCTTCTCTTTGCCAGGTTGAACAATCCCAACTCTCTCAGCCTTTCCTCCCAGCAGAGCTGCTCCATCCCTCTGATCACCTTGGTGTCCCTCCTCTGGACTCTCTCCCATAGCTCCATGTCCTTGCTGTGCTGGGCCCCCAGAGCTGGAGGCAGCTCTGCAGGGGGGTCTCCCCAGAGTGGGGCAGAATCCCCCCCTGCCCTGCTGCCCGCGCAGTTCTTACGCTAACGGAGAGATCCAGGGCTCCGCTTCCATGAAAACTAAAGGGTTCGCTCCTGCCCCTGGCAGGCAGCGGGAGCAGCTCCGGGACGGCTACAGGTGTGGGGCTGCGGGGTCGGTACTCACTGCCGCACCACGGTCAGCCCGAAGCGAACCATGGCAAGGTGAGCTCAGGCGAGCTCAGGTGAGCTCAGAGCCGGGCTCAGGCGGGATGTCCGGCGGGATCTCAGGGCGGGCAGAATCGCGGGATCTCAGGGCGGGATCTCAGGTGGGATCCCAGGTGAGCTCAGGTCCCGCTGCCCGCACTGCGGCGCCGCGCGCCCCGCGGTGACGTCACGGTCCCGCCCCGCGCCCCGCGCTGACGTCACGCGGGAAACGGAGGTGGTGCCCGGAAAAAAAATGGAGGCTCCGGGAAGGTCTCATCGCTCCCGGCGTGTTCCTGACAGGTGCGGGTCGGGCTCTGCTCCCGGGGAACCAGCGACGGGACCAGAGGACACGGCCTAAAGGGGAGATTCGGGTTGGACATGAGGGACAAAAAAAAATTCCTCATGGAAAGGAATTTCCAAGCGTTTAAACACCCCGATGGTGTTTAAAATAGATTTAAAAGCCCTGTGGCTGCGGCACGTTGCGGACAGGGCTCAGGCTCGCACTTCGCAGTTGTAAGCAGGTGGCTTTCGCCTTAAAACCCTGTTTTTCACGTGATTTCACGATTTTGCTGTTAAGGAAACTTCCCTGCCCGACCGTCCAGGAGCCGCTCTGGCGGTGACACTCTGGGTGCAGGAGCCGCTCAGAAAGCTGAATTTTTATGGATTACAGGCAGTGTGATTAACCAAAATGTTAGTTGGTCAGATACCTCAGTGTGTTTCCTTTTGGATTTGACGACCGGATAGAACGAGTGCTATCTAAAAGTCAGAAATTCTTCTAGATTGCGCAGAGATCTGACCTAAGTTTGCAACTGGTTTGTGCTTTAACAGCAGATGTGTCCTAAATGTTGACTAACACATAATTTGTTTCATTTGGTAGTTTCAACCAGCTGCTGAATTAAATATTTAATGCAACAGCGGGTCTGTTTCATTCCTGTTTTATCTTCCTTTGGCAGCGTGGAATTAACCTCGTATTTCTGCAGTGCTTTTGCTCCACAGATTTCAGAGCTGACATTTTCAAGGGGTGAGACTAGTGGCATGTCTCTCCTCTATAAATGAGCCAGTGCCAAATGACTCAGCTCTGGCCTATTTCTGTTGTATCACTATTAAAAACAACCATGTTTTGCTGTGATGGGGAGACCCCAGCTGTGTCTTGAGCATGTTTTAGAAGGAAAAGAATCAAACACGAGCCAACACTGTTAGCATCTATATTCTTATAAGTGCATGTTTGGATACAGGTCCATTTGCAGGAGCGACAGCCCTTCAGGCAAAGTTTGAAAGAGACTGCCTGAAGTTGCACAGCATTAACATTCTCATTTTTCATTTCTTGCTCCTCAGAAATTTCTCTGATCTGCAGCAGGACATCGTGTCGGTCCGTGTTCACAAGTATATTTTTTTAAATTAACCCATTGAAACAAAATGTTTATAAAGCACAACTGCTACCATGAGCACAGAAGCTCACCAGATGAGGAGCAGTGTTCTGAGGAAGTCGTCCTGGGAAGGAAAAGCTTTTGTGAAGCTGAATATAAAGTATTTTTGAATGAGAATCTTTTTTCCCAATAGAAATTTTAAACTTTGGTAATGTTGACTGTCTAGGAAATTTGTCATCACGTGGATCTCATATCATGAGCATCAGACAATATCCTAAATCCAGAGTGAGTTATGATAGAATCATAGAAGCATAGAATGGTTTGGGTTGGAAGGGACCTTAAAGATCATCTTGTTCCAACCCCCTGCCATGGGCAGGGACACCTTCCACTAGCCCAGGTTGTTCAGAGCCCCATCCAACCTGACCTTCAACACTTCCAGGGATGGGGCAGCCACAGCATCTCTGGGCAACCTATGCCAGGGCCTCCCCACCCTCACAGGGAAGAATTTCTTCCGAATAGCTCCCAGCTCTGCAGGGGGGTCTCCCCAGAGTGGGGCAGAGGGGCAGAATCCCCCCCTGCCCTGCTGCCCACACTGCTTTGGGTGCAGCCCAGGGCACAGAGGGGTTCCAAGTCCAGCCTCTCACCCACCAGCACCCCCAAGTCCTGCCCAGGGCTGCTCCAGCTCTTCATCCCAGCATGGGTTGATACCAGGGGCTGCCCTGACCCAGGTGCAGCACCAGCACTTGATCTTAACCTTCCTTAACCTTCCCATGGGCCCCTCCTGCAGCTTGCCCAGCTCCCTGTGGATGTTTCCATCCTTCACGTGTGTCAACCACTCAGCTGCAAACTTGCTGAGGGTGTCTGTGTCATTAATGAAGATATTAAACAACACTGGTCTGGTGTCCGTGCAACAACAGCTGGCAGTTAGGAACACGAAAGTGAAATCACCAGGGAATGCAGCCCACTCGTCATTTGGGACCTGATCTTGCTCCTTGCTCTCACAAGCCCAGCAAGAAACCCAGGCTGAACTTCCTCAGTTTTGTCCTCTCCCGCTTCTCCTCGCGCGTGTGATCCGTGTCCGAAGGGCCCTGCTGGCGTGAAGAAATGCATAAACCCTGCAGAGGGATGGTGCTGTTCCTTTCCCGGCCTGGAATGCCCTGGCAGCTCCCAAGGGACGCGCAGGGCCGTGGGTGCGGCGGGGCCGCCACCGCGCGGCCGCCCCGCGCTCTGCACCTTCCCATTCCCGTTCCTCCGCCTTTCCCTGGCATCCCGCGTCCCGTCTTTTGCTCCCGGTGCTGCTGCTGCTCATTAAGGAGAATCATGTCCGCGTTTTAGGCGTTCCTGCTGCAAATCTCTACAGCGTCAGGCCAAGCTTTAATACCTCGGCTTGGGAGGTTCAGCAGTAACCATCGGCGCGCTCCAGAGAGATCTTCCTTGTGGGTAAGAAGCAAATCCAAAGAAACTGAAATAAAAAGCTTCTCAGAGAAGGAAAGAAGTGGAACTTAGAATCAGAATCACGGCATATCCTGAGCTGGAAGGGACCCACAAGGATCATGGAACTCAACTCCTGGCCCTGCACAGGACACCCAAAGGATCACACCGTGTCCCTGAGAGTGTTGTCCAAATGCTTCTTGAACTCTGTAAAGCTTGGTGCTGTGCCCACTGCCCTGGAGAGCCTGTTCAGTGCCCACCCACTATCTGGGGGAAGAACCTTTTCCTGATACCCAACCTAAACCTCCCCTGATGCAGCTCCAGCCGTTCCCTTGGATCTCTCACTGGTCACCAGTGTCTGCCCCTTCACTGCCCCTCGTGAGGAAGCTGTAGGCTGCAAAGAGGTCTCCTCTCAGAGGGAACTTGAGGAAGCTGGAAAAACTGAGAGAAATTTTTGTTTGGGTGTGCTGGGTAACAATGCTATTTCATTCCTCATCCTTCAGCTGATTATGTCCCACTCACAGCTTTGTTCCAGTTCTGAAAACCCTCCTCATCAGAAAGGTCAGTCTATTGCTCCTCAGGGATGCTTGTGAGTCCCCTGTCAGATGAACCAGAGCTTTTGCTCTAAGAAGCATTACCAAGTAATCTGAGGAGCCAAATGCGGCTGGTCTGCTGACCTTTCTCTCTCTCTCCTTCCCTGCTCTGTCCTAATTCTTCTTGTACTTTCTGCATGTTACATTTTGGAAGAGCTCAAATAACATCTCAGTTTATTTTTAGAGAAAGCTCAATAGTAAGACCAAACTATCACCCAATCATTTCCACAGAAGGACAGGCATTTAAGGAGACAGACATTTTCCCTTTTTTTTTTTCTTTTCTTTTTTTTTCCCCCCCCTTTGCATCAGCTCCTTTCTCTATGTCTTTCAGCATGCAGCAAAACTCAGAGCAGCCTCAATGTTTTTTCATACCTAAGCATAAATATCTCAGCTTTACTCACTTTACTTTGTAATCCCAACAGGTCTTGATTTAATGTGTCCATCACTGGGAGATGCCCAGCTGAAGCTCACCTGAGTACTGGGCTCATGTTCTCCCTGGCAAGTGTCTTCACTAAGACTCCTGCAATTTTCACTGTTACCTCCTGGCAGCATCAGCAGTAACATCAGCTGCCACACACTCTTTTTGGTGTCAAAATATTGTGGTACCTGTGCCCCTGAGACTGCACAGAGCTGGAATGCAAATGACCTTTGAGAACCATTTTAAATAGAATCACAATCCCAGAATCACAGAATAGTGTTGGAAGGGACCACATTGGGTCATCTGGTCCCACCTCCCTGTTCCAGCAGGGCCATCCCAGAGCACACGGCACAGGATTCCAGACAGCTCTGGAATATCGCGAGTCAGGGAGACTCCACACCCTCTCTGGGTGATCTGTTCAGTGCTGGGTCACTGCACAGCAAAGAAGTTCTTCCTCATGTCCAGCTGTAACTTCCTGGGCATCAGTTCCTGCCCGTTCCTCTTGTCCCATTGCTGGGCACCCCCGAGCAGAGCCTGGTCCATCCTCTGCCCCCTCCCTGCAGACACTGACACACATGGATCAGGTCCCCTCTCAGTGTCTCCTCTGGAGGCTGAACAGCCCCAGCTCCCTCAGCCTTTCATCATAAGAGATGTCATCATTATATTTAGAAAAGCAAAAGAGTGTTTGGTTTGGTTTTAATATTTCAAGTAAGTACAAAGTAAACGTGGTACACTTAGCTTTCTCCAAAGATCTAAAGGGACCCCCAAAGAGCTTTGAAAATAAACTTTCCCTTAATTGGGAGGAAAGATTCAGCAAGCTGTAGGGGTGAAGAAGCAGAGCATAGCCTCTTTCCCTGCCCTTCCAGCTTTGATTTGCAGACAGCACAGAGAAGGCTCTACCACAATTCTCTAATACCTGAATGTAACTACTCTGTCTTTATACCTGCAAGGGGATGCAGAAGGGGATGACAGAGTGTATCAGCAATAGAGCTGCAAAGCAAAGTGGTTTTCTGGGCATTTTCCTCCCCATGAAAGGTTAAAATAGACCTTTTCTACCTGCCTTTCCATCAGCGTTACATTTACTGAGGTGACTAATAATTTACAGTATGAGGCATGAACAAGCTGGAGTTGGTGGGAAAATTACTGGACCTATTAAAGAGCTCCCACTGTCTTCCAGCAGGGAAAGAATTTCATTCTGCTTATGCTGGTTGCATGAGATTTGATGGGAATTTTGCTTTTTAGGGCAGTGCGGAATAAAGAGCGACTACACAGTTCTTGGACAAATTAAAAAACACACAGCAATTGCAATAGAAGAGTTTGAAATGATTCCTGGAACAAGCATGCAGGATAACTTCGTTGAAACACAAAGGACAATTCCCTGCATTTCTTGTCCCCACAGAAAGATTTGGGGAAATGTAAAATAAAACACAACCTAACTTGTATTCTGAGATTGGAAGCACCAGCAATTATGTGTTTGGGGTTTTTTTTCTGGAACCTCAGGGCTAAAGCTTTCTTTCCTTTGCCTCAGAAATTTCCTTAAACACAGGAGTCAGTCCAGCCTGTGCCCACTCAGTTGTTTTAAGCATGATTTTTCCGTGTTGTCCCTTCTTAAAATCCTCAGGCTGTCCTTATATAAAGTACAGGATCATGATGGGCAGAGATTGTTTGCAGATGGTAAGAAGATGACACAAAATGGTTTCACAGGCCACGTGGTAGTGAAACTTAACCCTATTGTCTGTGGCTTCTCAGCATCCAGCCAGCTTTCTTCAAAGGAAAGGACAGGCTGTTGCCCAATTAATTTCAGTTTTAGCCTCTGTGCCCCAGTTCTCAAAATATACATTCACTTAATGACAACAGAACATCTCCTTCCTTCCAGATCTAGATTTGGTCAAACCTCTCAAAACATGGAAGATACAGAGCACATCGGTGCAAATCAGTTCCAGGGCTGGTGACACTGTATCAGGAAAGGAATTAATCCCCTAAAACCTGAAATTAGGCTGGAGAGCACCCCTTTTAGCCTTAAACCACAAAAGAATGGTGTAAGAACCCTCACAAGTTCCGATTCTTCAAAGGCTCCAAGTTGAGCCTAAAAAATGCCAGAAATTGTTGGTCATGTTGTCAGATGGTGGCCAGAGGAAGAGAGGACTTATGTTTTAGAATCTCTACCTTTGGTTACCTTAGAAATTTTAGGCTCACAGGCTACTTTGCAGGGAAGTCTTCAGAGACTTTGCCTAAAGCCACGGGTCCCAAAGTCATGTGATTATTTCTAGAAAGATCTGTATGTCCTGCCTCATAGCCTCCTGATTTATGTTTCTTATTCATTTCTTATTAATTCCTATTCATTTAATTCATATTTCCTATTTCCTATTTTATATTAAATTCATATTTCCATCCACTATTTTTTCTATTTGTTCATATCTGTTTATTTTTGCTCATATGTTTATTTCGGCAACATTTGTTTTTTCCTTTTTTTTTTTTTTTTCTTCTCCCTGTTCATTATATCTTGGAGTTTGTCTCTTTTTTTCTTTCATTTATCTAGTATTGGCAGTATTATTCACTTGATGATGGTGTTTCCTCAGCATGTCCACCCAAATGCCTCTTCTTCATTCTTCAGTGCTCCTTTGCTCTCCCAAGGGCCGGAAATTCAGGAGGAAACTCCTTCTGGATGGCAGTGGAGGAGGGATGCTGAGGTCAGGCCAAGCACATCACACAGGCTGGTCACTCCACAGCAAACATCCCCAAGCAGATGTGGAAGAGGGAGAGGCTGAGCATCCCACCTCTGGCCACAGGCTGAGGAGGCCCTGCCTCCACCACAAATCCCACTCCTTTGACTCTGTTTGCCCCAGTTTCACAGAAACAAAAAACACCTAATTTTTGCAGTAGCATTCCAATGCAACCAGTAACTGAGTGGGGATTTAAATCCTGTTTCAGTCGGCTGCAAAAACGTGCACTCCCATGTCCTCACGACGACTTTTCACTAGCTCCAGTTCATTGCCACAAAATGTTTTGATCCTGCAACTTACCTTTTAGGGCTTTGTTCTCCTTAAATCTCACGGGATCGTTTCACAGAAGAAACATGCCAGGATTTGCCTATCTTTCAGGCAGGAAAGCTTGTTCAGTGACTGTGCCACTCAACAGTGCACATTTTACACGCCTGCTGACAACCACCTATCCAGAGCAGAGGCTTTAGAATCACACCCTTTGCACCATCACACCCAGGGAACACCACCATAAAGTGAGGAATGTGGCCAGATTCAGGGAAGGAATAAAAGCAAGCCAGGCAAACTTAGGTCAAGGTGAGTTTATTGTCCATACATCATACCTAATCCCGCCAAAACACTTGTCTTAGAACCATCTTTAAACTAGTCAAAACAACAGGTTATTAATAAAAATGACAACACTGAACAAAGACCTTTTAAAAGGTAATCAAGACTACACCGTATCAGAGTCTTATCCATTGAAAACAACCTTGTGTACTTTCTAAATACTTCTTGTTTACACTGATGTCTACTACCACACTTTCTAGCATCCCCTGACCACATAAAAACATCCACACCTCTTAAAGAGCACATTTGTGAGAGAATAACATTGACTTGATATGGCATCACACTCAATAAAGCCAAAAAAAAAAAAAAAATTAAACCAAAGAAAAAAAAACCCAAAAAAGTTTGAGAACAGAAACTGTGCAACCGAGAGTGATTTCTGAGGTACATGAGAACATGGTAATAAACATAGTGGAAAAAATCCAGTGGCCAGGTGGTTTGCTGAGTAATGAAGAGCCATCCGATTACTCAAGCACAAATCATCAAGGTTGACATGGGATTAATAATTTTTCTCTTTCACAAGCATGTTGGAAATACAAATAAATACACTATGAGGTGCTCCTACACTACAGGAAATGGGAGGGAGGAGAAGATCATCAAAGTACCATCAATAGGAAGCTGAGAGAGAAATGCTTTTAGCAGTTGTGCCAATCCTTTGGCACCTGGGAAGGCATAATCAGCACCACTTTATTTTTTTTTTTAATCAATCAGTTGAAAGGTTTAGGATTTCTGCCATTTGGGTGCGGGAACTCTCACACCTCATTTGCAACAAGAGGGCACTCCCTTTAACATCTGTTAGAAGAGAGGACTAGGCAGTAATTTTATTTTGGAAGCTACTCTGATAACACTCAAGTTCTAAGTTTTCCAGACTTCAAACATACAGTAACCGGGTGGTCCCTGTAAGGGATTGGGGCCAGCACAGGCCTTCCAGGCCCCCGTGAGGAACTGGGAATGCTGAACGGTGCTGCTCCTTCCAGCACAACCAGATCTGACCTCGGTGGCGGCCCTGAGCCCCTTCCTTGGGCTGGTCCTGTGATCCCACGGGACCAGGGCATGCAGGAGGTGGGACAAAGAGCAGGGGCAGGCACCCTAAATGCTAGTCCTGCCCACGCTTGCCCTCCAGCACAGAGGGGAGCAAACCAAGCAAACATGATGAACGCAGTGCCAGTGCTCGTGCCGTGACGGAGAGGCCACCCCACCACCTGGGACCCTCTGGCACATCTGCTGTCTGGGAACGGTGTGATCTGTGACACACAAGCTGCGTGGAGTTCTGGCTTCAACAACATGAACTATTTTTTTTTTTTAACTCCAGGAGAGACACTGTCGCTGAACTCCAGGCGCTCCCAGCGCGGAACATCAAGGCGGGAGGTGAGGACAAGGCTGTGCCCACCAGTGGTTTTGGGAAAGATGGACCAGCCAGTGGAGAGTCAATGCATTTTTTCCACTATGAGAAGGATACCAAAGACCAAAAAGGAGCCAGTGCCCCACCTTGGCTGCTTGCAACCCCTCCCCGGTGCGGACGGAGCGCGGACCCCGGGGCGAAACCAAACTGTCGCTGTGTGAGGTATTGTGAAAATGGGAACCATTTGTTTTGTCCAGCAAACCTGAGGTAAGTATACCATCTTTGCAGGATGTGATCAGGAAGGAAAGGGAAAAGAAAGAAAGGGAAAAAAAAAAAAAAAAAAAAAGAAAGAAGGAGAAAAATAAAATAAAATAAAAAAAATAATCATGAACACGCTATTAGGAAAAAAAAATAACAACTGTACAGGGCATTTCCAGTAAATCAAAAGAACTCATCATATCTCCACTTAACCATCTACTTCAGGATTTGAAATTTAAGCAGTAAAATAATATATTATAAAAATGTTTATAAAATAGCAGCACACTCAGTGAAACAATACAGCTAAGTACTGTTAATGTTAATAAGAATGAAACAAATCATAGCTTCTTAGCAGCGCAAAAAAAAAAAAACAAAACCAAAAAACCCCCCAAAACCAAAAAAAAAAAAAAAAAAAAACCAACAAAACCTTAGAATCTTACTCCATTTTTCTACCCTCATCTAGCCAAATACGGCTGAGTCCATACATATAATATTCTTCGAAGTAGCATGTTCTTTCTGGATTTTTCTCTTAAAAATGCAAACATTAACATTTCAAACCAACAGCTTCATATTGGATATCTGCAAACTGTTAATTCAATTGTGCAAAAAAAAAAAAAAAAAAAAAAGGTTGCTCCAACACCTTTTGCCATCTAAATGCCTCTTCGTTACAGGTGGAGCAGGAAAAATAAATTCAAGTACACTGAATACACCTTTGTAATAAAACTCTGAGTCACACACCTTGATGTTTCCCATTCATGTCTGTTGCACCAGGAATGTTCTTGCCTTGTCCACAGATGAGCATGAAGGTGGTTATTAAGATCCTTCTGTGACACTGAACAATACAGATGGTCAGGCTTTTATCCGGAATGTCATGACAGGAATGTCATCTGAAGCGGGTATTGGTATTTCCAGCAACACCTCAACTAACCAAGTACACCAAATACTGGAAAATATTGACTATAAAAAGCTATAGGCCTTGTTTTTGTGACTTCTTTCTCTTTTTTTCTTTTTTTTTTTTTTTCCTGTTTTTTTCTTTTTTTTGTTTTTTTTTTCCTCCTCGGCAAAATTGTCATAAACCATCTCATTTAATCCCTTAGGAACAATTTTCAAAGTGCTTTTCGAATGAAATGGTTTACAAAAAACGCTCACTGTGGATCAAGAAAGTTAATGAAATGCTGAAAACCTGCGCGGGGGCGGTGGGGGAAGACGGGAACGTAGATGAGGGATCCAACCAAATCTCATCTTCTTTAACACAGTGAGGTTTATGTCAAAAAAGGAAGATGGACAGAGCATCATCAAAATGTCTTTATGGCCAAGCTAAGAAGCTGCCAGAGGTTAGCACTGACGTGGAGCATTAGCACTGGAAAGGAATATAATGCTTTTCATAGATGATTTTTTTTTGCTTGCAATCCAAAGGTCTGATTACAGCTAACCAGTCGGGATTAATGCATGCATTTCCCCCACTGAACATGGACACTTGGTAACTTTGGCTTGGCCCACAGCTGGGTAAATGGAATTGCCCTTATGCCAAAGATGCTGCTGTGTTTAGAATGAACCATTTCTGAAGGGAAAGTAGAAAAAAAGTCAAGAGGGGAGAGGGGAAGTTGAGAAAAAAAATTAAAGAAAAATAAATCAACTAAAAATAAAAACAAAACAAAAAAAAAACAACAAACACCTGCTCTTCTGGCTGGTAAAATAAAGCATCTTCTTTCTTAGGTAGCAGCTACCACAGACAGCAAGAGTAAACAAAACTAACATACAGAGATCCAACAAACACTTCTGACTAATAACAGAGGTGACAGATCAGCAAATCTCTTCTGCATTCAAAATGGTTCAATTGCTTCAGGGATCTTTTCCCACTTTGCCCTAAACCCCTTATTCTATTGCTTTGCAATCTAGTCAAGCCATAAAATCGCACACACAATTCCTTTCTTAAATCTAAAAAAGGGGTGTATGCACTAGGTCATAATACGTAGACAAGTATACTCTACTTTGTTCCCACAAATGCAGGCTTACATCCATCTAGCTACTTTGTATGCTTTTATAAGCATTTAATATCACTGATACATAATCAAATAGCAATGACCAAATATATTGTGGGATTCCCTTCTGCAGAACATCACAGGCACCAAATGCTTTTTTTGTCATTATTCAGTTTCTATTTTGTCTTTTTTTGTTATTGTTGTTTCTTTGTGTTTTTTGTTTCTTTTTTTTTTTTTTTTTTTACCTAAAAGAGCTTTAAATATGTTCTATGTGGGGAGCAGATTAAAAAAAAAAAAAACAAACAAAATTTCACTCTAAAAATAATAACAAAAATAAACTGGGCTGGGAGGAGCAAGCGTGACTTTGTGTGGTGATGTCCTCACAGGTTGATATCCCTCACATCTGTGGGAGTGCTGGCCTGGTCCAGTTCATCCACCGTCTTGGAAGGATTGCTTTGCTGCTGCTGCTGCCGGACTTGCTGAAGGCTGTTTACTAGCACCGCCTCGATCTGTTCCTGACAAGCTTTAAGGCAGTCCTAGACAGAAAGCAAATTGATCTGTTAGAAGAGACAGGCAGGGTCTTTTTCCTCACGGGGTTTTTTCCCCTTACTGGGCACTGGGCGGAAAAGCATCAATCTGGTGTTCCCCAAGGAGCGTCTGCTCTGACGCAAAATGACCTTGAATTCTCAGGGGTAATCTCTGTGTGCAAACTGCCTGGGTTAAACAGTGCCAATGCCAAGTTTATTGGACTCTAAATATTAATATTTTACCGGTCCTTGCTCAACAGGTTGCCCAGAGAAGATGTGGCTGCCCCATCTCTGGAAGAGTTCAAGGCCAGACTGCGATGGGTCTTTGAGCAAACTGGTGTAATGGAAGGTGTCCCTGCCCATGGCAGGGAGTTGGAACTGGGTGGTCTTCAAGATTCCTTCCAACACAGACCATTCTATGATTCTATGATTAGTGTGGTCTCCTTGAGTAGGAAAAAAAGCAAAGAAATGAAGGGCATATGATTTTTTTCATTTTCCTATGCAGGGTTAAGTTACTCGAGAGCAAGCAGAGCCCGACCCCCACCTGGCTACAACCTCCTTTCATGGAGTTGCAGAGAGTGAGAAAGTCTCCCCTGAGCCTCCTTTTCTCCAGGTTAAACACTCCCAGCTCCCTCAGGTGCTCCTCATAGGACTTACTCTCCAAACCCTTCCCCAGCTCTGTTGCCTTTCTCTGGACACGCTGTACCAGCCCCACCAGTACAGAAGAACAATCCCCGCCCTGGTCCTGCTGGCCACACTGATGCTGATGGAATTTGTTCTCTGAGCACATGCCAGAGAAGAAAAGTGATCTCAGCAGCAGAGGAGGAGGAGACATAGGGTGTGCTCTTCACTCTGAGAGCAGGACTATTTTAACAGCCCTAGGAATAGTTACTGACAGTAATTCACAGAAGACAATAAAGCAAAGACTGGATACCAGAAAAATATGTAAGTCAAAAAGACACAACCAAACCTCAGAAGCCACTGTATTTCATACTACATAATACTCAAAGACACAGATATACAAATATCTGTAGGATACACAAATCTGGGAACCCCGTGCATCAGGAGTCTGACAATAAACACGAAGCATAAATACAGAAACAAATGAGAAGGATTCACCACACTTAAACCTGATCCAGCATTAAGAAGATGGATAAAAATATTAAAATAAATATTAAAAATATAAAATATAAATAAATATTAAAATATTTACAGGAGGTTCCATATTCTTGACAACACGCTGGAAGACCAAATAATATGGTTATTTAGGGGGGGGGGAAAAGTTTTAGAAAACACTGACAAACAATTATTAGCATAGGCTGTAACCTGTAACAGGGCAATGGCAAAAAGTCACTCTTTTAAGAGACTACACTCCTAATGCACTTTTTTTTTTGTTATAAGAATCCCTTCTTTTAAAGCACAGTGGTGCACAATTTCAAAATATTTTGTCCTCCTGAGAACAAGCCAGATTTTTTTTTAAGCAGCTTCAGACTGAAACGCTTAATGAGGCAATTTCCTTGCAGCCAGGCTTGGGGAAGGAAGGGTGGTGACAGGAGGAACATAAGGCTTGAGCGTCTGGAGTCCACTTTATCAGTTCCCAAACACCCTTAGATATGATCATTTACACCATTACTATTCAAACTTCTGATGGGCAATGTGATGATTCATTTAATGTAGGAAGAGCCTAAAATCTCCAGGTAACCCTATGGAGAAAGCTCCTTGGATGTTAATCTCACAGGTGAAAGGAAAAAAAACCCCCTAATTTACAGTATCTTACCATCCCAATTGTCACAGTGTGATAAGGAAAGTGGCTTTATTTTATGAATGCCGGCACCACTGGAACTTTCTGTCAATCCAAAGTTCAGTGATATACAAAATATAAAAAACCCATCAGGACAAACAACCTGGCATTCCCATGACACAGGTTTTTTTAACCCTTCCTAGTTCCATGGGGATCTGCTGTATGTGTACATATTTTACTGGTGGGCTTTCATTTTGTTCCAGATCACCCTGATAAGAGAAAATTAAAGCTTTACAAATGTACCAAAGGAACAAAGCATGAATTGCATTGTTTTCAGCAAATCTTCCTTGAAAGAACCCTATAATGCACTGCAGCAATGGCCCCAGATTTTCCAACACAGGGACTGGGCCATTCCTTCAGAATACTGCAGGGTTGCCTTTGTTGTTTTTTATAAAAAACTTTTTTAAGTGTGTGTCACATGGATTAACTTCCCCATTCTTCTATATGGTCTAGTAGTTTTAATGATTAAAATAGTTCTGGTACTTTCCATTCCATAGTTTTATTTTTACTTCAGCATGTACAGAACTAAAAAGGCAATTAACTTTTGGGTGTTTTTTTTTTTCCTTTTTGAAACTCTTTCATCCCTAGGTGATTTTACTAGCACACTTGAAATGCATTTGAAGGAAAAGAAAAGCTTTCCTCTGTCTGATGAGGGGTAGCTTCGTGGCTGTGATGGAAATGCTGGCAGTGAAAATAACTGGAAGGAGGAATCAGCAGCATGATCTACTTATTCAAGTCAATAATAATTGAAGATTTCAATTTCCATTCATGACAGCCTTGAAAGCAAGCACAAGCACTAGGAAAGATCTTGCAGCATATTCTACATAATTCGTTTTCCTGAACTTTTCTACACCTCTTTAAGTCCTATAGTGGCCCCCAGCTTTCAGTTTTAAACTGGAATTTGTAGTTCACTGGCAAGCTATGAGGGAAAGCCACTCTGACTTAACTCAACCAACAAGGATTTGCACTGGCAATTACTGGGATTTTCAGTCGTGATGGCTCCAAGCTCCAGGAGCAGCCTGTGACCCACATCCTCTCCATCTTGCAAAATCATGACGGCACTGATAAATTAAAATGAAAAAAAAAAAAGGGGGAGGGTATTGAAGAGGCATTTTATAGCTGGTTTAGGAACTTGGTTTGGGTTTCTGCCATAGACTTTATCTGGCTGGTTTCAAGTCCTCCTTGGCCCCTCCATCCAAATGGTCCCCTTTGGATGACGGTGCTCCCTGCATCAGATCCCACCCCAGCTGAGCAGCAGTGTCCTTCTCCACAGAGATCACTCCTCTCAAATGCCCATAGGGGAGGGCTATAACAAGAAGGTAAACCATTTCAGTCACATATCTTTTATCTCCTTCCTTCTGAATCTGTCCAGAGCTTCCAAGAGCATAAGGGGACTGCACCTGTGTATTTACTACACGTACTCCCACCTCCCTGCTCCAGCAGGGTCATCCCAGAGCACACGGAACAGGATTGTGTTCAGACAGCTCTGGAATATCCCCAGTGAGGGAGACTCCATACCCTCTCTGGGCAATCTGTTCAGTGCTTGGTCACTGCACAGCAAAGAAGTTCTTCCTCATGTCCAGCTGGAACTTCCTGGGCATCAGTTCCTGCCTGTGGCCTCTTGTCCCATTGCTGGGCACCCCCGAGCAGAGCCTGGTCCATCCTCTGCCCCCTCCCTGCAGACACTGACACACATGGATCAGGTCCCCTCTCAGTGTCTCCTCTGGAGGCTGAACAGCCCCAGCTCCCTCAGCCTTTCCTCCTCAGGGAGATGCTCCAGGCCCTGAATCATCTCCACAGCCTCTGCTGGACCCACATCAGGATCTCCATGTCCCTCCTGTCCTGAGGAGCCCACGACTGGACACAGCACTCCAGATGTGCCTGATGGGGCTGAGCAGAGGGGCAGGATCACCCCCCTCCACCTGCTGGCAGTGCTCTTCCCAAGGCACCCCAGGATCCCATTGGGTGCTCCCTGACTGTGGCCAGCAGGAAGCTGTGCCTCACAGAAGGAATGAACTCAGCTCTGGTCTGTTCCACAGTGCCTCAGGACACAGTGCTTTTTGTATTGTGATTTTTACATTCCCCTTTAGCACCTCGGTTTGGGTCTTGCCTGAGAGAAGAAATAAAAAAGCTTACACCCCATTTTAGGGGTATAAAGAGCTAATACAGATCTAATAAATCTAATAAAGATTAGGGAAGCACCTTAATCTTTGTCTTATCAGAAACTAAATTTAGGGAAACACCTGGGTACATGGAAACTGGTGTGAACCTTGCAGCAACGCAGCCTTTGCCCACCCAAGGTGGCACTCATTTGGGAATCCAGAGAAAATACATTATGGCAGCATTTAAGGAAGAAAACAAAGACTGCAAAACTACTGTTTAACAAGGTTCAAATATTCTGCTAAATTTGTTTAGCCCTTAACAAGATCTTACCTATATGGTGAGGGGTTTTGCATCAGCAACCACAGAATAAATAAGGCCAAAGCCTGAGCCAGTTAAAAACAAGGCTGAGGACAATCCCACTTGCTGCCTGATCATTTCTCAAGGCCTTCCAAAAGCCAAATGCAACCCTACTCTCCTTTACAACCAACTACTGAANCCGGGTACATGGAAACTGGTGTGAACCTTGCAGCAACGCAGCCTTTGCCCACCCAAGATGGCACTCATTTGGGAGAGAAAATACATTATGGCAGCATTTAAGGAAGAAAACAAAGACTGCAAAACTACTGTTTAACAAGGTTCAAATATTCTGCTAAATTTGTTTAGCCCTTAACAAGATCTTACCTATATGGTGAGGGGTTTTGCATCAGCAACCACAGAATAAATAAGGCCAAAGCCTGAGCCAGTTAAAAACAAGGCTGAGGACAATCCCACTTGCTGCCTGATCATTTCTCAAGGCCTTCCAAAAGCCAAATGCAACCCTACTCTCCTTTACAACCAACTACTGAAGAGTAACAGTAGGGCTGTTGTTATATACAACATATATACATAAAAACAATATATACATACAAAATATATGTATGCAAACAATGCAAAATACTGAGCTATAACTCTACCGGACACTTTCTGATGCCCCTGCATTTCCTGACTGGATTTAGGAGCCTGGATCCAAGCCCTGGGTGCTTGGCTGAGCGCTCCAAGCCCCAAAGCTGGGAATGCTCAACACACCTTCTGGTGTTTTTGTGTTAAAGCGTGGTTGGTCTTCCACATATATGTTAATTAATTCACAAACTAACACTGCTGATCTCTTCCTCTTACTTAAAACTAATCTCAAAAAGGAAATCAGGACAGGACTGGGTTTTTTATCTGGTATGATAAATGGGATGGATGCTGGATATATCTGAAGTGACAATACCGTTCACGGGTCATGTATGCATTGCTTGGACAATCTAAGAAAGTAGCAATCATACATATATTAAAGAGCTGGGATTTACATAAATTCCAACATAGAACTGTACTCCTGACTACAAAAGGAGGGCTGGATTCCTCCACTGGTTCCCATTTAAGCCCAAGTTCAAACCTCTCCAGAGCACATGCTTCACTGTTGACACAAACAGGGACTCCTTCCCAAAGTGGGGCCTTCGTGTGCCGAGTGCTGGCCCTTGAGCTCGCCAGCATTCTCCAGAGCAAGAGCCTGGAAAGCTGCTGTGGGAATGTCATATCCATTTACTGAATTTACTGTATCATGGTGCTCTCACAGCTCATGGATGCAGTTTAAAAACAGAAATATTTTCCCTCCTAAATGTGCGGTTTCACTACTGTAAAAAGAGCATCAATCACAGATAAGTGTCTGTGCCTCTTTTTCCATTTGGAAGTACAGAAAACAGCCATTTGCTGTTCCAAAGGGCATTTCATGCGAACTAACAAGGACATCTCATCTAAAGAACAAAACAAACCCAAAAACCCCTCATCTATGCCAGAATTTCTCCACTTACTGTTGCTACATTAATGCAATAATGCAATAAATAAGGTGATTAGCATTAAGTACGTGGGAGGTGGGACATTTTTCTCTGCAATCTTTAGGTCTTTCCAGCACTTTCACCAGTGTTCTTTCTAGATTCAGTTTCACTGTTTGCTTCAACAGTCAGTTTGTTGGTTTCCTGTTGCTCCTCTGGGTTATTTCTCATTGCAGTAGGAGAGAACAATGTTTTCAGGACAGGGAAAAAGTGAGGGTAAAGCCAAAGCACCAGCAGGGTGATCCAGGGGCAGATGCCACGCCTGGAACGGTACTCCCTGCTCAGGGTGACTTGGGATTTCAAGCTCTGTCAAACAGGTAATCCTTTGCAGCTGTGAAAAGCTGGGAATCTCACCCTGCTGTAACAAATTCCCCGAGGGTTTATTGAGAAAGGGGGTTTTAGAAAACGCTGTGACAACCTGCCTGTGTCACACGCAGCTGAGCGAGGATTGCCCGCCGGAGGTCAAGGGCAAGTCTCCGACCAGACTCTCCACGGCCTGTGAGCTCCCCGGGCTGTGGAGCCGGTTCCTCAGGGTTCCTCAGGGGGCCTGGCTTCCTCGGAGTGCCGTATTTATGAATGGATCTGACGGAACTCCGCCATGAGCCCGCGGTGTAACTGCATCACCCCATTGTTGCTACACACGCACAGCACTCACTGGGGAACAAAAAGCTGAATGAAACGGAGCAGCTGCCAACTCAGGCAAAGACAACTTAGGAAACTATCTCATTCTTCCTTTCTTTCGGAGGCTATTTTGCCTGTTGTTTCCTTGCATACAAAATGCGGTCTGCAACAAATAAGGCAGGATAAGATACAGCGAGTCCTGTTTCTTGGTTCCAAAACCACAGGCCCTGAACACTACAAAGGAAGGGATAAATGGTGTATGTGCTGCAGGGACAATGTTCAATTGCGACCCATTCAAGATAGATTTCCATGATTTTACACTGCGGCGCAACAGAAAGGGAATTCTTGAGCACGGGGGTTCTGAACTTCGTTTCTGGGCAGAAATTTGCAGGGATCTTTAGGAAGGGACTCGGGGATAAAAAAAATCCCAGCACAGACATATGTCTGTGGCACACAGAAGTGGAGACATTTTAAATGCCGTTTATTGTGGGTCCAGTCTTCAAAACAGCCCCACTCCACATTTTCAAGGGCTCACAGCCAGCTCGTTCAACAGGACCTAAAGAAAATCTTGGTTCCTTGTTTTCTTTCTACCTTAGGCCTTTAAATATGGTTTCAATTTTCCAAACAACTCCATATGCACCAGTTTCCATCTTGAAACAGACTTTTAAAAAGGAATTCTACCCACCTACAGGCCTACACATCTACAACCTCTTCCCAGCTGCTGATGTGGGGGAAGGACAACTCCTTGTGCCATTTGGATGCCACCTTGAGAAGAAGATGCTCCTCCTGTGCACATACAACACCTTCATCACACACAATGGACCTGACCAGCCCTTCTGGTGACCATGGTGCTACAGAGCTTATTAAACAGGTACCATCAGCTTCATTTGGGATCTAACCTTGCCAGCTTTTGTCAGTGATGTAACCCTGAACAATTTTTTAATATGACATAACAAGTTTCTACATTTCTACTCGGCCTCATAGAAAAGAGACTGGAGGGGGCCTCTGGATGTCTAAAACTTAGTTGTGTGCCTTGTTCTCACTGACTTCAGCCTACAAAATTCTGGTCCAAGGTGAAGATTTTCATCTACCTACCCCTGCAGTGGTTTCTCCAGCTCCTTAGAAACCTTAATATATTTCTCCTCTGGGAGGAGATTTGGGGGCCCAGACCAAAGTCCCTGCAAGCAGAAACCAGGCCAGGGCACGCCAGCCCTGCACATGGTTTGTGGGAACACTCCCAGGCATCCCCAGGGAGGCAGCTCCCAGACCCAAGGGTAGCGAGCTGACACACTGAACTGACGGAGAGCTGCTCATCCAGGAAGTGGAGGGATGGATTCACCCAACACAGGTCCGTGGCAAAGCAGAATATTGATTGCAAGGCCTTAAAAATGTGCCCTGCCCACTCAGCTGTCCTTCCTCACATCCCGTAATTGTGCTCAGCAGGGATGCTCGTATCCTCCTCCGAAGCATGTGGCTCCACCAGGGACAGGATACTGCTCCCACTGGAGCGCTGCTCTGGGATTCTATGGAAATTCCTGACTTCCGGAGTTGTTTGTTTTTCCATTGCAGTGACCCACCAAGAGATGCACAGGATGCTCCACGGCTTCCTGTGAGTAGGTCTGTTAACTCTTTGCCCACCAGCCTCTCCTCTGCAAGCAACAACAAAGGGAATGTTCCCACCCCCTGGCAGGAGAAGAGAACGGAACATGCAATCCCCATCCTGCAAAGCTGTGTGAAGTCAGAATCACAGAATGATTTGGGTTGGAAGGGACCTTAAAGATCACCCAGTTCCAACCCCCTGCCATGGGCAGGGACACCTTCCACTAGCCCAGGTTGCTCCAAGCCCCATCCAACCTGGCCTTGGACACTTCCAGGGATGGGGCAGCCACAGCTTCTCTGGGCAACCTGTGCCAGGGCCTCCCCACCCCCACAAGGAAGAATTTCTTCCATATATCTAAGCTTAATTTCCCCTGTTTCAGTCCGAAACCACTCCCCCTTGTCCTGTCACTACAATTCCTGATGAAAAGTTGTTCTCCAGCTTCCCTGGAGGCACCTTCAGGTACCAGAAGGTGCTGTGAGGCCTCCACACAACCTTCCCTTCTCCAGGCTGAACATCCCCAACTTTCTCATCCTGCCTTCATAGGGGAGGTGCTCCAGTCCTTTCATCAACTTCATGGCCTCCTCTGGACTTGCTCCTACATTTCCATGTCCTTATCTCGGGGACACCTACAGGTGTCCAGGTGGAGTCTCATGGGAGCAGAGTAGAGGGGGCAAATCACTTCCCAAAGTTGTGTGGGACTGGCTCTCAATGACTCCTTGGGACAGTAACAATCACAAAATGCAACCCAGATACCCCAGGCAGGGCTACTTTCACTACCCCTAAGGCTGCTGACCTTCTCAGCTCCTCCAAGAACAGCTCCCTGCTGTTTATTTTGGTAGGGGGAAGGAGTAATGAAACCAAGGTTTTGCACAGCCCTGTTGTCACTGTTTCTCCAGGCTGTGATTTAGGCCAGGGCACCTATTTATCAGAAATAACTGCTATCCCTAGAATGACACTGGCAGGATGCCTTGTACAGTCCTGTCCAAAGTCTGGACTGCTGCTTCGGATGCCTCCAATGATATCCAACACCAATGTGTCTCAAACAACCAATGTGTTGGTTGCTTGCTTACCCAACAGCTGGGCTCTAAATTACATGTTGTTTATTAACAACATATTTTTTGGTCTAATTCTTAATGAAATATACATTAAAAACATTCATTTTAGCACTAAACACCAAACTCCAGTGCAAACCCAGAATAAGTCCATTGATTTCAGCCTCCTGGTTTATGCTGCTATTTCCCAGCAAATAGACTGCACTCTTAAATTATCATTATAAACCAGCAGAAGTTCAGAAGAGCTCACTGCAGTTAAGTTGCATCAGGGTTTCATTATCACTCTCTCTTTTCATATGCTTGGAGCTTTGAAGCTGAAATTTTTCACAGAATCACAGAATCATGACTCTATGAAAAATTTCATGCTTCACCTCGGACAGTGACATCTTTTGAAAAGCCAGTGGGAAAGCCCTGTCATCTCTTTCCATGCTAAGCAATCACACACCCCAAAGCCAAAAAGGGCCAGAAGGCCCCAGCACCCTCTGGCTGGGAAGGACTCTCCCCCAGTTTCCTGCTGGTTCCTGTGGGCTACCACGAGGCACAGGGGAGGCAAGAAGTTTTTGCTCTGCAGAACTGTAATTTCTGTGAGTTCCCCTGCTTTTCTACCATGTGATGCTCCTGAAGCCCAGGAACTCTCACTTCCTCCTCTTCCCTAACCTCCCCTTTGAAAACAAAATCATTCACGCAGTGACAATGAATTAATTGTGTCACTGCAGGAACAGCTCTCAGGCATCAGAAATTAGGAAGTGAGAGAACTGAAGCTGTTCATTCAACTTTAATTAAGTCCCAGTGTAAAATATATTACAATAGTCTTTACTCTTTATTAACACAGCCTTGGGCTAACTCTTACACAATCTAGCCAGTACATTTTTTTCCAACAATACATTTTACACATGAGGCTGGTATTACTACCTATTGCTAAGACTGCCCCTGAAACCATGTTTTCAGTTGCTTCTTTCTCTCTCAAGCTTTAACATGTGGGATGAAAGTTTCCAGTCCTGGGCCCTTTTGCATTTTTCCAATGCAGAAGTCACAAAGGAAATTTCTACCAAAACATTTCTCCCAAATCTAAATAGCTGTTTAATGAAAAATACATTGTTTTGTCCAAGGTAAAAATTTTGGCCACGTTTGGTTGGCCTGAGACTTCAAAGCTTGCAGGGAGTTAAGGTCACAACAATGGAAACACCCTGGAAAAAAAAATGACACCAACCTCTAACTTCTGCACAGTCTTCTATTTCTTAGCAATTAAATTATCCAGAAGCTCCTTTTATCCCAAGTGTGCTCTGATTTGGGGTCTGAGACTCTCCTCCATGGTCTGTGCTGCTGAGGGCTGACCCCACGAGCAAAGGGAAGAAAGTTTGCCTCTGCCCACTGCCAACAGACATTTGGAAAGGAGATGAGACCAGTAAAACATTCGGAGTTCTTTGTTATTTGGGAAGGGTGTCTTTTTGGTTTTTTTCCCAAAGGAACACAGTCTCAGTCAGAAAGATTTTCACCACGATGATAAAAAGCACATTTCTGACAAAAAAGATCTGCTAAATTTAAAAGGTGTGAAGAAATATTCAATGCAAAAACCCACCCATTTTGTTTTCTTCTAATCACTTAAGAACTACTGAGCTGTTGTGGTAGGTATTTGCTTTCAGACTGAAACAATCTGGGTAAAAAAATTCAGCACAGGAGATAAAAGTTTGACCAATCTGCAAGATGCTGCACAAGGGCTTCACACACAATTGTCTCAGCCTTTCCACTCAGCAGAGGTGCTCCACCCCTCTGATCATCTTGGTGGCTTCTTCTGGACTCACTCCAAAAACATCAATGTCCTTCCTGTTGGAGCAAGTCCAGAGGAGGGACACCAAGGTGATCAGAGGGATGGAGCAGCTCTGCTGGGAGGAAAGGCTGAGAGAGTTGGGATTGTTCAGCCTGGAGAGGAGAAGCTTTGGGGTAGCTTAGTTGTGGCCCTCCAGTGCCTGGAAAGAACCCACAAGGAAGGTGGGGAGAGACTATTTCCAAGGGCCTGGAGTGACAAGGGACAATGGCTTCAAAATGACAGAGAGCAAGTTTAGATTGGATATTAGGGAGAAATTCTTCCCTGTGAGTGTGGTGAGGCCCTGGCACAGGTTGCCCAGGGAAGCTGTGGCTGCCCCATCCCTGGAAGTGTCCAAGGCCAGGTTGGATGGGGCTCTGAGCAACCTGGGCTAGTGGAAGGTGCCCCTGCCTATGGCAGGGGGTTGGAATCAGATGACCTTTAAGGTCTCTTCCAACACAGGCCATTCCATGATTCTGTGATTTGCACTCTGAGCATTCAGAATTGGAAATATCCCTTTTTCTGCGCAAATCCACTTCCAATCAAAAGACATGGGAAGCCACAGAACTGCACTCAAAAATTAAGATCGTATCAAAAATCTGATTGCAAGAAAAAAAGACTTATCAAAATCCTCTCCTTTTTCGGTGAACTGGACTACTTACTCACTTCCTTCAAGGCAAGGATTTTTAGATGATACCTCAATGAGGGCCAGAAGAGCAGTTTCAAGGCTGCAAACACAGGACCACCACCACCACAAGACCTCCTGGTTTACTTTATTCCCCCAGGGAATGCTGCCTGCCTGCTCGCCCCATCGCTCAGGGTACCCAAGGGGTTTTGGTGCTGGACCAGCAGCCAGGGCAGGCAGAGCAGCCTCTCCCCACCAATCTGCTGAACCAGTAAGGGTGAATAAAAAGTGATCCCGGGAGCCCAAGGAGCTTTGGAGATACAAAAGCTGGGTCCATGCCTGCAACTCAGTCTGGAAGTATCCCTCTGCCTCGCTCCATCAGGACAGGTTTCATGTCCTGGTGCTCCCTCAGAAGCGAAAGGAGGGGAGGAATGTGGGACACTCACCACATCTGTGTTCGTGATCTTGGCCAGGAGGTCCGTGAGGCTGTCCCCATCATCGAGCTGAAGGCCACAGATGGCTGCTCCCACACTTCCAGTTGCTATCATTGATGGTGGGTACATGGCAAAGTTAAAATCTGCAAGAACAGATCTGGGAATTAGTCCAAGCCCAGACCAAGAAAAGCTGCAAAACATCAGAGGCAAGCAACATAAAAAAAACCACACCCAGGAATAAAACCCGGGGAAGGAGAAGAAAGGGAAAAGTGCCACTCTTTTTGGTCCCGTGGAGCTCATTAGTCACACTGCTCATCACAAGCAGTCAAAGGAGGGGGAACAGACCTGCAAATTAAAATGGAAATGCGGTTCAGTCTTTTATTCTCACTGATGCATAAAGTAAACCTGGACAATTTTTAATAGTCTTTCCTTAGTTTTAAAGAAAAGGCAAGAGAAGAAGGAGGCTTTCTGTAATTTATGTCAGAAATTTGGGTCTTGGTCACATTAGACCTCTCTGTATAACTGGAAAACTAACTGGAATAAGGTATCACAAAGGACCAAAATGAGATTTTTAGTCACGTCAATTTTTAAAGACTTAATTAATTCGAGCATTTAAAGACCTGTCCGGGAAAAAGATTTTAATTAACGGTTCATCTTTACTACCTTAGCAATTAGGAAGTGAGAACACTTACAGCCCATAGCTACGTAATCAAAGGAAGAAAACAAAGATCCCATTTGTCATTACTGCTATTTCTTAATAAACAAGTCGAAAATACATTTCAGAACTTCCTCTCACCCATCTGTGAAACCAGAAGAGAAAATTAAATAAAATCCTGTGGTCTTTATGTAACAATTTTATGGTTTAGGATGCTGCCATAGGACCTGGTTCATCGGCATGCCTTACTAAAGACCATTTTCAGCAGATCTTCCACATCACTGACATATTCCTAAAATGAAACTTGATTTTCAAGTTCTTTCTCAACAATAACTCATTAACAAACCTTCCTCTACCGGTTTTCAGCCGGGGAGACTGGAGGTGAACGCAGAGTCAAGCAAAGCAATACTTAATAGGAAATAAACCACAAGCAATATATTCAGTCTATAGAAACAGATTGTTCCAGAAAACTGACCAACTGTGGATCCCAAATCCTTTCTGTGCATCCAATCCTGTAACCCTGCTCATGCCTGAGTAACCAGTCAAGTTTTAGGCATATGGAGAGTTGCTCTCAGCCTCCCAGACGCAGAGCTGGCAGATACTTCAATAGCTGTGGAGACAGCATGTTCTTCTCCAGGCTGGAATACTGGGATTGAAGTATTCCAGTAAGAACGGGACTTGTATCATAGCATTCATCCAGATGGACTGGAACAGGGTGGAGAAGTTAAGACATGTGGAGCGAAAAGGAGGAGTGGAAACCCTGTCATGGATTTATCTGTCTCACAAAGTCACCAGGAGGTGCCCACCACTGCACGTGGATTCCCACCAGGGGAGCTCATCACGCTCTGACAAACACTTCAGAAGGGACAAATTCCCACTGACTGAAGCATGGAATATAGACTGCCATTATTCTAAAAATAGTAATTATGCACTATTATCATAGTAAGAACCCACTGTACCCAGGAAAGCTGATTCTTGGAAATGAAATTATACTGGCTCCACTAATAAGCGAGTCAACAGGAGAGCCCTGACTCCTCAGTGCAGGACAGCCCTGAGGATGCTGATATCAACAAGGTAATGGGAATTGCACTTCCATGATGGCAGTTTCCCCCAGCCCCTCAGGGGTCAGTGCTGGGGCCATTTCTCTTTGATATCTTTATCACTGACTTGGACGAGGGGATTGAGTGAATGCTCAGTAAGTTTGTGGATCACACCAAGTTGGGTGGGAATGTTGATCCACTGGAGGGCAGGAAGGCTTTGCAGAGGGATCTGGACAGGCTGGATCCATGGGCCCAGACTAACAGCATGAGGTTCAACAAGGCCAAGTGCTGGCCCTGCCCTTGGGTCACAACAACCCCCTGCAGCTCCAGGTTGGGGCAGAGGGGCTGGAAAGTGCCCGGTGGGAAAGGCCCTGGAGGTGCTGGTGACAGGGGCTGGACATGAACCCAGGTGTGCCCAGGGGGGCAAGAGGCCAATGGCCCCTGGCTTGGATCAGCAATAGTGTGGCAGCAGGACCAGGGCAGGGATTGTCCCCCTGTGCTGGGCACTGCTGAGGCCACACCTCAAATCCTGTGTCCAGTTCTGAGGGGGGCTTGAACGTGTCCAAGGAAGGGCAACAGATCTGGGGAGGGCTTGGGAGCACAAATTTTGTGAGGGGCAGCCAAAGGAGTTGAGGGTGTTTAGGCTGGAGAATAGGAGGCTCAGGGAAGACCTTATTACTCTCTACAACTACTTGAAAGGAAGCTGTAGCCACGTGGAGCTCAGGCTCTCCTCCCAGGGAACAAAGGACGGGACAAGAGGAAATGGCCTCCAGTTGCACCAAGAGAAGGTTGGATGTTAGGAAAAATTCCTTCAGGGTGGTCAGGCATTGGAACAGGCTCCCAAGGGAAGTGGTGGAGTCACCATCCCTGGAAGTCTTCAAAAATGTGTGGATGTGGCACTTGGGGATATGATTTTGTGGTGAACATGGTGGTGCTGGGTTAGTGGTTGGACTCAATGATCTGAGAGGTCTTTTCCAACCTTAATGATTTCTGTCATGAAAATTGTTTTCACATTTACCTCGTGGATTTATACAAACCAGTATACACCAGTCTACAGAAGTCCAACATGAAGAGCAGGAATGGTTAAAGGACTCTGATAACAAGAGGTTTTTATAAAGGCTGCAAGTGTTTATGTGCCTGAGTGACTGTCTGGTATCCTCCTGATCCACAGAGCAAACAACAAAAACCTGTAAAACTTAAGAATGGTCAAACATTTATGGAGCATCCCGAAAATCCACACTCATCTACACTGAGTGACTCCTCATCTCCACTCATCTCTTTAGAAAAGGGATAAATTAAAGCAGACTACACGTACATGAGTCTGTTTTCCTCTAGCACACGCTGTATTTCCTGGGGATTGCAAATCCCGCGTGTTATTATTGGTGTAAACAAGGCTTCAGTTGGCCAATGTGGCCCTAAGTTGGGAAGCAACTGCTGTGTTTGATCTTTGGGCTTTACCAAACTGTCCCTTAGTTATACAGGTAGCAATGGACTGTCCACGATTCACTGCCCCCTCGTCTCGAGTTTCAGGAAACTTGTAGAAAGATGATGAGAAACCTCTCAAACTCTGCCAGTGTTTTCACAGTCCCTACCAAAGGTTTGATGGAGTGGGTGAGAACCAAAACCCACCCTGTGCCACCCCTCCTTTGAGCCAGCAGCAGGCAGAAAGGGACTCCCTCAGAGGTTGGGATGGACCCACACCCTCATCCATGGTCACTGAGGAGCAGCTTCACCCAGACTTGAGGGGCTGGTGGGGAACCCCAAGCAGGGAGCTCCCACGTCCTGCACTCAGTGCTCACCACCAGGCTCAGCAGAGGACACAGGTCCAGCCTGCCCTCTGAACTTCCTCCCCTCCTAAGGGCTTGCCCCAAGACCCCCACGTTATCCCGGCACCGGTGTTCTCGTGGCTGATTTTACATCTACTCCCAGAAACTGTCTTCCTAGGAAGCTGAATAAAGAGGCACAGTGTCCCTGCCAACTAGCACTGCTGTAGGTCTGCTTCCACGTGGGGTCACATGCGAACATTTCTATGCCCAATAACCTTGTTAGTTCCCTTAATGTCATTCATAATGCAAATGAGACAGCGAGCGAATGGCCAGAGGCCCAGAGTGACTAAAGCTCAGCATCCAGAAAGTCTTACATCGCCTCTAGCTGTAAACTAACTTCCCTCCATAACAAGCACCATAAACTTGGCTATCAAAGCTACACATGCCCAGTCTTTGTTGTACAACAGGCAGCGATTTGTATCACTGGCTTCTATTTTTAGCATATTAATTAACTACTGCAACTGGTGAGGCAAGTGTCTCCAACTGGAGAGTGTGGCACCATTGTCTGGAGTCATCACCTCATCTCGAGCTATTGAAAATCATGGCAGTGACCCTCCTGCTGATATGAATTTAACCTGACATGCCCACAAAGGAATGGGGGGTGGTGCACCAATTTTGTGCACATGGTTCTCCACATCACCCTGGACCCTATTAGTGTGGAAAGAGCTCATTGAAAGAAAAGGAGCCACATTGTGCTGGGCCACCTAGAGGGTTGAATAGAAAAGGCTGAGGAAAAGAGCAGGCAGCAGAATAAAGGCCATAATTAACATATTTCCATATTCAAGCAAAGCAATAACTACGTGAAGTGTTTGTCAAGGTGCAATGAAAGCATAAATATTAAGTACCGTATCTGAGGGGATGCAGAACCGCCCTCAGAGTCTCTTAGATTCCATTGAGAAATTCAAAACAAGCTTTTTACATGCTATTTTCAATTACAAACCTCTATCTCTGCTTCCCCCATGAAAAGAAGCCAAGGCCCACCATCCTCACTTGGTTTTCACCCAGGTAAAACTGCTCCCCCCCGAATTAAGTAAAAAATTTGCCCTGAGATTTAAAAAAAAAAAATTAAAAAGAAAAAAAAAAATAAAAGGGGGAGACAGAGGACCTAAACATGTGAAGTTGAAACTTCAAATTACTTCTAATTCCTGTTGTAGATGATGAACCCTGAACTACAGACAAAATTTTATCCAAAGCACTTCTTCCTGGACACCTGAAGCAAGGCTGTGGGCTAAGTCCTTCTTGCAGACCTTGGTTATTGGGTATCCAGAGCCTGCATCAAAGGCATGGCTCTGACTCTTCACTTTGTTGTGATTTATAGGTTTATAGGTTGGACTCCATGGTCTCAGAGGTCTTTTCCAACCTAGTTGATTCTGTGGTTATGCCATTCCATGGGAAAGTACAAAAGAGTCTTGTTCTAAGTTAGAGGACTGTTGTCACAACGCCTAGTCCACGAGAATCTGAGCACACGAACACTTCAAGGGAAGACAACGGGTTTTTAGAAAGCAGGACTTGCTTTACTTTCTGTTCCCAGCCAACAAACACTAGAAACCATCCCATGCCCATTTCAGTATCACCTGTTTCCTAGAGCACCTTTAAAACAAGGGGCCAAATATCCAGGCTGAAGGCGCTCGCTGTGTCAGAGCCAGGTGGGGAAACTTTTATACTCTCACAATGACCCTGGTTGCTGCTCTGGCTGATGGTCATTTTTTTTGAGCAGCCTGTTTTCATGTCCATAGTTTGACAGGTTTATTTTCGGAGCTGCAACTACAGAATTGAAAACTTAAGGAAGGCAAGGGGAAAAAAGACAGAAAAAAAGGGTGTGTTACCTCCATCAGGAGAACAGGTATTGATACAGCAATTTTTAAAACCATCTACAGATCGTGGTCACAACCAGCCTCAAACTTCACCCAACCAATGACTGTACCATGAAGACAAGCATGGATATCTATATTTAACCATCTAAGCTTAAAACAAAGGTCTAAGGGAAACAATGGAAGTAGTGAACTTAATTCTTGCCTGTTTTGATC